>CP097903.1:6000000-6407723 GCA_023650635.1 Epichloe baconii | reverse complement strand
TAACCCTAACCCTAACCCTAACCCTAACCCTAACCCTAACCCTAACCCTAACCCTAACCCTAACCCTAACCCTAACCCTAACCCTAACCCTAACCCTAACCCTAACCCTAACCCTTTATTTTCTATATTAATATTATTCTTATTTTATATTTAGGGCTAAGTTTAAGAGTAAGTAGTTAAAGTTAGAGTTTAATTAACTTAAGGAATAGGTTAATACCTATTCAATTACTAAGGGTTAGTAAAACCATATATTTCTAAGAGACTAAGATATAATATTATTAGCTAAAGTTAAGTAATTAAGGTATTAACTAAGGTAAACTACTTTCTTTATTCTCTTAAAACTTCTATAAACCTTAGGGTAGTTTATATACTTAAGATAATACCTTATTAGTAAAGCATTTACTCTAATACTTAATAAATTCCTTTATTAAAGTAATCTTTATATCTCTTATAGTTATTTTTATAAGATTTACCTTAGCTTTTAATATAGTAATAGCTTACTTAATACACTCTTATACCTCTCTAAGGCTATTAGTAACTAGAATATTTTAGCTAATTACTTCTTATATTAATAACTTATTATATAATTCTTAAATAAACTACTAAATAAAGTTATAAAAAGTGTAACTCTTAATTAAAGTAAGTAAATAATTAAAAGTAATAGGCTTATTTCTTTTCCTATATAAGAAAGCATATTTAAAACTTAGGAATAGTAAGTAGCTAAGGCCTTACCCTTACTCTAATAGAGTTTAATATTTATACTAGTTTTTACTTCCTTATTAATAATATTAGAAAAGTACTATTCTTATAGTAACTATTAAAGTATAGCTAAATTACTAGTAGTTACTAAGCTATTCTTATCTCTTAAGACTATTAGCCTTAGTTATTTTAAACTATTAATAAAAGTAATAGCTTTACTACCTAAGGCAATATTAATAGCCTATATAAAGGTATTTAAATTAATATCTTTACCTTTATTAATAGTTTTAAAAGTCTATTATTAGTAGCTTAACTACTAACCTATAGATATAAACCTATTAAAAGTTCCAATATCTTAAGATAAGGGTAGTTTATATAACTCTATTATAAGCTAATAGGTAAGTACTTTAGTTATAGGTTCTTTAGGTATAAGTAAAGGTACTTTAAATATAAATAATAGTACTTTATATACTAATAAAGGTATTTTAGGTTTAGATAAGGCAGTGAGTTATTTAAAGAAATAAGTAAGCTAAAATATAGCTTTATTTTCTATTCTAGTTAGAGGGAATTAGTCTTCTCTTAATAGTATGCTTTCTAGTAATAACGATTTTGTAAATTTAGTGTTATATTAATACACCTCTGCTATCTACGGATTTTATAAGGATTCTTTTAACTCTTATAACTCTAGATTAATAATAGTAATAATAAGAATTATAGGGATTTAGTAGTTAATAGTAAGGATTAGGTAAAATCTAGGTAGGTAAACTACCTTAGTCTAACTTATAATTATAATAAAGAAAAGAAAACTTAACTTTAGGAATACTTTAGAAGCTTTAATTTACTAACCTCCTAGCGTGGTTACTATAAGCATAATAATAACTAGAGCTTTAAACTAATTAAATTTAATTAAAAAAATGAAGTTCTAATAATAGTTATTCTCCCTTAGCTCCCTAAGCGAAAAATCTGTTAAGTGGGGTTTTGTGTTAGTGGGGACAGGTGCCTCGCACCTTCCCCCTTTAGTTATTTCACAAAAAAACAGGCGGTATAGAGAATTATTAGTAAACTAGGAATGTGCTACCTTTCCGCAGCTGCTATCTGCATACTCAATCACTTAACCGCTAAACAAAAAGCCACGAAACTAACAATATAACTTTTACGTTAGGGCACTACAGCATTACATTGGCTACTTGTCTTTATGCCCTGCGAACTACATCTATTATATGCATTGTAGATATTATTTTTCAAGCAGTTAACAATCTCAATTCTTAGAGCGCGAGGCATAGACCGGCACTAATATGTAGCTAGCAGGCTAAGTACCTGTAACAAGTGGGTAACGCTTTGGGATCTTAGCGCGGTCGTGCGATTAGGCTTGGCGTCTAGCAGATCCCCATTAAGAGCCCACTTCTCCGCGCCTCTCCGGGGTGCGCTCCGGCTTGTCGTATACTAGATCAGCATCTAGATTATTATCTAGGTGAGCAGACTGGCGGTCCACGGCTAAAAATTAAAACGTGTTAGCTAGGCAGGCGGTATGGTGTGGCTTGAAGGGGGGCTAAAAGCAGATTAGATATACATTCGGGATAGGTTAGCATAGCACATCTGCTGACCACAAATAAGGCGGTAGTGCTTAAAAGTATCTGTGAAATCTTCATAATGCTTGAAGCTGATTTTTAATTGAATTTGCGGCTAGGTAAAGCGTGGTTCTTGCGTGAATATAGCTAAGAAGTTGCCTATGAGGAGAAACACAGAGGATATTAATTACGAATCATGCCACGCCTAACTATTAATATAGTAAGGAAGACGTAACTTAATAGTAACTATAACGTAAACAAGGGCCTATTTAGATAATAAATGCTTACTTATTATATCATTTGCTTACTTATTATAGTATATGCTTACTTATTATAGTATATGCTTACTTATTATAGTATATGCTTACTTATTATAGTATATGCTTACTTATTATAGTATATGCTTACTTATTATAGTATATGCTTACTTATTATAGTATATGCTTACTTATTATAGTATATGCTTACTTATTATAGTATATGCTTACTTATTATAGTATATGCTTACTTATTATAGTATTTGCTTACTTATTATAGTATTTGCTTACTTTTATATTATTTACTTGCTTATTACATTATATACTTGCCTATTATATTCTATAATTGCCTATTATATTATTTTCTTATTTCAATAGGCAGGCTACGAAGGCGCAAAGGTGCGATGCATAATGTATAGTTAAATTAATATATATAAGGAAGCATATAATATAGGTAAGGGCTACGTGGCCTTGGTCTTAAGGCCTTCGCGGGACACGTGCGTGCCCCGCGTATAGGTGCATGCAATCACATCGCAGCATCTGTCTGTACGTGTGCTCCTTAGGCGCCTATAACAATTAGGGCAGGGATCGCGCATTATCTTCTTACCTAAAATATTACATGCTTACTTGCCAATTAAATTCCATGCTTGCCTATTGTATTTTGTGCTTACTTATTATTAGAGCATTACACTATAGTGTAACATATTTAATGTATTGTGTTTTGTATTGTACTATACTAAAAATACAAAACAATATAATACATTGTTTAATATCATACATTAGAAATTTTATAATACAATATATTACATATATATTTTGTAATTTTCTGTAATTGGTTTCTTTTTTTCACTTTAAAGTAAAATTCCTTAATTATAAGATATAAAATAGAGGAAAGAAGAGATTAAATAAAAGGGCTCCTAGTAAGCGATTTATAGGGAAAGGGGGTAATAATAAGGCTACGTAAAAAAAGGCTATGATATGCAATGCTAACTAGAGTATTACACTACAATGTGTATTGTATTATATTGTTTGTATTATATTGTATTAAATACAATACAAAATACAATACAATACAAATCAAATATAATACAAAATAATTTGTAGTAAATACAATATATTATAAGTTACTTTATGTCTATTGTGTGATAAACTAGCCTTATGACTACTACATATAAGCGTTTAAACTAAGAATATTATTCTTATAAAAGAAGGAAAAAACTATACTAGTAATTATATAAAGCCTAGATTTATAGTAACTTATATATAGCTTATATATAATTTATATATAGCCTTAACCTAGCTATATATAGTTTATATACTTTCTAAAGCTATACTTAACCTAAGCTTATAACTTAAGTTTATAATATATTTTAATACTTACCTCTTACTTTCCTTTTCCTTATAAAATTAAGTTAGTAATAAGTATAGTCTTTCCCTTATATATAAGCCTTTTTTTCTTTATTATATAAATATAAGTAAATAATAAGTATATTATTATTATTATTATTTTTGTACGCTAGCTAGCTCTATGTAGGCTAGTACTAGTACTCCAATTGGTTAATCAAGAGGAAAACCCTTCAGAAGGGAAGAAAAACCCCTTGCGTCTGTTGTAGTAAATAATAAGTATAGTTCTTTTAGATATAAGACTTTATTTTAGTATAAGTAAAAGTATATCTTATTAAGTAAAGTAACTTATAAAGCTATAAATCCCTTATATAAGTTATAAAAATTTTGAATATAAGTTTACTTTACTTTAACTTTACCTTTAATAATACTAGCTTATTTTTTTATACTTATTACTAGCTATTCCTTAGCTTTATTTAGTTTTTTACTTTTACTTTCATTTTATATCTTAATATTTATATACTAAATTCTAACTTTATATTAAATAATTTCTTTATTACTAATTACTTATTAAATAATTATATAATATATTACCTTTATTTATTCTTAGCTAGCCTTTATAAATATAAATAAAATATACTTTAACTAAAGCTAAACTTATATCTTTAAAAATATAAATATTCTTATTTTTTCTTATAATTTCTAATTCTTTTATTTTTATTTTTATTATAATATCTCTTTAAGATAAAACAAACACGGTCGCAGAGGAAGGGGAATTGCGTCAATTTATACTATAAGGAAAACTCAAACGAATTTAAGTTTAACTACAGTTATGAATTATAACTATATCTTACGCTAATATAGCTATAAACTTTATTATAAACTTTGCTTTAACCTTATAGCCCCTTATATTTATAACCTTAAAGCTTATACTAATTATAGGTTTTATTTATTACTATAGCTATAAGTATTTAGATATTAATTATTTTACTAGCTAGGTATTACTAGTAATAATTATGTGGTATAATAAATTAAATACATTAGCTATAACTAATGACGCAAAAATTTTTTAAAAATCAATAATATCTCTTTATATATTCTTTATATATTCTTTTATTAAGCTTAAATAATTATTTTTTATTTTTTTACTTTCTTTTTACTTTTACTATAACTAATATTATTATTACTTTATTTATTACTAGCTTTACCTTACCTTTATATTTTCTTTTCTTTTTTTTAGCTTAAGTAAAAGTATTTATTTTAGTAAGTATTTCTTAAAAGTAATTTTAATAATAAGGCCTTATTTAATAATAAAGAATATAAGTCTTTATATATATATATATTATTTACGCTAGTTAGCTCTATATATAGCTATTACTAGTACTTGTAAAGGGCTTGGGCTTTGCCTAAGCATTAGGTATAGTGTATATAAGTAAGGATAGTTATAAGGTAGTAAGAGTACGAAAAGGGGGCTAATATAAGATAGTTAAGGGGTATAAGGGTATTACTAAAGAAGGGTTTTTACTTTTCTTTCTTCCCTCCCTAAGTTTCTTAATATTATACTAATACCTTATTATAGCTACCTAAAGGCTAGTTTATAATAATTAAGAAACTTCCTTTAGCCCTTAAAGATAGCTACTAAAGATTATAATAAACTTAATAATAAATATAATAAATATTCTTTAACTATAAGACTAGCTAGGCTAAGGAATATTAACTCCTTATTAAATATATTAGTATTACTAGTAGCTTAAAATACTTAGTTTAAGATACTCTAACTCCTTATATTAGAATAGTCTATAGAAATTAAATATTTATAATAATATATAATTATAAATAGTATAAGGCTTATAGCCTAACTATTACTTATACCTTAGCTAAATACTTTAATAAGTAACTCTCTTACTTTTACTATATTTCTTATAGTATTATAAGTATAAAGAAAACTAATCCCTATAAGTAAATTATATATAAATAAGGACTTTATTAGTATTAATAAGAATAAATAAATATTTATTTATTAAAACCTTTTATTTAAGATATAAGCTTAAGTAATTACTTACTTTAAATAAGGTAAACTCTTTACCTTTAACTTATTTAATTTCCTTAACTATCTTAGGTTTATATTTTTAACTTATATAAGTAAAAAGTAGCCTTTATAAAGCTTAACTAGCTAAAATAAAAACTAAGGAAACTATTTACTATATTTTTTATTTACTTTATAAAAACTAATACTAGTAAGTAAGGCTTAATAAAGTAATAATATAAAGCTTATAAAGGTTTAATATATACTAAATAAGTATTTAAAGGAAATTAGTATTAAATAAGGCATTAGCTAAGATAATTACTTTACTACTATCTTATAATACTATAATATTATAGTTAATATTAAGACCCTTACCTTAGAGAATAAGCACTAAGCCTAATATAAACTATAATAGCCTAAATGTGGCTTCATTTGGACCTTCGGACTATGTTTGGTCTGACCGTGGCCAAAGGGTAAAGCCACTAAAGGGATGCACGTAATGCGATTAGTTATATTATAGGTAACCCTATACTATTTATAGTGCCCTTATACTATTACCTTACTTTTCCCCTTTTACTTACCTTCTCTCCTAGCTAGATTTCTCTCTTTCTTTTCTTTTCTTTTCCTTTTAAGAGATAGCTATTATTAACTTTATTAAATTTAACCTCTTTATACTAGTGTAATATTCCTTAGTGTAACTAACACTAATTAGTAGTTAACTATAACTATAAATAAGTTAAGTATTATAAGAAAAGATATTTTTATAAATAATATAGCCCCTTACCCTTAAGCTAATATATAAGCTATTTAGGTAAAGAGATATAACTATAGAGTGTGCTAAAGGAAGAGACTAAATCTTTAGACTTATTAGGCTTCTAAGAGACTAATTTATTAACCCTTAGGCCTTTAGGATATTATTATTAATTAATTAATCTTATTATTTATTATAAGAAAACTAACTAAATAACTAAGTTTATTGCTATAAGGCATTTTACTTAAACCTAACGTTAAAAATAACCCTTAGCTAAGCTAGCTAACCTATATAATCTCTTTTTACACCTCTCTTCTCTTTTCTTTACTAATTATTTACTATTATTATCTTTACTTCTCTATGCTTTATATATATAATATAAAGGCAAAGAATTACCCTAGTTACCTTTCTTAGTAATTATAAACTCTTTCTCCTTTTTTTCTGTTTTTCCTGTTTTTCCTATTTATTTTGCTTTTCTTATTTAACCTATTTATTTTATCCTATTTATCCTATTTATCCTATTTATCCTATTTATCCTATTTATCCTATTTATCCTATTTATCCTATTTATCCTATTTATCCTATTTATCCTATTTATCCTATTTAATAGAGAGAGATATTACCCTATTATTATACTACTATTTGGTTTTTTAGTTTAATTAGGCTTCCTAGCTTTATTATATTAACTATATTATTTTTATTTATTTTTCCTATTTTCCTATTTATTTCCTAGGATAAAATTAGATAGTAGTCTATTAATAAGATAAACTCCTAAATACCTTCCCTAATAATAATATACCTTAAATATCCTTAGAAGTAATTTATAAGAGACTATTAAGGGATAAGCTACTATAGTAACTATAGCCTTATACGCTAGTGTTTATAAAGGATTAGGAAGAACTTACCTAACTAAACCTAGAGACTACTATATAGTATAAACTTAATAATTAAATTATAAGGTTTATTTATATTAGTAAGTACTTAGGTTAGAAGGATAAAGACCTTTAGGAGAACTTTAAAGAAAACTTTAAAGGTTAGTTAAGAGAGACCTTTAAAAGGGTAAATCCTAAGATTATATAGGAATTACAAAGCTTCTTATATAATAGTAGTGTTTATATTATATAAGCCCTAGGGCTTTTAATTATAACTATATTAGAATATATAGTCTAAGAAGAAATAAGATTAATATAGCTAGAAGAAAGGTTATAATTTACTAAACTTACATAACCTTAAGCCTAACCTCCCTAGTTTATAGCCTTAAAGATTTGCTCCCCTTTCCCTTATTTAAAATAATCTCTATACCCTTTATAAGAACCCTTATAATACTCTTAATTATACTAAGAATTTAAGCCTTAATAATACTCCTATTCCTAATAACTTACCCCTTATAAAATATACCTCCCTTTTAATAAGTAAATTATAAAGAAAATCTCTAAGCTTATAAAAATATATAAGAATAGTAACTATTATAGTAAGAAGCTATATAACTTTCTTATACTAAAGATTACACTCTTTAAGAGTAAATATAATTAAATTAATCTCCCTAGGTTTTACTTCTAAAAGCCTTTTCTATTATACTAATAGGAGATACTAAATAATACTTTCTTAATTATCTTTCTAGTAAGAATCTCTCTTATAAAGAGATAATTACTAATATTTATTAATGCTTTAAAATAGAAAGTAATTAATAGTTTTACTAATATAAATAAAGTAATATTACCCTTAAGAATATTATTACTTAAAACCCTAAAAAAGCAAGCTTAAGTGCCTTAAGATCTTATTAACCACTTTAAAAAGAGTTTATAAAGGGCTATATCTCTCTAATATAGTAAATATAAAGCTTTATAAGTAGATATTAAATATAGTCTTTAGTATCCCTAAATATTAGGTAGTAAAGTATATATATACCCTAGGCTTTAAAAACCTTACTAGTAACCTTTATAAATTAATTACTATTATAGAAAGTAATATAAGGAGTACCTAATATTACTAGTATTAAGAAGAAGACCTATTAAAGGTAATATTTATAGACTACTATTATAATTAGTAAAACTAAAGGGATTATAAAAGAGAAGGCTATTATAATAACTCTAGGTAACTTAAGCATTGCTTTATTTATAGTAAGAATAGCTACTAGTTAATAAACTACACTAATACTAAATATTAGGGGTGTGATCCAAGTTAGCGCAGTCGTTTAAAATTCGTTATTTTTAGGCCCACTATTGCGTTAAAACTAGGGCTTTCCTATATTTAGTTAGTGTTTTTATAGCGCATGCCCTAGGTAATTGCTACACCTCTAAAGGCCCCTATTTATAATATACTAAGTTAGTAAGGCTAGTTAAATAGCTAGAAGAGGAAGCTATATAGAAAAAGTTATGTTTTAGCTACTAGTATAGTAAAAAGAATATGCTAAATGTTTTAGTATACTCTAGTTAAATTAGCGCACTCTTTAGTTAAACTAGTGTACTTTGTGTTCTCTAATGCGTTTTATAATATAAAGATAGAGATAAATTTCTTTTCTTTAGAGTAATTCCTATTAAATTTAGTTAAAGATAATAATAATAATAATAAACTACACCTTACTATTACTACATTAGTTATTTATAATGCTTTTTTATAAAGAACTTACTATAAAATAATAACTATTCTTCTATAACTATTAGGCATAGATTATTTATAGCCTTAATAGCTTTCTATAAGAAAGTCCTTTATGTCTTAACTAAATAGCAATTTAGAGAGATCTTTTATATGTAAAAAGCTATGTTTTTAACCTCTATTAGTGGCTTTAAATTAATATAGATATTAAGCTTACTAAATACTAGTTAATTAAGCAAATAGTTATAGTTTTCCTATGGATTATAGTGTTTAATAAGCTATAGTAAAATATAGCTTTTACTTTAAAATAGGCTAGTTATTAGTATTAAGGATATTCTATAGGCTTATTAATTTAATAAGGCGTTTATATATTACCTTTATTTGTTAACTAGAGCTAGATTATATTTCTATATATATTGCGTTAGATCTAAGCAAACGTGCGTTTTATAGTGTAATAGGTGCTATTTATAGTATATATATACTTATATTTATTCTAGTAGCTAAGTAGTAGTAATTCTTCTCTTAAAAGAGTAATATCTCTTAGAATATGCTAGTAGCTATAAATTTTAATAATAATATCTTTATATATATATTAGCAAGCGCTAAGGGATTAATTTATAATAGACTACTGCTTTAAACCGCTTTTACTAGGTTATTTTAAATATATAGAAAGCGTTTTTACCTTATAAATATAGGATTTTATATATAAGCTAGGTTACTTATGCCCTTTATAGGCGTTTGCTATTATTTAAATAAGAATCCTAATAATAAAGAAAGGCTAAGAATAAGGGCTAAGCTTTATAATCTCTAGTATACTATTCTTTAAGTAGTAGTTAAGAAACTCTTTAGGTATTATAAGCAAAAGTTTAATATAATTTACTATAGTATTACTAAGTATAGCTTTCTAGATTAAATTAAAATTATTTATACTATAATAGGCCTATTTAACTTTATTAAGTTAGGTAGTATTACACTAGAAAAGTAAAATAGGCTTAACTTAAAGGCTTTAAATAATAATAAATACTAGCTTATTAAAGAGGCTTATAAGCTAGTAAATAGCTTTAATATAAGAGAAAGTCTATTAGTGTAGTAAAGTATTATTATAAAAAGAGGCTTTTATAGTTATTAGTAATACTAGTAAGAGAGAGGCATTAAGATACCTAAAGATAGAAGTCTTTAATAAGGGAGGAATTATTTAGTGAGTGGTTATAAGGTTATTAGGTAAGCGGCTGCAAGGTTATTAGGCAGGTAGCTATAAGGTAAGGGAGATAAAACTGTAAGTAGTGTGAATTTTATATAGGTAAAAATACTAGTAATCCTTATGCCTAAGCTAATTTTACTATAACCTTCTAACCTCTTCCTTTTTACCTTTATAACCTTGCTTTTTTAACCTCTTCCTTTACCTTTATAAATAATAGCTATTTGGATGTTAATTGTTTTACTGGCTAGGTATTGCCAGTAATAATTATGTGTTATGATAAATTAGATGCATTAGCCATAACTAATGACGCAAAATTTTTTTAAAAATCAATAAATAATAGCTAAAGTCTATAGTTATAAAAGCCTCTTTATTCTTACTTCTAAGCTTATTTTAAAGTATTATATTCTTTAGATCTTCCTTAACCTAGCTTATTGCTTTTAATATCTAAGTAATGCTATAGCTTTTATAAAAAGACTTATAGTTCTCTAGTGCCTTTTAAACTTACTATTTCATAGGTTACTTTACTAGGTAACTATAGTATATATATAAGAGTACTCTTACTTTTAAACTTAAGAAAATGCTAATTTAAGTGCTATAAAAACCACTTTTATTATTAATTAATTTATATTCTTTTTCTAAATCCTCTAAATAGGTATACCACTTAAGGTAAATTTACAAGAAAAAGGTAATAATCCCCTCTAGTAAAGCTTAGGGTTAACCCTCTAGAGCTTAGAGTTATAAGCTAGCTAATTTATTTTAGTGTAAGCGTAGTAGTAAATTACATTAGTTATACTAATATAAAGGGATTATCCCCTTTATTAAATTAATAGTCTTAAGCTATTTAATGCTATTATCCTTAACTATTTTAGTAGTCCCTTATTAATTATTATCTTTATCTATTAGATTATTAAGATATTAGGCTATTACTATAAAGCTTATATTATTACTTACTTCTAAAATAGTACCCCTAGCTAGTAAGTCCCTTAAAAAATATTACACTAAGTATTATAAGTAACACTATTAGTAACTAATAGTAGCTAGGTAATAACCTTTTTCTAACTATACTAAACTTCTTTTAAGTAGCTTAGTATTTATATTACTTATTTTAAGCATATGCTTTACCTTATTATATTATATACTTAAATAGCTTTTAGCCTATAAAAACACTTACTAATAGTCTTATAAGCTATAATACTTTTGTTTTATTAATTGTATAATCTATTTACACTAAGGGTAATAATCTTATATATTAAGGGTAATCTCTTTTAAAGTTACTTAAGTTACACTATACTTTATACTATTTAATTTACTATTAACCTAGGCTTTATAAAGCTTCTTTAGTAAGTAAATTATTTACTCTTTAGTTTACCTTATAGTAGTACTACGCTAAGAAGTAGTAAATTAACTAGGCTTTAAAGCGCTTTAAGACTAAGAAAAGGATATTTTAAAAGAAAAGTATAAAGGTATAAGGTATTGAAATGTAGGGAGCTAGTTGCTAGCTAGCAACAGCTGTACAAGTGTAGCTCTACGGTCAGGGACTAGTAGAACCACCACGTTAAATTAATTAACGCAACGTAACGGAAGGTTATAGTAGTTATTAACTAATAGAATTTAATCTAAATAACTTTTACAATAACTAATAGAGCAATATAATTAATTTTAGTGACGTTATACGGGCAATGCGGCTATTAGATTAAGAGGTCTAGCTAGGTTAGCTAGTTTAAAAGATCTTCTTCCTCTCATATACCTACTAACCGTATTAGTGGATCCAGGCCGCTAGAGAGGTCTTAGGAGCTACTTTTGATTTTCCGTAAAATTCATTTGTATATAAAAACCAAAAATCGACTTACTACTATATAAACTAGCAACCTATATGAACTAAATTTTAGTCTAAAAATAACCTTATATTAAATAAAAACCCTGTCTTCTAGCTTTAATTTGCTATATGTAAGACTTTTATATAACCTCTAGTTAAAGAGAAAATCACTGTTAAAGATAGCTATAGGGTAAGCTACTTACGTTACCCTAGCTTACCTAATTACTAGTGGCTGTGGTTGTGGCTACGCTTATAGCTACAATTAAAGAATCTATAATTAACGTTAGTTATTCACATAGTTAGTTATAACTATTAATAGCTATAGTACAGCTGTTAGGCTTGCAATGCAAGCTAGTAATAGAAAGGTCCTTTAACTAGAAAGGGCTAAAAATAGGTCTTATTTTTAACATAAGGAATTCTCTAATAATAATTAACTTCTTTATAGGGGAAAGCCTTTATTATTATTATTATTAATAAATAAGAGAGGCTAGGGCAGGGTAAAATCTCTTCACCCCTTATATTAACAAGGAAAGGTGCTATAGATAGTATAAAGTAAGCTCTTTACCTATATCCACAGCTAATTTGTACCTACAGGGGTCTTAAGTGCGCTAGCTTTTAAACGACTGCGCCGACTTGGATCACACCCTAGAAGGAGAAAGATAGGTAGTAAGCTAGTAAAAACTATTATATACCCCCTTTAGATAAGATATTCTAGGTATTTCTTACCTCTTATAAAGGAAGTGCTAATACTAAAATAAAGGAAGTAAAAAAAGAAAATAGAAATCCTAACTAAAGGTTTATATATAGGCCTAAGATAATAATAATAATAATATTAAAGATAGACTAATATTAAAGGTATATCTTAGCATTATGTAATTCTTTTATTTAGGATTATAAATAAATAATGCTAATATCTTTATAATACTTAATAACTAAGCCTTTTAATATACTTTTCTTAAATAAGAGCTATATCTAAAGGAAGTCTCTAATAAAGATAATTTAATTTGCTATATCTTTAAAGAACGCTATTTTAAGGAGGTCTTTAAAGGAATTATACTAGATATAGGAGCCTTAGGTAAATTAACTATAGGTATAGTATAAGCTAAAGCTTTATTAAGATTAATACCTTTATTAAAGATAATGCCTTATAAGCTAAAAGTTATTAATTTTAGAGCTAGATTAGTAATAATATATAGTATTATCTAGGTGCTTATAAAGCTTAGCTAACTTAACTTTTATATTCTTAATATTACTATACCTTTTCTTTTCTCCTTACTAATATAAATAAAATAAAGGTTAAGATTAATAACCTTACTAATATATTAATTTAAGGTAATAAGACTATACTAATTATATAAAAATAGGGCTATCCTTAGTAGCTATTAGAAGTAAGAGAAATAGCTACTTTTTTCCTATTAAAAAGAGAGATTTATTAACTTTACTAAAGATTTAGTTATCCCTTAATTTAATAGCTTATAAAGATTCTTTAATAAGCTAGTTATAATATAAAATATTATATAATTAAGAAGCTAACTAAAGTTTACTACTATTATTAAATAAATAGAAAAGCTCCTAGCTAATTTAAATTTATAATTAAGGATAACTATAACTTTAACTATAAGATTATTATTAATATTATGTAAATTAATAGCTAACTAGTCCTTTATATTATTAACTTAGTAACCTTATTTTAAGCAGCCTAATTTCTTAACCCTAGGAAGTAAAAGGCTTATAATATCTAGAATACTATTAAAAAGTGCTAGATAAATATTTATTTAAGCCCTTTAGACTAGATTATTTATAATACTAGTAATAACTTTACTTTAGCTAAATCTAAGTATTATACTTACCTTATATTAATTAATATTAATAAGATATATATTAAAGCCTATAATAGCATTAAAAGGTTAAAAATACTATAAACCCTTATAATAAGCTTATAAGATTATTATAGATTTAATTAGTATAAAGGTTATGCCTAAATAGTAACTTTAAATAGCTATTAAGGCTATTAATAACTTAGTAAGTTTAAATAGCCTTATACTTATATTACTAGTCTTTAAAGCTTACTTATAAATAATAAATAAGTTATTACTAAGTGTTTTTATTATTTAATAAGCTAAAGTAATTTAAAAGGTAACTAATAAGGTTTATTATTACCTAGCTAAGAGATAAGTTTATAATACCCTTAGTACCTAAAATAGCCCTAATATATTACTAATATATTAGCTATTACTATAAGCTAATATATATATATAAAGAGAAAAAGGTAAATAGTATAGCTTTTATAAGCTACTTATTACTAATAAAAAGACTTATATAGGTAAAATACCTTATAGCCTAGCTAAGTTTTACTTTATAGTAATAAAGCTATATTATAAAAACTTATAGTATAAAGAGAATAAGAAAGTAAAGCCTTAAAACCCTAGGGAAAGTATACTTAGGCTAAAGCCCCTTATAGTTTTTAATAAAAAAGAGAGTAAAGGTAACTATAGGAGATAAGTTACTAGTAAGCTTAGCACTAGGAAATAAGCTAGTAAAGGGTAAGGGAGTAAAAGTAAAAGAAAAAGAAAAGCCCTTAGTAAAGAGAAAGTAAAAAGGCTAAGGAAAAGCCTTATAGTTTAATTTTACTTTAACTAAGGTATAAAAAAGAAGTAATAACTATAAAGGCTATTAAAGTAAAAGATTACTTTATATTTATTAATAAAAACTAAGAGAAAGCCTTAATTAAATAGCTTATAGCTAGAGAAATACTAAATATAGTATTCCTTATAGTAAAAGAAAAGGCTAACTAAACCCTTACCTTTTAACTTTATTAATAAAGTAAGATTATAACCCTAGGTTAACCTTTTAAGTAGTTTAACTAAGCTAAAATTAATGCTTTATAAGCTTATAATATATTTAGGTTTATAATATTTAATCTTATAAAGTATAAAGGCTATAAAATCTTTAATTCTTATATAGTTAAGAAAATTAAAGGTAAAGGAACTAAATTATTATATAAGAAATTATACCTTATTATATAAGGTTATAATAATAAGGAAAGAAAGCTATTTTAACCTAATTACTAATAATATAGTAATTAAGCTAATAGCTTATTATAGCTATTATACTATTATTAAGGCAAAAGGAATTTACCTCTAGTTATAAGATATTATTTAAGCCTATATTTAATTATAAATAATACTAAGAAAACTAATTATTATAAGGATACTAAAGTAAATAGCTTATCTCTTCCCTAAAGGTATAGTAATAAAAGTAATTAAGCCTTTATATAAAATTATAAAGGTAGGAACTTACTAGTAGGTAACTTACTTTTATTACTATAGGGATAACCTTAAGATAATAACTTTAATATATAACTTATACTTACTTATTATAGCGCTAAATAATAAGAATCTCTTTAGTATTAATTTTTAAATTTTTTTTTTTGCGTCATTAGTTATAGCTAATGCATTTAATTTATTATAACGCATAATTATTACTAGCAATACCTAGCTAGTAAAATAATTAATATCTAAATACTTATAGCTATAGTAATAAATAAAACCTATAATAAGTATAAGCTCTAAGGTTATAAATATAAGGGGCTATAAGGTTAGAGTAAAGTTTATAATAAAGTTTATAGTTATATTAGCGTAAGAGTTATAATTTATAACTATAGTTAAACTTAAATTTATTTAAGTTTTACTTATAGTATAAATTAATATAATTCCCTTTCTCTATAACTATACTTATTTTATCTCTTTATATCTCTTTTATCTTATAGCTTACTACTTATGCTTTAAAGCTTTAAGGTAAACTAAATATAACTTATCCTTACTTATCTCTAATTTAATTTAAATTACTAGGTAAGTTATAGGTTATTACTTAACTAATTAAACCCTAACTAATTAGATTATAGTATAGCTAAAGGTAATAAAATAAACACTACCTTATTTAAAATATTAAATAATATAGTAAAAGAGAAGAAAAGTAAAAGGAAAGGAAGTAAAGATAAATCTAACCTAGAGATAATTAATAGTATTTATAATATAAGGAAAAAATACTAAAAAGTAAAGGTAATATAAATAATAAGATTTATAAGGTAAATAAGAAGAAGATAAAAGAATAGGGTATTAGGCTGTAAAATACTAAGCAGTTTTACCTCGTGCTTAGGAGGGGTTATTATAGTTATTATAATAATTATAGTATATTAAAAAGTAAGTCCTAGTATTATTTCCAAAAATAGGTTTAACTAATAGTAATGAAGGTTATTAAAGTTATTAAAGCTCTTATAATCATTATAGTATATTAAATAAAAGTGAGTCCTAGTATTATTACTATAGATAGGTTAAACTAATAGTAATTAAGGTTATTAAAGTTATTAAAGCTCTTATAATTATTATAGTATATTAAATAAAAGTGAGTCCTAGTATTATTACTATAGATAGGTAAAACTAATAGTAATTAAGGTGATTAAAGTTATTAAAGTTATTATAATAAGTATAGTATATTATTTAAAAGTGGGCCCTAGGGTTATTTTTAAAAATAAGTTTAAATAATTATAATTAAGATTATTATAGTTATTAAAGTTATTGATTTTTAATTTTTTTGCGTTATTAGTTATGGCTAATGCATCTAATTTATTGATTTTAAAATTTTTTTGCGTCATTGGTTATGGCCAATGCATCTAATTTATTATAACACATAATTATTACTAGCAATACCTAGCTAGTAAAATAATTAATATCTAAATACTTATAGCTAATAGTAATAAATAAAACCTATAATAAGTATAATCTTTAAGGTTATAAATACAAGAGGCTGTAAGGTTAGAGTAAAGTTTATAATAAACTTTATAGCTATATTAATAAAAGATATAGTTATAGTTTATAACTATAGTTAAACTTAAATTTATTTAAGTTTTACTTATAGCATAAATTAACGTAATTCCCCTTTCTCTATAACTATATTTATTCTATCTCTCTCTAAATATAACTTATTCTTACTTATCTCTAATTTAATTTAAATTACTAGGTAGGTTTTACATAACTAATTAACTAATAAACCCCTAACTAATTAGACTATAGCATAGCTAAGAGTAACTAAAAGCTAGGGGTAATAATCACTAGGCTATAAAACCTTTAGGCTATTTAAAAGCTAATAAAAATCCTAATTAAAAGGAAATTAAGAAAACTAAAGAAAATATAAAGGAATTTAAGAAAAGTAAGAATAAGAAAGGGAATAAAAGACTAGAGAAAAGGCTAGATATTTAAAGAAGATATTAAAAACATAGAGCTTTAATTATTTAAGCAGTTTAGGTTTAGGGTTAGGAGGGTTATTAAAGTTATTATAATAAGTATAGTATATTATTTAAAAGTGGGCCCTAGGGTTTCTTTTAAAAATACGTTTAAATAATTATAATTAAGGTTATTATAGTTATTAAAGCTCTTATAATAATTATAGTATATTAAATCCCTCCTAAGCATAAGGTAAAACTGCTTAGTATTTTATAGCCTAATACCCTATTCTTTTATTTTCTTCTTATTTATCTTATAAATCTTATTATTTATATTACCTTTACTTCTTAGTATTTTTTCCCTTATATTATAAGTGTTATTAATTATCTTTAAGTTAAATTTATTTTTACTTCCTTTTTCTTTACTTTTTCTCTTTTTCTCTTTTACTATATTATTTAATATTTTAAATAAGGTAATATTTTTTTATTACCTTTAGCTATACTATAATTTAATTAGTTAAAGGTTAATTAGTTAAGTAATAACCTATAACTTACCTAGGAATTATAATAAATTAAATTAAAGATAAGTAAGAATAAGTTATATTTAGTAAAAGGGTTTAAGTTTATCTTAGAGCTTTAAAGCATAAGTAATAAACTATAGGATAAAAGAGATATAAAAAGATAAAATAAATATAGTTATAAAGGAAAGGGGAATTATATTAAATTATACTATATATAAAACTTAAATAAATTTAAGTTTAACTATAGTTATAAATTATAACTCTTACATTAATATAGCTATAAATTTTATTATAAACTTTACTTTAACCTTATAGCCCCTTATATTTATAACCTTAGAGCTTATTTCTATTATAGGTTTTTATTACTATAGCTATAATTATTTACATATTAATTATTATACTAGCTAGGTATTGCTAGTAATAATTATGCTTTATATATATTAGATGCATTAGCTATAACTAATGACGCAAAAAAAAATTATAAAAATCAATAGTATATTAAATAAAAGTAGGGCCTAGGGTTATTTTAAAAATAAAGTAAACTTATTTTTTATAGCTTAATTTTATTATATAGCTTAATTCGAATAACTTAATTAGAATAATACTATTAGATATATAATAATACTTTATAAATATTACTATATTATATTCTCTCTTTATATATTGTAGTAATAAGATATATAAAGTTACTATATATAACTTTTTAAAGCTTGAGGATTATAAAGCTAAAAGTAATATTAAATTAGTTTAAATAGTAAATTAATAGTTTAAGCTTTTTAAAAGTTCTTATTATTTTACTTATAATATTTAAGTACTAAGTATATACTTTATTAACTTCTAGTTATTTATTTAGATTTATTAATTAGATTTATTTCATTAGTTTAGGGTATTTTTAATTAAAATAATAATAATAAATTATAGAAATAGAAAATAAATTATAGTAATAGTAAATAATATCCCTCCTAAGCACAAGGTAAAACTGCTTAAATAATTAAAGCTCTATGTTTTTAATATCTTTTCTAAATATCTAGCCTTTTTCTCTAGTCTTTTATTCCCTTTCTTATTTTTACTTTTCTTAAATTCCTTTATATTTTCTTTAGTTTTTTTAATTTCCTTTTAATTAGGATTTTTATTAGCTTTTTAAATAGCCTAAAGGTTCTATAGCCTAGTAGTTATTACCCCTAGCTTTTAGTTACCCTTAGCTATACTATAGTTTAATTAGTTAGGGGTTAATTAGTTAATTAGTTACGTAGAACCTACCTAGTGATTTAGGTGCACGAATTAAATTAGAGACAAGTGAGGATAAGTTGTGTTTAGTGGGAGGGTTTAAGTTTACCTTAAAGCTTTAAAGCATAAGTAGTAAGCTATAAGATAGAAGAGATATAGAGAGATAGAATAAACATAGTTATAAAGGGGAATCGCGTTAATTTATACTATAAGTAAACCTTAAACAAATTTAAGTTTAACTATAGTTATAAATTATAACTCTTATGCTAATATAGTTATAAGGTTTATTATAAACTTTACTCTAACCTTATAGCCCCTATATTTATAACCTTAGAGCTTATACTTATTATAGGTTTTATTTATTACTATAGCTATAAGTATTTAGATATTAATTATTTTACTAGCTAGGTATTGCTAGTAATAATTATGTGTTATAATAAATTAAATACATTAGCGATAACTAATGTCGCAAAAAGAAATTTAAAAATCAATAGTAAATAATATAATAAGAAGGTTTTTCTTAAAGTCATATTAGTAAAATAAAGTATTAAGTATAATAGTATTATTAAAAGTTATAATATTATATATAACCTTAGTTATAGTAAAATTCTTAAAATAGTATAATAGTATAAATTATATATATATTTATATTATTTACGCTAGGTAGCTTTCTATATAGCTATTGCTAGTACTCCGGCTGCTTAGTCTATAAATTATATAACTAATTAGGTAAAATAGGTAATAATAAAAGCTTTTATATAACTAGCTTTCTTTTAATCCTTATAATAACCTTATATAATAAAAAGGCCTACTTTCTTTATACCTAATACTACATTTGTAGTGTTTGTATTGTGTTGTAGTTAGTATAGTTAGTATAGTTAGTAACTACACTAACTACAAGGAAAAAAACTACACTACAAATACAAATTTTTCCTAAAAACTACACTAACTACTAGAGTATTACACTACAATGTGTAGTGTAGTGTAGTATTTGTAATGTAATGTAGTATTTATAGTGTAATATAGTATTTGTAGTGTAGTGTAGTATTTATAGTGTAGTGTAGTATTTATAGTGTAGTGTAATATTTATAGTGTAATATAGTATTTGTAGTGTAGTATAGTATTTATAGTGTAGTGTAGTATTTGTAGTGTAATGTAGTATTTGTAGTGTAGTGTAGTAACTATAAACTACACTACACTAACTACAAGCTAAAAATAACTACATTACAAATACAAATATTTCCTAAAAACTACACTAACTACACTACAAACAATACTCTAGCCATAACCAATGACGCAAAAAAAACATAAAAATCAATAATAAGGTCTATATTATATCCCTCTAGACCTTAAGAATATAAAGCTATTTATATTTATACTAAAATCTCCTACTAATAATAAAGATTTAAGTTCCTAGATTAACTATATATTTATTATTAGTAATCACGAGGTGTAAGAGAATATATTTATATTAAAAGGTAATGTTATTATATATAGCTTAATAAAGAGTAAGTATATAACCTATAGCACCCTTACTTCTAAATAATATAGTCTAGGTTAAGGTGCTAATATAGCTTATATAATTACTATAACTCTAAATATAATTATAAACTAACTAAAGATTAACTATATTCTAATGATTATTTATATAAACTCTTTTTACTATATAAGTACCTTATAAAGCTAGGCTTAATAAGGGAGAAATAGTTAATAATTAATATTGTATCCCTTTAGTAATTATATAAGTGCTTAGAGATTTATAAAGTCTAATAGATTAATAGTAATAATAACCTTACTAATAAAATAATAAAGGCATCTCTAAATAAAAGCCTTAAGACCTTTATTAACCTAAGTAAAGCTATAATTTAAGTTAAAGGCTAGGTAAAAAGACCTAAGATTTAATAAACTAAATAAAAAGTCGAAGTTAACTATTATTTAAGCTAATAAGAGGTTAATATTTAAATTTAGTTTTTACTTATATTTGCTTTAATTTTATTACATTTTTAAGCCTTTTCTAATCCGCAAATTAACCTAACCTAGGCTACCTTCTAATCCGTGAATTAAGCTCTTCTCTCTTTTATTAACTAATTAAAGCGCTAAATTTAATATTCAACTTACTTTTTCCTTTATTTAGTTATAGACTTACTTATTTTCTTTTTCTACTCTCCCTTAATATAATACAATTACTTATAGTAACTCTCTTATTTTATAAAGTAAATTTATAATAGTGCTATTGCTTATACTATACCATACTAATTTATAGTATTTATAAACATAACTACTAATTAGTGTTAGTATTTATAAGATACTAGGAACTTACTTATAAGTTTTTAGGGGTAAACTAAGGAATAAGTATTTATTTATTTTATTATAATAAAGAAAAGGAAGGCACGTAATAGACCTAGACTCGGATCGGTAGGGGACTAGAGCCTCTCCTTACAGTAATTCTTTTCTTTCTTTATGCTTTTATAGGATAAGGCTAGCGCTAACTTAAACATAGATATAAAGGGGTTTTTCTTCCTTTTTAAGAGTTTTCCTTTTAATAAAACTGCTAGAGTACTAGTACTAGCCATATAGAGAGCTAGCTAGTGTAAATAATATAATAAAGAAAAGGAAAGGAAGGATTAAATAAAAGCATATAAGGTATGTAATTTATGTGGAAAAGCCAGCTATTAGAAGCTATGTAATAATACAAGGCCACAATGCCTATAATGACCACGCTATAGTTAGCCTAAGCATGTGGGTTTGCAATGAAACATGCCTAGCCAATTGAAGGGCGCGCAGGATCAATATTATGCTTGTTCTAACAGTAACGTAATGTGCATTAAATACGTTGGATTACAAACATTACACAATGTAATATAATATAATGCAATGCTCTAACTACATAACCTTAAAAGAATTATACTACGCTATAACTACAAACAATTCCTAAAAACTACACTAACTACACTACAAACAACACTCTGCTTATAGTTTAGCTATTTACATTTGTTTCCTTACTAGGTAATGTCTTTATATCTATTTTTACTATAAGCTATATACTAGTATTTAGCACTTAATATGATAAGCAAGCATATAATATAATAGGGAAGCATATAATATAATAGGCAAGCACGCAATACAATAAGCAAGCATGTAATATAATAGCAAGCACGTAATACAATAAGCAAGCATGTAATATAATAGCAAGCACGTAATACAATAGGCAAGTACGTAATACAATCTCCTTAGGCGTGCCAAGACTTGTGGCGCTATGGGGCTCCTATAGCCCCCTACTATAAGGTTATTAATTATGTAGGCACGCGAAAGTGTAATATAGTAATTTGTATAGGGAAAATCACTAGTACATTAATTATTAGCTTATTTACATATAAGCAAATATACCTCTAGTTCACTTTCATTTAATTAGATATAGACCCTAGTTAGCGTGACTCTATAAGTTTTAGCACGCCTAATGACATAGGCAAGCACATAATATAATAAGCAAGTATATATTACAATAGGTAAGCATATAATATTTAGGCTACTACGTTAATGCCTTAGGCCATTTTAGGCAGTAGCCTGCAGGGGACATGACTTTTGACGCAGACCCCGTAGACACTTCAGACACTAGCTAACACGAAGAGACTCTGCATACATGTGAGAAAAGGCCGTCATCAAACATTAGATTGCAACGCCCTTAGGGCCATGGGCGCTTGTTTGTTCTCCCTAGCCTGTTCTCTCCCATCTCTCAGCAGATGAAAACTTATTCTGCTCCAAACTCTTCTCTCATGTTCCAAACCCCAGATCCTTATTCAGTAACTGTTCAATAAACAGTTAGAGGATTTCGTTGTCGATAACACTCACTTCGTACTGTCATGGAGAAATATCACCGTTATCAGCCTCTTGAGAGCCATGACGAGTCTCGTTCTAGCTCAGAAGAGATGATAGAAAACGGCGTGCTACTTGGCACTGATGTTCTTCATAATAAACGTTGCACAGCGAGGAAGGGCTGGATCAAGGCAGCACTTTGGGCGTTAAATCTCGCAGTGTACACAACACTAGTCGTCGTGGTGACTTGGAACAGATCAACGCATTCGTGCAAGGAAAATCGGCGTCACGGCAACCGATTTTTGGCAAGTGAGCATCTTCCACCATATCCGCTGGGGCATATCCCTCCGCGAATCTCTGACACCTAGTAGCTCCGGTGAATGATTACATCGTCTATGAGTCTCACGTCATGGAGCAGTGGGAGGAAGAGGATGCGCCGAAATATTTTGGAGAGCCCAGCGAAGAACTAGATAAAAACTGGCACAACTTGTTCAAGCGTGCGTGATGATTGCCCTTCTACTCACTGAATAATGACTGATTCTTTTTGGATATTGCAGACCAGAATCTCGGACTGTCCCTCGAGCTCATGAAAGAACTAGGGCGCCAAGACGAAGGCATCAAGCTCCCAGATGGCACCTACTACGGTTCGATAATGGTCTTCCACCATCTCCACTGCCTTGTAAGCTACCCATAAAACTTCGTCTAAGCTTGCTGTATGAGGCTGACACCGGAAAAGAAAAACATTCAGCATTCGTTGCATCCTGAGTATTATGAGCTTGACAACTTGGATGAGCACCAACTGGAAAAGCACTGGGATCATACTGACCATTGCTTACATATGCTAATGGACGCGCTCATGTGCCAGGGAGACACGACTCTCATCACCATGCTTTGGCAGGACAATCTGTTCCGACCTGCCGCTAACTTCTCAAGCCCTCATGAGTGCGTTAACTGGGACAGACTAATGGAATGGATTGTCCCTAACTCGCGAGACCTGTTTGGTGACGAGGTTCTTGTGCACCCAAAACACGGTACGTTAATGCTAGCACACGACGGTTTTTCGACCAGATTTGACTGACACCTGCGTCCGTGAAGGACCCTTTTTAGTGGCGGACACCCTACGAAAGGGTTTTTGATTCGATAAAGAGCGGAGGATTTGGTAAGGTTGGCAGTGGCATCTAATATGCAACGACATATCCTTTCTACCTAGAGTAGATAGTAAAACTCTGGCTTGGATAATACACGAGCTATTTGATGATATCCCGGTAACTAACCTTTGTAGACAAAGTCTCATTTTAGTGTAGGCCAACGTCCCTCAAATTGAACACAACTATAAGCCGCGAGTTTCAATCTCTGTCCATATGTTTAGGCCTATTTTAACACCATTTTTGGCTGGAAGCCCAGCATGCAGTGTGTCCTGGCGGCCACGTAGATCATCATCAAGATTCCGCCAAAATAAGGCAGAACCTTTAATGCTCTTGGTAGTCAAGACATTCCGAGAGCAGTTAAAAACTCGCACCAACTTTTGTCACGCTTAGTCCAGTCGACCTCGATTCTCGGAAATTGAGTACCGCAGTCCTCGCAGCTGGCTTCCAGAGTAACGAAAAAGGTAGAGAACCGATTGACGTGAAGCTCGCCCTGACGGTACCAGTCGAAGTGAGGGCGATATTCTTGGCCCTCTTGGTAGCTAGTAACTTGTACGTCGATTCGATAGTGCCCCATATAGCCTTGAAACTCATTGACGCGCCTGACAATCGTTTGGATCACAGCGTCATCGAGAGGCATGAAAGCTGTTGAGCTAGTGCGCTGATTTGTCTCAATTGTTTCGCCGTCTAAATTGACGGCAGATCTTTTGAGGTACGGCAGGCTTGTTCGGAAGTATTAGTGTATTGAGTTTGCCTGTAATTACCCCGGGAGCGAAGCCATACGCTAACTTCTTGATGTATTCACACTCTCCAGGCGTGACTAGGTCCTCGATATGAACCACAAGGGGTCGTATGAAAATATTCTCGTTAGTGGATTCGCTGGCGACGTTAATTCATGGTTTACAGCCTCTGGATACTTCTGGCGGTAATGTGTCCAGGCATGTCCGGTTAGAGAAAAGAAGATACCGCTCATGGCTGCGAAAGCAACTAATATTGAGAGCCCGAAGAGAATGAGCCGTGTCATTTTTAGTGAAAGGATTAGACTTATCACGCGTTGTGTGATGGATGAAAGGGCTAAGTTAAGCGTTGTTCTTTCTCCGCCCTTGTGACACTTATTAGGTCCTGCTCCTAACACATAGGTGCACCATGCGGGCGCACTACGCCATAGGCTGTGATCCACGAGAACTCTGCTAAGTTAGTAGGGACAACCCATAGTATAACTTATATATGGATCACTATAGGGTAGCTACTTTATATAGTCTAAGCTTATATTTTATAGCTTTTTTACTACCCTTATATTTAAAGCCCTTTATAACTAATATTCCCTTAGTCTATGTAAGAATAACAGTAGCTAGGCAAGAGGTATAGGGGCTCTATGTGAGGCCCCACTCACAACACCTAGTGCACTAGCGCTACACTAGCGCACCCCGCGGGCAGGCTAGGCCCTAGGGCTAGGCCTATGTAACACTAGTAAGCCACTAGCTATAAAGTAATAACTTATATATATAACACACTTAGACCTAGTAAGCTTTAGTTAATATACTAAAGCCCTTATATCTCTTACTTAGCTATTATTATTCTTATAATTTTAAAGCTTCTCTTACTAATTACTTAAGAGTAATATAAGGGGAGAATTACTTAATTTACTAAAGTAATATTAAATAATAACTAAAACTAATTAAATAAGGGTAATACTATAGCTAAGAATATACTATATTTTATAAAGACTATACTTAAGATTAAACCCTTTACCTTTAGTACTAAAGCTATAGTAATAATAAAGTAAATTACTTAGCTAAAATAACTTTAAAAACTATAAGATTAAAAATAAAAACTTATTAACTTACTATAGCTTAACTTAGAAGAAAAATAAGTAAAAAGGTAGTAAAAAGCTAGTACTTCCTTAAGCTATAGTAACTAAGAGATTAAAGTCTAAAATATTACTAACCTTTAATACCTTATAAACTTATAGAAGTATAAGATATAAATTAATAACCTAAACTATATCTTTAATAAGATAAAGAAAAAGTACTAATATAACTACTAAAAGATTCTCTTTATATTTAACTATATATATACTAACTATAAGGTAAGATAGAATAAATACCTTAAGGAATAATAAGCTAATAGCTAAGATAACCTTAAGGATAACTAGAATAAATTCTAGACTTAAACCCTTATATTACTTTAAGACTTTATAAATTATAATACTTAAATAACTATATAGCTAGAAAATATAAAGTAATATAAGGGCTAAAGCCTTATTAAATTTAGTATTTACTTAGATTTACTAAAGAAATACCTAGAAAAAGCTATAAAAAGTCTTATACTCTTATATTCTTTATAAAATTACTCCTAAACTATAAGACTATATTAACTTATATACCTTTATTATAGGAAAGACTTAAGAAAAGGTTATATAACTTATATAGTAATTTTAAGAGGCTATACTAAAGAGTAAGTAAAAGCCTAAGTATTTAGAAAATAAAGGCCTATATAAAAACCCTTAGTACTATAAATATAACTCTTTATAAAGCTATAAACCTTATAAAAATTAAAGAAATAAAAACTAGAAAAAGGATTTAGTTACTTACTTAAATAATAATAAAGTTAGAAATAAGAGGTAATATTATAACTATAATAGTATAAAGTATTTTATATTTAATTATAATAAGCTAAAGAAAAGCCTTAAAAAGCTAAGAAAACTTCCTAAGGTAAAAGTAAATACCCTTACTTTTACCTTAAATACTAAGGTACTAATAAGGTATTAATTTTATATACTAGTTACTATTTATAAGTAAAAAAATAGTAAAATAATAGTAAATTTAAATAGCTATACTAAGATTAATATTATTAGTACTAAATTTATAAAGAACTATAAGCTTAACTAGGCTAAGGCTATAGTACTTCTTATTAAGGTAGTAAGGGCCCTTATAGTTCTTTAATATAGTATTTATAAGGTACTTATTACTATTAAGGACTTAAGAGAAAAAAAAAAACCTTAAGTTACTATATATAGCTATAGATAAAGACTTAAGAGTAAGAGAAAGCCTTATATTAATTAAAATATATATACTTTTACTTATACTTATAAGAGTAATAATTTAAGAAAAGAAAAAGGCCTTTTTACTTATAACTCCTTATAAATTTATAAAGGTAATATATAATAAAACTATTATATATACTATTATAAAAGTTATAGAATATAAGTTTATTACCCTTAAAGATAATAAGAAAGTAAAAGTATATAAAACTATTAAAAATATTCTTAAGAAACTATATAAGTTTAAAGATATATTTATATTAAATAAAATAAGAAGTTTACTATTAAGAAAAGTAACTAACTATATAATTAACTTAACACTAGGGGTAATACCCTTATATAAGCTAATTTATTCTCTCTTTTAAAGTAAGTTAAAGGAGCTTTATAAATATATTAATAAAAACCTATAAAAAGCTAGATAAGACCCTTTAAAAGCCCTATAAGTATACTTATCTTATTTATACTAAAGAAAGATAAAATACTCTAACTATATATAAATTATTAAGAACTTAATAAGGTAATATAAAAGAATTACTATACTCTTCCCTTAATTTTAAAGATCTTAGACTAGTACTAAGAGGCTTACTTTTTCTTAAAGATTAATATTAAGAATACTTACTATTAAATTTATATTAAAAAGAGTAATAAATAAAAACTATATTTTATATATAATATAAATACTATATATACTATAAATACCTTATAATACCCTTTAAGTTAACTAATACCTTAGTTACCTTTTAAAGCTATATTTATAAAGCACTTTATAAGCTAGTTAACATTATTTATATAGTATATTTAAATAATATCCTTATTTTTTAAAAATATAGGAAAAGTATATTATATATATTAAGAAAGTCTTAAAGTATATAAGGTTAGTAAAGCTATATATAAAACCCTTAAAGTGTTTTTTTACTAGAAATTAGTAAAATTCCTAGGGTTTATCCTATTAGTTAATAGGATTTTAATAAATACTTATAAGGTTATTATAATTTAAAACTAAAAGAAGCCTATAAGCTTTAAGGATATATAGTCTTTCTTAGGATTTTATAACTTTTACTAATAGTTTATTTATAAATACTTTAGAATTATAGTACCCTTATATATATTAATAAAAGGTAATTAAAATAGTATTTAAACTAGGAAGTTTATATTTAAAGTAAAGAAGTAACTAGCTTTTAGCTAACTAAAAGATACTTTCTAGTAAGTGCCTTTTCTTTATTATTATAACCTAAGTTAACTAGTGTATATTAAGATAAATACTTTAGTCTTTATAATAGTAAGAATTTTATCTTAATAAAATAATAAGGGTTACTAGTATTTAGTAGCCTTTTAGTTAAGGAAGTTTATAAATACTAAGTATAATTATAATATAGCTAATTAAGAGTTACTTACTATAGTAAAGTTATTTAAACACTAGTAATACTATATTAAAGGTATAGTAACCCTAGTTAAGGTTTTATTAAACTACTATAACCTATAGACCTTTATAAGGTAATAAAAGTTAAATAAAAGGTAAGCTAAATAATATATATTTCTTTACTTTTTTACTTTATAATTAAGTATAAACTAGGGAAGAGTAACCCTATAAATACTCTATTAAGAAAGTCTAATTATAAAAGTAAACCTTTAATAAATAAGGCACTTTTACTAGAACTTTAGAAGAAAATAGTAGCTACTAAAGAACTAGTAGTAAAAGAGATACTAATATATTAAAGAAGACATAGTAAGATGCCTTTAGGGGAGGAAAATGCCCTAGCCCTTATAGTAAAAGATAAAGAGGCTAGAGTAGCCTAGCTAAGAGGCTAGTTAGCTACTATAGATCTAGTAAAAGATTAGCTAAATAAAGGTAATTTCTAGGAGAAAGTAATATATATCTAAGATATTAGTATAATATAAGAGATATAAGGGACTATTATATTACTAAATCCTTACTAATCTAAACTAAATAAACTATTAGTGTAATTACTATAAAAGGTATAAGATAAAGACTTAAATCTATAAAGATAAAAAGGTAATATAAACTCCTTAAAGAAAGGGGGAAAAGCTAGTTTATAGTTATATAGTATAAGAGGCTTCCTAATATACTAAGACTAAGTAGTTATTCCCTAGGAGCTTATCTTATAATAAAAGCTTTTATAGCTATACTATAATAATTTACTAGTAAGTTACTTTAAGACTAAGTATACTCTTAAGCTATTAAAGCATTACTTCTAGTAGCTAGCTATAAGTAAGTTTATATTAAACTATATTATAAGCTATAGGGTTTACTAATAAGTAGTAGCTAGAAAGTATTACTTATATAAGAGCCTTAAATCCTTACTAATACTAGGGTAACTATAGGTAAAGATCTTAATAGATTTTATTATAGGATTACTTATTATATAAGTAAGTAAGTAAGAAACTAATATAATCCTAGTAATTATAAACTAATTTACTAAGTACTTTATCTTCTTACTAGTAATTACTATAATTAATATAGCTAAACTAGTAAAGCTTTTTATAAAGAAATTAAGCTATAATTTAGGGCCTTAAAGGGTATTATATCTAATAAGGGATTAGTTTTTATAAGCTAATTCTAGTTAGACCTTTACTACTTATTATATATAAAATAAAGGCTTTTTATAGTATTTTACCCCTAAACTAATAGCTAAATAAAGAGAATAAACTAAGTGCTTAAGTATTACTTTTAATACTTTATTATAAAGAACTAGTAAATATAGCCTAAGCTACTTCTAATAGCTTAATTTACTTATAATAATATAGTAAATAAAACTATAAGTTACTTACTAAATTACTCCCTTATAAGCTATTTACCTAAGTTTTATTTAGCTCTTAAAGGTAAGACTTAAGAAAGAGAGGTACTAAAAGCCTATATATATATTATAAAGCTATATAAAGTTAAGAAGTAATTAAAGTAAAACTAAGTAAAAGCTACTAAAACCTAGGTAAAGTACTATAATAAACACTACTAGCTATTAACCTTAAAAAAGGTAACTTAATATTACTATTAATAAAAATATTAGGCTTAAAGAGATAAAATAAAAGCTAATCCCTAAGTTTATTAAGCTATTTTAAATACTTAATACTATAGGTAAATAAGTATACTAACTTATATTACCTAAAAGTATAGTTAATTATATAATATATTTTATATTTTATATTAGCTTATTAAAGCTATAAAATTACTATAAAAATACTAAGGATAAGGAAATACTAATACTAAACCTTAAAAATAAAGATAATAAGTATAAAATTAAGGAGGTTAAGGACTATAGGAAAACCTATAAAGGTAATAAATACCTTATAAAATAAAAGGGTTAGCCTAGTAAATATAACTAATAGGTCTTAGTAAAAGATATAGAGAGCACTTAGTATATAATCTAGGTATTTTACTAAAGTAAAGTAAATAAAAAGGGTAATAAAATATAAGTAAGTTATAGGTAAAGAGATATAATATTCCTATAAAAAGGCCTAGCCTTACTAGCTACTATTACACTTTAAACTAGAAACCTTAGACTACTTACTAAAAAATAAAAGAAAATATACCTATAAAGTAAGGAGACTTAAAGGAAACCCCTTTATTATAGCCCCTATATACCTAAAAACCTAATTACTATAAATAAAGTACTTAGTGTTATTCTTATCCCTTATAATTATCTTTTATATTACTAAGTAAAAGCAATACTTTACTATACTCTAAGGCATAAAACCTAAGTTATAAAACTTAAATATAAAGTTATTTTTACTTTCTAAGTAATATAAAGTTTATAATAGTTTTACTATAAAAAGGTTAGTAAATAAGTAATAAAAGGGAATAAAGCACTTATTACCCTTAGGATAAGACTTAGAAATATTATAACTAAAAGTTACTAGTAAGAAATAATATACTAATTATATAAAATTAATATATCTTACCTTAAAATATAAGTAAAAACTAGTAAACTTAAGAGAAAGAGATAAACCTAGTAAACCTTTATAGCCTTAGTAAAACTAAATATAATATAGTATACTATATTAGTATAATTAAAACCTATTATTAAATTAAGGTAAGCCTTAGTAAAACTATAGTAAGAGTTTACTAAAAAGCATAGTCCTTAGGGTTTTTAGGTTATCTTTACTAAGGGCACTTATAAGGATTTATACCTAGTTTAAAAGAGCTAGAAAATCTAGGAAATCTCCTTTTATTATAGCTATAGCTTATACTAAAGGCATTAGTAATAAGGGACTAAAAGATATAGGAATAGTAGTATACTAATAGTATTATAAGTATTACTATACTTATAGCACTAAATATAGTATTTAAAATATTTTACTATAATAATAGTAAATAATAGTTAAGGGAATTAATAGTTAATTTAGGGTAATTTAGGCTTAGATAAGGGCTTTTCTTAAACTTTATATATTTAGTGTGTAAATAATATATATATAAATATTCCTTTAAGGGAATATAGTTAGTCTTTATAATAAAAGTAAGGTAATTAATAAGAGAAAGGTTATAATAACTTAAGGTATAATAATACGTTATAGAAATATCTATAGATATAGGAGAGAAAAGTGCGTAAGATAATAGTATATTATAGGTGAATTTATACTTAAACACTATCTATTATTTATTATTATTTTAATTATTAGCTACTTAGCAAATAGCTATATAAAAGCTAGTAAAAGCTATTTAAAAGCCTAGCTATAAGTAAGAGGGTAATTATAAGGCCTTACTTATAATACCTAGTGCACTAGCACTACACTAGCGTACCTCGCAGGTAAGCTAGGCCTTAGGGCTAGGCCTATGTAACACTAGTAAGCCACTAGCTATAAAGCAGTGACTCGCACGCATAACACACTTAGACCTAGCAAGCTTTAGTTAATATACCAGAGCCCCTATACCTCTTGCCTAGCTATTATTGTTCTCACACTCTAGTATATTAACTAAAGCTTGCTAGGTCTAAATTTGTTATGTATGTGTGAGGCCCCACTCACAACACAGGCACACTAGCGCACCCCGCGGACAGGCCGCGCCCTAGGGCTAGGTTTACATAACACTAGCAAGCCGCTAGCTATAAGATAGTGACTTATATATATAATACACTTAGACCTAGTAAGCTTTAGTTAATATACTAGAGCCTCTATACCTCTTACCTAGCTACTATTATTCTTATAATTCTAAAGCTTTACTTACTAGTTACCTAAGAGTAATATAAGAGAGAGAACTACTTAATTTACTAGAGTAATATTAAATAATAACTAAAACTAATTAAATAAGGGTAATACTATAGCTAAGAATACACTATATTTTATAGAGACTATACTTAAGATTAGACCCTTTACCTTTAGTACTAAAGCTATAGTAATAATAAAGTAAATTACTTAGCTAGAATAACTTTAGAAACTATAAGAGTAAGAATAAGAACTTATTAACTTACTATAGCTTAACTTAGAAGAAAAATAAGTAAAAAGGTAATAAAAAGCTAGTACCTCCTTAAGCTATAGTAGCTAAGAGGTTAAAGTCTAAAATATTACTAACCTTTAATACCTTATAAACTTATAAAAGTATAAGATATAAATTAATAACCTAAACTATACCTTTAATAAGGTAAAGAAGAAGTACTAATATAATTACTAAAAGATTCTTTTATACTTAACTATATATATACTAACTATAGGGTAAGATAGGATAAATACCTTAAGGAATAATAGGCTAATAGCTAAGATAACCTTAAGGATAACTAAGATAAATTCTAGACTTAAACCCTTATATTACTCTAAGACTTTATAAATTATAACACCTAAATAGCTATATAGCTAGAGAATATAAAGTAATATAAGGGCTAAAGCCTTATTAAATTTAGTATTTACTTAGATTTACTAGAGAAATATCTAGAAAAAGCTATAGAAAAGTCCTATACTCTTATATTCTTTATAAAATTACTCCTAAACTATAAGACTATATTAACCTATATGCCTTTATTATAGGAAAGACTTAAGAAAAGGTTATATAACTTATATAGTAATTTTAGGAAGCTATACTAAAGAGTAAGTAAAAGCCTAAGTATTTAGGAGATAAAAGCCTATATAAGAACCCCTAGCACTATAGATATAACTCTTTATAAGGCTATAGACCTTATAAGAATTAAAGAAATAAGGACTAAGAAAAGGGTTTAGTTACTTACCTAAATAATAGTAAAGTTAGGGATAAGAGGTAATATTATAACTATAATAGCATAAAGTATCTTATATTTAATTATAATAAGCTAAAGAAAAAGCCTTAAGAAAGCTAGGAAACTTCCTAAGGTAAAAGTAAATACCCTTACCTTTGCCTTAAACACTAAGGTGCTAATAAGGTGTTAATTTTACATACTAGTTACTATTTATAAGTAAAAAGATATTAAAATAGTAGTAAATCTAGATAGCTATACTAAGATTAATATTATTAGCGCTAAATTTATAAAGAACTATAAGCTTAACTAGGCTAAGGTTATAGTACTTATTATTAAGGTAGTAAGGGCCCTTATAGTCTCTTAATATAGTGTCTATAAAGTACCTATTATTATTAAGAACTTAAGAGAAAAAGAAAAGGACCTTAAGCTACTATATATAGCTATAAATAAAGACCTAAGAGTAAGAGAAAGCCTTATATTAATTAGAATATATATACTTATAAAAGAATATATATACCTTTACTTATACTTATAAGAGTAGTAGTTTAAGAAAAGAAAAAGGCTTTTTACTTATAACTCCTTATAAATTTATAAAGGTAATATATAATAAGACTATTATATATACTATTATAGGAGTTATAGAAGATAAGTTTATTACCCTTAAAGATAATAAAGAGATAAAAGTATATAAAACTATTAAAGATATCCCTAAGGAACTATATAAGTTTAAAGATATATTTATATTAAATAAGGTAAGGAGTTTACTATTAAGAAAAGTAACTAACTATATAATTAACTTAATACTAAGGGTAATGCCCTTATATAAGCTAATTTACTCTCTCTCTTAAAGTAAGCTAAAGGAGCTTTATAAGTATATTAATAAAAACCTATAGAAAGGCTAAATAAGACCCTTTAAGAGCCTTATAGGTATGCCTATCCTATTTATGCTAAAGAAGGATAGAATGCTCTAATTATATATAGATTACTAGGGACTTAATAAAGTAATATAGAAGAATTACTATACTCTCCCCTAATTTTAGAGATCCTAGACTAGTGCTAAGAGGCTTGCTTTTTCTTAAAGATTAATATTAAGAATACTTACTATTAAATTTATATTAAAGAGAGTAATAAGTAAAAGACTATGTTTTATATATAATATAAATACTATAAATACCTTATAATACCCTTTAGGTTAACTAATGCCCTAGCTACCTTTTAAAGCTATATTTATAAAGCACTTTATAGGCTAGTTAATACTATTTATATAGTGTATTTAGATAATATCCTTATTTTCTTAAAAATATAGGAGAAGTATACTATATATATTAAGGAAATTTTAGAGTATATAAGATTAGTAAAGCTATATATAAAACCCTTAAAGTGTTTATTTTACTAGGAATTAGTGAAATTCCTAGGGTTTATCCTATTAGTTAATAGGATTTTAATAAATACCTATAGGGTTACTATAATCTAAGACTAGAAGGAGCTTATAAGCTTTAAGGATATATAGTCTTTCTTAGGATTTTATAACTTTTACTAATAGTTTATTTATAAATACTCTAGGATTATAGTACCCTTATATATATTAATAAAAGGTAGTTAAAATAGTATTTAAACTAGGAAGTTTATATTTAAAGTAAAAGAGTAGCTAGCTTTTAGCTAACTAAAAGATACCTTCTAGTAAGTGCCTCTTCTCTATTATTATAACCTAAGTTAATTAGTATATATTAAGATAAATACTTTAGTCTTTATAATAGTAGGAATTCTATCTTAATAGGATAATAAGGGCTACTAGTATTTAGTAGCCTTTTAGTTAAGGAAGTTTATAAATACTAAGTATAATTATAGTATAGCTAATTAAGAGTTACTTACTATAGTAAAGTTATTTAAATACTAGTAATACTATATTAAAGGCATAGTAACCTTAGTTAAGGTCTTATTAAACTACTATAACCTATAAACCTTTATAAGGTAATAAAAGTTAAATAAAAGGTAAGCTAAATAGTATATATTTCTTTACCCCTTTTACTTTATAATTAAGCATAGACTAGGAAGAGTAACCCTATAAATACTCTATTAAGAAAGTCTAATTATAAAGGTAAACCCCTAATAAATAAGGCACTTTTACTAGAACTTTAAAAAAAATAGTAGCTATTAAAGAACTAGTAATAGAAGAGATACTAATATATTAAAGAAAATATAGTAAAATACCTTTAAGGGAGGAAAATACCCTAGTCTTTATAAAGAGGCTTAGTAAAATACCTTTAGGGAGAAAAATACCCTAGCCCCTATAGTAAAAGATAGAGAGGTTAGCTACTATAAATCTAGTAAAAGATTAGCTAAATAAGGGGGATTTCTAGGAGAAGGTAGTATATATCTAAGATATTAGCATAGTATAAGAGATATAGGGGACTATTATATTACTAAATCCTTACTAATCTAAACTAAATAAACTATTAGTGTAATTACTATAAAAGGCATAAGATAAAGACTTAGATTTATAAAGATAAAAAGGTAATATAAACTCCTTAAAGAAAAGGGGGAAAAGCTAGTTTATAGTTATATAGTATAAGAGGCCTCCTAATATACTAAGACTAAGTAGTTATTCCCTAGGAGCCTATTTTATAATAAGAGCTTTTATAGCTATACTATAATAATTCACTAGTAGGTTACTTTAGGACTAAGCATACTCTTAAGCTATTAAAGTATTACTTCTAGTAGCTAGCTATAAGTAAGTTTATATTAAATTATATTATAAGCTATAGGGTTTACTAATAAGTAATAGCTAGAAGGTATTACTTATATAGGAGCCTTAAATCCTTACTATTACTAGGGTAACTATAGGTAAAGATCTTAATAGATTTTATTATAGGATTACCTATTATATAAGTAAGTAAGTAAGAAACTAATATAATCCTAGTAATTATAGACTAATTTACTAAGTACTTTATCTTCTTACTAGTAATTACTATAATTAATATAGCTAAACTAGTAAAGCTTTTCTATAAAGAAATTAAGCTATAATTTAGGGCCTTAGAGAGTATTATATCTAATAAGGGATTAGTCTTTATAAGCTAATTCTAGTTAGACCTTTACTACCTATTATGCGTAAAATAAAGGCTTTCTATAGCGTTTTACCCCTAAACTAATAGCTAAATAAAGAGAATAAACTAAGTACTTAAGCACTACCTTTAATACTTTATTATAAAGAACTAGTAAATATAGCCTAAGCTACTTCTAATAGCTTAATTTACCTATAATAATATAGTAAATAAGACTATAAGCTACTTACTAAACTACTCCCTTATAGGCTATTTACCTAAGTTTTACTTAGCTTTTAAGGGTAAGACCTAGAAAGAGAAGGTACTAGAAGTATATATATATATTATAAAGCTATATAAAGTTAAGAAGTAATTAAAGTAAAACTAAGTAAAAGCTACTAAAACCTAGGTAAAGTACTATAATAAATATTACTAGCTATTAACCCTAAAAAGAGATAACCTAGTATTACTATTAGTAAAGAATATTAGGCTTAAAGAGGTAAAATAAAAGCTAACCCCTAGGTTTATTAGGCTATTTTAAATACTTAATACTATAAGGAAGTAAGTATACTAACTTACACTACTTAAAAATATAGTTAGCTATATAATATATTTTATATTAGCTTACTAAAGCTATAGAATTACTATAATAACACTAAGAAAAAGAAAATACTAATACTAAACCTTAAGAATAAAGATAAAGAGTATAAAATTAAGGAGGTTAAGGACTATAAGAAAACCTATAAAGGTAATAAATACCTAGTAAAATAAAAGGATTAGCCTAGTAAATATAACTAGTAAGTCCTAGTAAAAACATAGAAGGCACTTAATATATAATTTAGGTATTTTACTAAAGTAAATTAAATAAGAAAGGTAATAAGATATAAGTAAGTTATAGGTAAAGAGGTATAAAGTTCCTATAAAAAGGCCTAGCCTTATTAGCTATTACTATACTCTAAAGTAAATAACTTAAATTACTTACTAAAAACAAAAGAAAACACACCTAAAGTATAGGGAGAGTTAAGGGGAACCCCTTTATTATAGCCCTTATATGCCTAAAAACCTAACCTCTATAAATAAGGTACTTAGTATTATTCTTATCCCTTATAATTATCTCCTATATTACTAGGTAAAAGTAATACTTTACTATACTCTAAGGCATAAAACCTAGGTTATAAAACCTTAAACGCAAAGTTATTTTTACCTTCTAAGTAATAAGGAGTTTATAATAGTTTTACTATAAAAAGGTTAGTAAATAAGTAATAAAAGGATAAAGTACTTATTACCCTTAGGATAGGACTTAGAAATATTATAACTAAAAGTTACTAGTAAGAAATAATATACTAATTATATAAAATTAATATATCTTACCTTAAAATATAAGTAAGAGACTAGTAAACCTAGGAGAAAGAGATAGACCTAGTAAACCTTTATAGCCTTAGTAAGACTAAATATAATATAGTATACTATATTAGTATAATTAAAACCTATTATTAAATTAAGGTAAGCCTTAGTAAAACTATAGTAAGAGTTTGCTAAAAAGGTATAGTCCTTAGGGTTTTTAAGGTTATTATTACTAAGAGTGTTTATAAGGGTTTATACCTAGTTTAAAAGAGCTAGAAAATCTAGGAAATCCCTTTTATTATAGCTATAGCCTATATAAAGGTATTAGTAATAAGGGACTAAAAGATATAGAAATAGTAGTATACTTATAGTATTATAAGTATTACTATACTTATAGTATTATAAGTATTACTATACTTATAGTACTAAATATAGTATTTAAAATGTTTTACTATAATAATAGTAAATAATAGTTAAGGGAATTAATAGTTAATCTAAGGTAATTTAAGCTTAGATAGGGGCTTTTCTTAAAGTCTATATACCTAGTGTATAAATAATATATATATAAATATTTCTTTAAGGGAATATAGTTAGTTTTTATAATAAAAGTAAGGTAATTAATAAGAGAAAGGTTATAATAACTTAAGGTATAATAATATATTATAAAAATATCTATAAATATAGGCAAGAAAAGTATATAAGATAATAGTGTGTTATAAGTGAATTTATACTTAAACGCTATCTATTATTTATTATTATTTTAATTATTAGTAGCTTAGTAAATAGCTATATAGAAGCTAGTAAAAGCTATTTAGAAGCCTAGCTATAAGTAAGGGGTAATTATAAGGCCTTACTTATAATATAGGCACACTAGCGCACCCTATGGATAGGCCACGCCCTAGGGCTAGGTTTACGTAACACTAGTAAGCCACTAGCTATAAGATAGCGACTCACACGCATAACACACTTAGACCTAGCAAGCTTCAGTCAATATACCAGAGCCCCATACCTCTTGCCTAGCTACCATTGTTCTCACAGTATGCAAGTCACTAACTTATAGCTAGTAGCTTACTAGTGTTACGTAAACCTAGCCCTAGGGTCTAGCTTACTTATAGGGTATGCTAGTGTACCTTATATTATAAGTAAGGCCTTATAATTACCCTCTTACTTATAGCTAGGCTCCTAAATAGCTTTTACTAGCTATCCTATAGCTATTTACTAAGTAATTACTATATTAAAATAATAATAAATAATAGTAATACTTAAGTATAAATTTACTTATAACTTCTTATTTTATTATATACTTTTTTATTTAGTAAATATAGTTTACTTTAATTAAACTTTATTATACTTTATTTACCTTAACTCTTTAATTACTAATCCTTATTATTTTACTATAAAATAAGATATAATTTACTTTTATATTTATTTATATATATATTATCTTTAAACTAAGTGCCTTAACTTTAAGAAGCACCCCTAATTAAAATTATTTTACTAGTAATTATATATAGCTTCCCTTATTCTTTAGTTAGTATAGTAGCTAAAGGTAAATAATTAAAGTATTATATTTAGTATAATAAATATAAGGATATATATAAGATAGTAAGTTACTTAGTATTTTATTTTTCTATAGCCTTAAATTACTAACTTTTTATACTAAGCTATACTAACTTTAGCTAGTAATTTCTAAGACCTTTTAGTTATTTATAAATAAGTTTAAGCCCTTATAAATACTACTATTATTACTAAGAATAAAGAGAGTATTCTTATATTTTTAGATATAACTTACTATAGCTTTACTATATATATTTTAAACTTAGTTATAAAATTTAACTATATAAATACTATATACTATATTACCTTTAAGCTAACTAGTACTATAAAGGTATACTAAGTATATTAAATCCCTTCTTTTTACTTATTCCTTACTAATTTCTTTATATAAGTTACTTTTATTTTATACTAAAACTATTTAGTTTCCTAGTAATAGCTATAAGTTACTATAGTTACTATAGCTCCCTTTCCCTTTCTTTTAGTTTATATATAGCTTTTTATTATACTTTTACTAAGCTTTTACTAACTTTTCTATAAGAGAACCTTAAGGATATTATAGCTATTTAGGAGATAAGAATAGTTCTTTAGCTTTAGCCCTCTAACTTAGGCTATATAGCTTAGGTTATAGTAATTTATTACTTTTACTATACTATAAAGAAAGTGATTTATAGTAATAAGAATAAGGTAAAGTATAGCTTTAATAATAAGAAGGTTATCTTTTATATAAGAGCTATAATAAAGGGTTTTCTTATTATTTTACTTATACTTTAGGTGCCTTTTCTTTTATTATTTAGTAATATAACCTAGGCCTTTAAGTAAAAGTTTTTATAGTAACTAATAAAGTTAGGCCTTTTTATAGTAACTTTATATTCTTTTACTAGTGCTTTATTTTTATATTACTATTTTTTAATATAAATACCCTATAGTAGCTAGTTATATTAGTCCCTTTCTATAGGTATTTTAAGTTTAATTACTTAAAGTTTACTTAGGTTTTACTACCTTTCTTACTTAATTTAGTTTAGTAAAATACCTAAATTATATATTAAGCGCTTTTTATATCTTTTACTAGGACTTATTAGTTATATTTACTAAGCTAACCCTTCTATTTTATAAGGTATTTATTACCTTTATAGGTCTTTTTATAGTCCTAAACTTCCTTAATTTTATACTTATTATTATTATTCTTAAGGTTTAGTATTAGTATTTCCTTATTCCTAGTATCCTTATAGTAATTCTATAGTTTTAATAAGCTAATATAAAATATATTATATAGTTAACTATACTTTTAAGTAATATAAGTTAGTATACTTATTTTCTAATAGTATTAAGTATTTAAAATAGCTTAATAAACCTAAGGGTTAGCTATTATTTTACCTCTTTAAGCCTAATATTCTTTACTAATAGTAATACTAAGTTACCTTTTTTAGGTTAATAGCTAGTAGTATTTATTATAGTACTTTACCTAGGTTTTAGTAGCTTTTACTTAGTTTTACTTTAATTACTCCCTAACTTTATATAGCTTTATAATATATATATAAGCTTCTAGTACCTTTCCTTTCTTAATCTTATTCCTAAAAGCTAGGTAAAACTTAGGTAAATAGCCTATAAGAGAGTAATTTAAAGAGTAGCTTATAGTCTTATTTACTATATTATTATAGGTAAATTAAGCTATTAGGAGTAACTTAGGCTATATTTACTAGTTCTTTATAATAAAATATTAGAGATAGTGCTTATGTGAGAACAATAGTAGCTAGGCAAGAGGTATAGGGGCTCTAGTATATTAACTAAAGCTTGCTAGGTCTAAGTGCGTTATACATGCAAGTCACTAACTTATAGCTAGTAGCTTACTAGTATTACATAAACCTAGCCTTAGAGTCTAGCTTACCTATAGGGTACGCTAGTGTACCTTATATTATAAGTAAGGCCTTATAATTACCCCCTTACTTATAGCTAGGCTTCTAAATAGCTTTTACTAGCTATCCTATAGCTATTTACTAAGTAACTACTATATTAAAATAATAATAAATAATAGTAATACTTAAGTATAAATTTACCTATAACTCCTTATTTTATTATATACTTTTTTATTTAGTAAATATAGTTTACTTTAATTAAACTTTATTACACTTTATTTACCTTAACTCTTTAATTACTAATCCTTATTATTTTACTATAAAATAAGATATAATTTACTTTTATATTTATTTATATATATATTATCTTTAGACTAGGTACCTTAACTTTAAGAAGCACCCCTTAATTAAGATTATTTTACTAGTAATTATATATAGCTTCCTTATTTTTTAGTTAGTATAGTAGCTAAAGGTAAATAGTTAAAGTATTATATTTAGTATAATAAATATAGGGATATATATAAGATAGTAAGTTACTTAGTATTTTATTCTTTTATAGCCTTAAATTACTAACTTTTCTATACTAAGCTATACTAACTTTAGCTAGTAAATTCTAGGACCTTTTAGTTATTTATAAATATATTTAAGCCCTTATAAACACTACTATTACTACTAAGAATAAAAGAAGGGTATTCTTATATTTTTAAATATAACTTACTATAGCTTTACTATATATATTTTAAACTTAGTTATAGGATTTAACTATATAAATACTATATACTATATTACCTTTAGGCTAACTAGTGCTATAAAGGTATATTAAGTATATTAAATCCTTTCTTTTTACTTATTCCTTACTAACTTCTTTATATAAGTTACTTTTATTTTATACTAAAACTATTTAGTTTTCTAGTAGTAGCTATAAGTTACTATAGTTATTATAGCTCCTTTTCTCCTTTTTCTAGTTTATATATAGCTTCTTATTATACTTTTACTAGGCTTTTACTAACTTTTCTATAGAAAGACCTTAAGAATACTATAGCTATCTAGGAGATAAGAATAGTTCTTTAGCTCTAGTTCTTTAACCTAGGCTATATAGCCTAGGTTATAGTAATTTACTACTTTTACTATACTATAAAGAAAGTGATTTATAGTAATAAGAATAAGGTAAAGTATAGCTTTAATAGTAAGGAGGTTATCTCCTATATAAAAGCTATAATAAAGGGTTTTCCTATTATTTTACCTACACTTTAAGTATCTTTTTATTATTATTTAGTAATATAACCTAGGCCTTTAGGTAAAAGTTTTTATAGTAACTAATAAGGTTAAGCTTTTTTATAGTAACTTTATATTCTTTTACTAGTGCTTTATTTCTATATTACTATCTTTTAATATAAATACCTTATAATAGCTAGTTATATTAGTCCCTTTTATAAGTATTTTAGGTTTAATTACTTATAACTTACTTATATTTCACTACCTTTCTTACTTAATTTACTTTAGTAAAATACCTAAATTATATATTAAGTGCCTTTTATATCTTTTACTAGGACTTATTAGTTATATTTACTAGGCTAGCCCTTTTATTTTATAAGGTATTTATTACCTTTATAAGTTTTCCTATAGTCCTTAATTTCCTTAACTTTATACTTATTATCTTTATTCTTAAGGTTTAGTATTAGTATTTTCTCTTTCTTAGTGTCTTTATAGTAATTCTATAGCTTTAATAAGCTAATATAAAATATATTATATAGTTAAATATACTTTTAGGTAATATAAGTTAATATACTTATTTCCTAATAGTATTAAGTATTTAAAATAGCTTAATAAACCTAGGGATTAGTTTTTATTTTACCTCTTTAAGCCTAATATTCTTTACTAATAGTAATACTAAGTTATCTTTTTAGGTTAATAGCTAGTAGTGTTTATTATAGTACTTTACTTAGGTTTTAGTAGCTTTTACTTAGTTTTACTTTAATTACTCCTTAACTTTATATAGCTTAATAATATATATATAAGCTTCTAGTACTTTTCCTTTCTTAATCTTATCCTTAAAAGCTAGGTAAAACTTAGGTAAATAGCCTATAAAAAAGTAATTTAAAGAGTAACTTATAGTCTTATTTACTATATTATTATAAGTAAATTAAGCTATTAGGAGTAGCTTAGGCTATATTCACTAGTTCTTTATAATAAAATATTAGAGATAGTGCTTAAGCACTTAGTTTATTCTCTTTATTTACCTATTAGTTTAAGGGTAAAACACTATAAAAAGCCTTTACTTTATATATAATAGGTAATAGAGGTTAAACTAGAACTAGCTTATAAAGACTAATCCCTATTAAATATAATGCTCTCTAGGGCTTTAAATTATAGCTTAATCTTTTTATAAAAAGCTTTACTAGTTTAGCTATATTAATTATAGTAATTACTAGTAAGAAAATAAAGTACTTAGTAAATTAGTTTATAATTACTAGGATTATATTAGTTTCTTACTTACTTACTTATATAATAAGTAATCCTATAATAAAATCTATTAAGATCTTTACTTATAATTACCTTAGTATTAGTAAGGATTTAAGGCTTTTATATAAGTAATACCTTTTAGCTACTACTTATTAGTAAACCCTATAGCTTATAATATAGTTTAATATAAACTTACTTATAGCTAGCTACTAAAAGTAATACTTTAATAGCTTAAGAGTATACTTAGTCTTAAAGTAACTTACTAGTAAATTATTATAATATAGCTATAAAAGCTTTTATTATAAAATAAGCTCCTAGGGAATAACTACTTAGTCTTAGTATATTAGGAGGCCCCTTATATTATATAACTATAGACTAGCTTTTCCTCCCTTTTCTTTAGGAGTTTATATTACTCTTTTATCTTTATAAATCTAGGTCTTTATTTTATATCTTTTATAGTAATTATACTAATAGTTTATTTAGTTTAAATTAGTAAGGATTTAGTAATATAATAATCCCTTATATTTCTTATACTATACTAATATCTTAGATATATATTACCTTCTCCTAGAAATCCCCTTATTTAGCTAATCTTTTACTAGATTTATAGTAATTAACTAGCCTCTTAGCTAAGTTACTTTAGCCTCTTTATCTTTTACTATAAGGGCTAGGGTATTTTCCTTCTTTAAAGGTATTTTACTAAGCCTTTTTATAAAGACTAAGATATTTTTCTTCTTTAAAGGTATTTTACTATATTTTCTTTAATATATTAGTATTTCTTTTATTACTAGTTCTTTAGTAATTATTATCTTTTCTAAAGTTTTAGTAAAAGTGCCTTATTTATTAGAGGTTTGCCTTTATAATTAGACCTTTTTAATAAAGTATTTATAAGATTACTTTTCCTTAGTTTATACTTAATTATAAAGTAAAAGAGATAAAGAAATATATATTATTTAGCTTATCTTTTATTTAACTTTTATTACCTTATAAAGGTCTATAGGTTATAGTAGTTTAATAAAACCTTAACTAGGGTTACTATGCCTTTAATATAGTATTACTAGTATTTAAATAACTTTACTATAGTAAGTAACTCTTAATTAGCTATATTATAATTATACTTAGTATTTATAAACTTCCTTAACTAAAAGGCTACTAAATACTAGTAACCCTTATTATTTTATTAAGATAGGATTCTTACTATTATAAAAACTAAAGTATTTATCTTAATATATACTAGTTAACTTAGGTTATAATAATAGAGAAAAGGCACTTACTAAAAGGTATCTTTTAGTTAGCTAAAAGCTAGCTATTTCTTTACTTTAAATATAAACTTCCTAGTTTAAATGCTATTTTAACTACCTTTTATTAATATATATAAGGGTATTATAATCCTAAAGTATTTATAAATAAACTATTAGTAAAAGTTATAAAATCCTAAGAAAGACTATATATCCTTAAAGCTTATAGGCTTCTTCTAGTTTTAGATTATAATAACCTTATATATATCTATTAAAATCCTATTAACTAATAAAATAAACCTTAGGAATTTTACTAACTCTTAGTAAAATAAGTATTTTAAGGGTTTTATATATAGCTTTACTAACCTTATATATTCTAAAACTTCCTTAATATATATAGTATACTTCTCTTATATTTTTAAAAAGATAAGAATATTATTTAAATATACTATATAAATAGTATTAACTAGCTTATAAAGTGCTTTATAAATATAGCTTTAAAAATAGCTAGGTATTAGTTAACCTAAAGGGTATTATAAGGTATTTATAGTGTTTATAATATATATAAAATATAGTTTTTTACTTATTACTTTTTTAATATAAATTTAATAGTAAGTATTCTTAATATTAATCTTTAAAAAAGTAAGCTCTTTAACACTAGTTTAAGATCTTTAAAATTAAAGAGAAAGTATAGTAATTCTTTTATATTACTTTATTAAGTTCTTAATAATCTATATATAGTTAAAGTATCTTATCCTTCTTTAGTATAAATAGAATAAGTATACCTATAAGGCTTTTAAAGGGTTTTATCTAGCCTTTCTATAGGTTTTTATTAATATATTTATAAAGCTCCTTTAGCTTACTTTAAGAGAGAGAGTAAATTAGCTTATATAAGGGTATTACCCTAGTATTAGGTTAATTATATAGTTAGTTACTTTTTTAATAGTAAACTCCTTACTTTATTTAATATAAATATATCTTTAAACTTATATAGTTTCTTAGGGATATTTTTAATAGTTTTATATACTTTTACTTTCTTATTATCTTTAAGGGTAATAAACTTATTTTCTATAACTTTTATAATAGTATATATAATAGTCTTATTATATATTACCTTAATAAATTTATAAAAAGTTATAAGTAAAAAGGACTTTTTTCTCTTTTAAACTACTACTCTTATAAGTATAAGTAAAGGTATATATATTCTTCTATAAGTATATATATTCTAATTAATATAAGGCTTCCCCTTACTCTTAGGTTTTTATTTATAGCTATATATAGTAACTTAAGATCCTTTTCTTTTTCTCTTAAGTTCTTAATAGTAATAAGTATCTTATAAATACTATATTAAAGAACTATAAAAGCCCTTATTACCTTAATAATAAGTGCTATAGCCTTAGCCTAGTTAAGCTTATAGTTTTTATAAATTTAGCACTAATAATATTAATCTTAGTATAGTTATTTAAATTTACTACTATTTTAATATTTTTTTACTTATAAATAATAACTAGTATATAAAATTAATACTTTATTAATACCTTAGTATTTAAGGTAAAGGTAAAGGTATTTACTTTTACCTTAAGAAGTTTCCTTAGCTTTCTTAGGGCTTTTTCTTTAGCTTATTATAATTAAATATAAGATACTTTATACTATTATAATTATAATATTACCTCTTATCCTTAACTTTACTATTATTTAAGTAAGTAACTAGAATTTTTCCTAGTCTTTATTTCTTTAGTCCTTATAAGGTTTATAACCTTAGGGAGAGTTATTTTTATAGTGCTAGGGTTCTTATTTAAGCCCTTATTGTCACGGCTTGTAGCCTAGGGTTGAATGAACGAAGTGATGGCTAAGATTCTCGCAGTCACTGCTTAATAGATGCTAGCTAGGGCGGGTGCGTAAAGGTTTTAATCTCTAGCCTAGCACTAATAATGTGCATAGTCCTTAAGAAATACCCTGCTTTATAAGCACATAGCTATCTTATAGCTAGCTAGCCTTTTATTATTTATATAGCCTAAAGGTCCTCTAAAGATCCGCTCTAATAAATATCCTATCTCTAACCTCTGCGCTCCTAATATAATACCCCCTATATAATTAACCTTAATTATAAAAAGAGCTACTTACTTAGGTGTGGTTACTATAATAAAGCTTTATAAAGAAAAATAGGATAAGAAACAAAAATAAGATAAGGTACCTTATATCTAGATATATAGGTAAAAACAATAATAATAATGCTACTAATTATAAATAACCCCCTTATTATAGGTAGTAATATCTAAATAGTAGCCTATATATAGCTTTAATATAGTAAAATAAATATTATTACCTATTATATAGCTAGACTAAAAAAATAGATAACCTATATTAATTTTTATAATTAGTTTAAATAAATAGGGTGCCTAATACTATGGTTCTAAATGGTCTAACTAGAGGGCTTATATTATAATCGCTATGAGTTCGTAGCTATTAGGCATACATATAAGTGGCAAAGCTAACAGTTATTATTGTGATTTATAGATTACTTACCTGCAGCGTGTTAGATCACTTAAGGGGTCTAGGTTAATATAAAAGAGACTAATTTTTCCCTTTTTATACACTACCTTTCTCCTATAATATCTCTTAACTTTATAAGTTACCCTCTAGCTAAATAGTAGCTCTTTTATTACTATTACACTATAGTTACTAACCTTCTTTAGTCTCTAAGTATTATTATTATCTATCCTTATTTATCCTAGTTTTTTGCCTTTATTTAGCTTATAAGTTTATTTACTTACTATTATAACTTTTCTATTTAGTCTATTATAGCTAACTTATAGCTAGTCTACTATATCTAACACTTATATTAGAACTCCCCTACCTTTACTTACTCTAGAAGGTAAGACTATTAAAAATCTTCTTTAAAATCTCCTAAGAAGTTATCTTAAAAGCAGACTGCCTCTAAAATATTAATATAAGTTTATTATATCCTTACTATATCTTTATTACTAACTTACTACTAGCGGAACCTTAAGTAAGAAAATTCTATATATATACTATTCTTAGTGAGTTATAATATAAAATATCCTCCTAAAAATAGCACCTATAAGATCCTAGGATATATTATTAATAAGAAAACCTTCCTTACTAAATATAATAAATCTTTAAGTATAACTTCTCTGCTTACTTACTGCTTCTTTATTACTAATATTTAATAGGCTACTTAATAAAATATATATATTACTTCTAAAATAATAAAAACTATATTATAGTATATCTCTCTTATCTAGAATTTACTTACTTATTACTAATATATTACTAGTGCTTAACTTAAATTATATAGCTTTATAATAGGCTATTTAAACTTATTAAAGCTACTCCTAAAGGTAGCTACTACTATTAGGATAAAGTAAGTATAATTTTACTACTTAAACCCTAGATTACTACTAACTTACTACTAGGCTATTATAAAAGTGAAGAAAAGCTATAGAATGCTATCTTAGTTTATAAGAATTTTAATAAGCGTGGATATATTTACTATACCTAAATAACTACTAATACTACTTATAAAGTAAAACATAATAAGCACACTATAATAGCGTTACTAAGTGATACTATAAACCTTAAAACATAGATTAATATTATAAACTCTCTACGCTTTATAGCCTAGAATATCCTAATAGTAAGCTTTTATAATATATATAGCTAATGCTTAGCTAACTTACTAGTAGTTTATACCTTATATTACTAATTTGCTTACTTATATTAGTCCTATTAAGCTCCTTAGTAAACTTTAGGTCTATATATATAGAGAAAGGGATTCTAATAATAAAGATATTTTAAGGGCCTTTACCTCTATAGTTACTATAGCTACCACTACTGCTAAGGAACTAGCGGTCCTAGTAACTAACTCTATTATAGAGGGTAGGTGCTTAGTAGCTATATAATAGATTATTTAAATTATTTAAGTAAATTAACTTTTGTTTTCTAATATCTTATTATATTACCTATAAATTATAACTATCTTACATTAACTTCACTAGTTAACTATTACTTATAGTTATTAATGATTTCTCTAGTAATAAAATCCCTTTTAACACCTAAGAATTCTCTAAAGTATTATAGCCCTTCTATTTAACTAGATATTTATAATGCCTTCTGTTATAGTAATGTAAAATAATTCTCTTAACTTTAAACTCTTATTTGTTATCTTTAATATTATCTTGTAGCAAGGACGTATCTTCTATATTAGTTAGGTCCCCTTTAAAAGGCTTAAGACTAGTAATATTAAATATATTATATAATTAAGTCCTAGGTAGTAATTTTAATTAATACGCTAATCTATAACTCCTAATTGCCTTTTTAATCTTATAGGGACCTAGGTACTTTATAGCTAGCTTTCTGCTAGGTTATCTTAGGTTAATATTCTTTATTAATAGTAAAACATAGTTACTAACTTTAAACCTTATTAGAGTTCTTTTTAGTTATAATATTTTTTATACTAAGTCTATAAGTCACTTAAAAGCTATTTAATTATAGTGTATTTCTCTCTTAGTGCTAAGACTTTACTTTTAGCTTAATTATTTACTAAAGGGATATCTATGACTACTTGCTGCGGACCTCTAGGATTATAACCTTATAATGCCTCCACTAGTGTGTAGCTATGCGTTATGTAATTGCTTATATTATACACAAACTGCGCTATTAATAGGTTATTCGCCTAATTAGTCTATTTAGTATAAGTAAAAGCCCTTAAATAGTGTTCTAGGACCTAGTTTAAACGTTTTATCTAGCTATTTATTTAGGGATAAAAAGCGGTGCTAAGTAGCTACTTAGTTATAAGAAGGTGACAAAAGTCGTCTAGAAACCACTAGTAAATGTGGAACCTTAGTTTATTATAATACTTTCTAGGGCTCTATAGTCTCTAAAAACATATTCTAAGAACATAGTTACTAGCCTATCGCTAGTTAGTTACATTAAAATAGGAATGTAAATACTATATTTTGTGAAATAGTTAATAATAACTAGAATTACGTTATAGGTCTAGTTTAAATCTTTTACTAGTGGAAGTCTAGTAATAAAATCTATTAATAATTCTTAAAAAGGTAATTAGGCACTAGCAGCGTAGCTAGCTTACTATATAGTTTATAATGCCTTAGTTTTAAAGTCTAATAACTTATATAAGTGCTAATATACACCTTTATATCTTTCTTTATTATTAGCTAATAATATTAGTTTATAATCTAATAAAGAGTTTTACTTACTCCCTAATACCTAGTAATAGGGTTATTATAAGTTAGTAATAAAATTTCTTTTCTTATTCCTAGAGGGACAAAAACACGATTTTTAAATATTAATAGCTTAGAGGGTCTAATAGACTATATCTAGGACATAGCTAAATCGCTGCTTTTAAGTAACTTTAATTAACCTATAGTAAAGTTATTACCTTACTACGCTTTATATAATAAGACTTAAATTAGGGTTCTAATTCTAAGCTTTTTCTAGAAAGTTAGAGATAAACTTAGAAAAGGTTCTCTAAATAGATTAGATCCTAGCTATAATATCTCTATAAGTGATTAGTTTAATAAATGCTTCTAGTCTTATAGGGATATAGATAAGCAACGCTTTCTTAGGGCGCCCTTACTGCTTACTAGAAATAACCTATACTAGTCCACTCCTATTAGAAATAGCTAGTCTAATAGGAAAATTAAAATAACTAAGTAATAAACAAAATATACACTAGGTGCTAGCAGTATTACTATAGCTAGCTTATTACTTATTAATAAAAGTATTAAATAACCCTACTAAAACACCTCTTCTAAGAGTGTTTAAATCATTAGGTTCTTTAAAAATATAGTTAAGTTACGATTTTTAAGACCCTAGATATTAGTAGTATTATTATAGCGTTGTTATAACTAACTATTAGTTACACTAAGCGATGTTTTTATAGAACCTATAGCACTACTATAGTGTTCCTATTACTTAGTATTTATAAATTTAGATAAAAAGGTAGGGAGCTATGTAGTTACTATTTCTGCTTTCCTTACCTTACTTATAAAATCTAGTCTTCTTAAAAGTAAGTTAGTAGGATTTAATTTCCTATATAATACACGATTTTAAAGTTAAAAGGATAAAGCTTATTAGCATAGTTACCTACCTGCTAGTAAGCTTAGGCTTTATAGCTAGGTACTTATAGTTTAAATAGTCTATAATAACCTTAATTATATAAGCTAAATAGGCAAGGTAGTGTCTCTATATGCGAAAAGCCTCTTAGATAGCTAATAATTCACTATTAAGTGTTAAATAGTGTAATTTAGCATTAGTTATCTTTCTTAATATAAACGTAACTAGGTGCTAGTGACCTAGCACTAACATTGTAAGTATAGCCCTAATTACATATCTAGATACATCTATCTCCACTCTAAGGTATATAAGTGGATTAAAATGCACTAAAATTAGCGCTTCCTAAAATCTTTATTAAAGTTCTCTAAACGCTACTAACTTATAGGGCTTTAGGTTAAATATCGCTAGTTACTGCTCTCTAAGGCAATCTATTAATAGAATAATAACTTTACTATACTATTTAATAAAATAGCGGTAAAATCCTGTAAAACTAAGGAATAACTAAATATCTAGGACGCTACGTGGTACTAGCTAGGTTGTAATTGCTTTAACTCTTACTAGATCTATTATAATGCCTTTTAGTGATATTTTAAAGCCTAAGAATTTAACCTTTATAACTAAAAATTAATACTTTATAAGGTTAATAAAAAGGCTTACTTCTCTAAGCCTACGTAAGATTTGTTTAATATGCTCTATATGCTCCTTAACCACGCTACTATATATTAGTATATTATCTAGGTAAATAATGTAAGTCTTATTAATAAGTCCTTTAAAGGCATTATTAATATACTCCTAAAAAGTTACTAGTGTGTTAACTAGTCTAAATGGCATTATAAGATATTTAAAGTGGCTATAGTAGTAATAGAAGGCTGTCTTTTACTTATTACCTAAGCGAATATGTAGCTAGTAGTATATATCTTTAAGATTAAGGACTGTAAAAATAACTACGCTTGCTAATTAATTAAGGATTTCAGCGATAAGGGGTAAAGAGGCCTTATCCTTAATTATAATCTTATTTAAGCCCCTATAATCTATATAAAGCCTTAATTTTCCTCCTTTCTTTAGAATAAATAAAATTAGAGCTTTAGCTAGGCTAACTAATCTTCTAATTTACCCTTTTACTACGCACTTATAAGGTATTCCCTAAGAACTAATAGCTCTCTTTTAGCTAAATTATATATAGGCCCTTAAGGTAGTGTTTTCCTTTCTTCTAATTTAATTACATAAGTGTAACTACCTAGTTTAGGAAGCTAACCCACTAGTGCTTTAGAAAAATATCTACAAACTTTACATATTCTTCTAGAATTATTAGTATAGGATATTTAGCGCTCTTACCCTAATTTAACATAGCTTGTTCGCTGCTTATGCCTTCTGAAATCTATATAATTATAATACCTTTACTTTTTTATTATATATAAATATATTCTAATATCTATATAGCTACTTTACTATTTAGTTATGCTTCTTTTACTACTAAGTTCTTTAATAAGTCTTTGTTTTTTTCTTTCTAATCTTTATTTTCTAGAACACTTAGCCTAATCTTTATTACCCCTAATAGTAAGGTAACTGCTACTAGTTTCTTCTCTCTATGTATTTGTTGCTTACTATAAGTAAAAAGAGGTGCTTTATTATCACTAGATATCTCTAAAAACCCTAATCCTAATATATAATTATAGGTAAATGTTCTTTAATCTAATCTATGCCTAAAATCATCCCCTTACCTATATTAGTAATATAGTAACTAACTTAATAGACTTTTATAAATCCTATACTATTTTTTACTTTTATTAACCTTTTAAGATTCCTTAGTGTAAAATCACTTTTTAGCTTATACTCTTTAGTATCTAGTCTATTTATATTATACTCTCCTAATCCTTTTTAATAATAATTTAGGATAGATTATTAAAAACTATATACCTATGTTAAATAGCGCTTACATAGCTAGCCACTAGTTATCTTATTATAGAGATGCCTATATTCTTATTCTATTATCTATAGGGTATTCTATAGTAAGATTATATTCCTAAGTGTGTGCTAATTAAACTAGTATTATATTAGGGGACGTAGCTTTATTACTACTCTTACTATACCTCTTAGTTATATACTTATTACTTTTATAAGTAAAATAGTCTAGTGCTTAGTAAGTTAGTATAGCATGCCTAAGCCTTCTATATTTATAGCATACTAGGGATAATTTTTTCTCTTAATCTTTGCTTTATTACTATACCCTATCTATAGGTAATATAAAGTAAGAGCATTACCTCTTTTTTTAGGGTCTTAACTTTTCTTATTACTTTAGCCTAAACTTATTATAACCTTTACTTTCTTACCCTAGCCTTATAACTAGCTTTAAGTTATTAGAATCTCTTAGCTAATTATTTACTTCCTTATAATATTATTTAAGCTATTTAGAAAGATAGTAATTCTTAGTTATATAGGGATTACTTTAGGTAACTTAGCTTTTACCTTAGTCTAAGCTTATATAAAGGATTAAAATAATTAGTTATACTTTTACCTAAGATTTAGTAGTGTTCTTATTACTTCTAAGTATCTTATACCCTTATCTATTGTTCTAGTTTTTAGCTAATTAAGAAAACCTATCTAAGTAAGTAATAAGTAATTTACATACCTATCTATAGCTACATAACGCATTTATTATTACTTCGCATTATTAGCTAGGCAGCTGCCTATATACGCTACCTTAGTTATATTATCCCTAAAGGTATAGCAGTTTAATTTAAATAATATATCTAAGTTTGCTAAGAAATTCTATAGGTTCTTATATATATCCCCTTTATATATAGGTTATTTTATTTATATCTTAATAAGGCTATTATTTCACTACGTAATTACTACTAAGTTACTATAGACTACTAGTAAGATTATAGTTAAAGATTAAGGGGTAATTATAGGTCCTAGAGAAGGTCTAGCTAATCCTAGATTTGCCTTAAACTCTCTAATTCATGCCTCTATTTATAGAATCTCTTATATTCTCTTAAGGTAATATAGCTTAGCTTATATAACCTTATAGTGTCTCTATAACGCTATGTCTTTATTACTTATATTACCTATACCTTTACTTAGATTAGGATTAGGTAGCGTTTATTATACCCTATTATTATCTATAGTTCTAGATTATAGGGTTCTTTGCCTTCCTAATTATCTATAGCTTTGTTATTATAAGGTACTAGTATATTTCTTATAGATCTTTAAAGCGTTAGCTATATAATAATCTAGCTAATAGTTTATATCCTTAAAAGGGTTTTAAAGAGATTAATTTATTATAGCTTATAGCCTAGGGTTAAATAAACAAAGTAATAGCTAAGATTCTTATAGTTACTACTTAATAAATACTAGCTAAGGGCAGGTATATAAAGGTTTTAATCTCTAGCCTAGCACTAATAATATACATAGTCCTTAAGAAATACCCTGCTCTATAAGCACATAGCTATCTTATAGCTAGCTAGCCTCTTTATTATCCACGCGGCCTGAAGGTCCTCTAAAGATTCGCTCTAACAAACGTCCTGTCTCTAACCTCTGCGCTCCTAACACTTATCTCCTAAATACTTAGGCTTTTACTTACTCTTTAGTATAGCCTCCTAGAATTACTATATAAGTTATATAACCTTTTCTTAAGTCTTTTCTATAATAAAGGTATATAAGTTAATATAGTTTTATAGTTTAAGAAGTAATTTTATAAAGAATATAAAAGTATAAGACTTTTTATAGCTTTTTCTAGGTATTTCTTTAGTAAATCTAAGTAAATACTAAATTTAATAAGGCTTTAGCCCTTATATTACTTTATATTCTCTAGCTATATAGCTATTTAAGTATTATAATTTATAAAGTCTTAAAGTAATATAAAAGTCTAAGTTTAAAATTTATCCTAGTTATCTTTAAGGTTATCCTAGCTATTAGCTTATTATTCCTTAAGGTATTTATCTTATCTTACCTTATAGTTAGTATATATATAGTTAAGTATAAAGAGAATCTTTTAGTAATTATATTAGTACTTTTTCTTTACCTTATTAAAGGTATAGTTTAGGTTATTAATCTATATTTTATATTTCTATAGGTTTATAAGGTATTAAAGGTTAGTAATATTTTAGACTTTAATCTCTTAATTACTATAGCTTAAGGAAGTGTTAGCTTTTTATTACCTTTTTACTTATTTTTCTCCTAAGTTAAGCTATAGTAAGTTAATAAGTTTTTATTTTTACTTTTGTAGTTTTTAAAGTTATTTTAGCTAAGTAATTTACTTTATTATTACTATAGCTTTAGTACTAAAGGTAAAGGGTTTAATTTTAAGTATAGTCTTTATAAAATATAGTATATTTTTAGCTATAATATTACCCTTATTTAATTAGTTTTAGTTATTATCTAATATTACTTTAGTAAATTAAGTAATTCTCTCTCTTATATTACTCTTAGGTAACTAGTAAGTAAAGCTTTAAAATTATAAGAATAATAGTAACTAAGTAAAGGTATAAGGGCTTTAGTATATTAACTAAAGCTTACTAGGTTTAAGTGTGTTATATATATAAGTTATTATCTTATAGCTAGTGGCTTACTAGTGTTACGTAGACCTAGCCCTAGGGTCTAGCCTACCCGCGGGGTGCGCTAGTGCACTAGGTGTTGTGAGTGGGGCCTCATAGACTTACTAAAGTATATAAGTTTTATCTTTACTAAGTTAAATTTTACTTTTACTTTCTTTACTTATTTTTTATAAACTTTTATATAGCTTTAAGCCTTTTCTAAGTTTAAGCTATATTCTTTCTAAATACTACTATATTTATATTATTAGTAAATCCTATAGTTACTATACCTAGGATTAAAATGACACCTTCAATGTTATTTTCATTAGGATTCGTATTTATGTTCACAATCGGAGGGTTAATAAACCACTTAGCTCTCCCTTTAAAGATTACTATATATCTAGCCTATAATAAACTAGCCTTATGGCTACTACATATAAGCGTTTAAAGTAAGAATATTATTCTTATAGAAGAAGAAAGGAACTATACTAGTAGTTATATAAAGCCTAGATTTATAGTAACTTATATATAGCCTATATATAGTCTATATATAGCCTTAACCTAGCTATATATAGTTTATATACTTCCTAGAGCTATAATTAACCTAAGCTTATAGCTTAAGTTTATAATATACCCCCTTACTTACCCCTTACTTCTTTTTTTCTCTCTTTACTATATAAATATAAGTAAATAATAAATATAGTTCCCTTATATATAAGCCTCTCTTTTAGTATAAGTAAGGGTATTTTTAGTAAGTAAGGTAGCCCCTAGGGTTATAAATCCTTTATATAAGCTATAAAAGTTTTTAGTATAAGTTTACCTTACCTTAACCTTTCCTTTTATATAAGTAAATTTACTTTAACTTAACTTTACCTTTAATAATACTAGCTTATCTTTTTTTATACTTATCTCTTACTATTTTTATACTTTATTTAGTTTCTTACCCTTACTTTAATTTTATATCTTAATATTTATATATTAAATCCTAACTTTACCTTAAATAACTCCTTTATTACTTATTACTTATTAGAAAATTATATAATATATTACCTTTATTTATTCCTAGCTAGCTTTTATAAATATAAATAAAATATACTTTAACTAAAGCTAAACTTATACCTTTAAAAATATAAATATTCTTATTTTTCTTTATAATTTCTAACCCTTTTATTCTTATTATTATTATAATATCTTTTTATATATTCTTTTTACTTCCTTTTATTAAGCTTAAACTTCTCTTTTACTTTCCTTTTACCTTTACTATAACTAATATTATTATTACCTTATTTATTATTACTTTTACTTTACCTTTACTTTTTTTCTCTTTTTCTAGCTTAAGTAAAGGCACTTATTTTAGTAAGTATATCTTAGAGAGTAACTTTAATAATAAGGCTTTCTTTAATAATAAAGAGTATAAGTTTCCTTATAGCTTATATATAAATAATCTTTAAATAAAAGAAAAATATACTTATACTCTAAGTATAAATTAAGCTTATAGCTTATACTAAGTTATATAATATTTATATATTTAGGAAATATACTTATATAGCGCTAATTTTAAGCTATATTATACTTTTAAGCACTTAGAAAACCTTTTAGCTATTAGCTAGGCTATTAAATCCCTAGCTATAAAGTAATTTAGCTTTATTAAGGGATATTATACTATCCTTACTAAAACCTTTATTTATTATTATAAATATTTTAATAGTATACTTACTATTACTTATATTAATTTTACTAAGGTATAGCCCTTAACTTCTTTCCTTATAAGTATTACTTATACTTAAAGTGCCTTTAAGGTATAGTAACTTATTTATATATAAACTATACTTACTTACTATAAATAAAATAATATAATTACTAAATTCTTTTATAGTATAAGAATAATAAATAATAGCTTAACTTAATTTCTTTTTACTTAGAAGTAAGTAATACTAATATATAGTAAATATTAGCTAATACTTATACTTTAACTAAAACTATTATAAAGCTAGCTTATACCCTTACTAAAAAGTATTACTAGTATAAGGAGAAGTATAGTAATCCTCCCTTTCTTAAATATTTTTATTTTTCTTTCTTTTTCTTATATTTTTAGTAAAAATAACACTATAATATATATATACTAGAAGGAAAATAGGCACCCTAATGTTTTATAAGTAAATTAAATTATACCCTTTTAAGACTATTATTTATTTATATATTACCTTATTATAACTTAAATTAGTCTAGTACTTTTATATCTTATATACTTTCTAATAGCTCCTAAGTTAGCTATATATATCCTTTTTATTTAACTAAGATATTTTAATTTAATCCTTAACTTAGTGTGTTTTTAGCTATAAGAATATCCTTTACTTACTACTCTAAGAGATCTTTATTAGTATTTATTATTACTAGTTTTAGTAAGGGTTACTTATTAGCTAGTTTTTAACTTAGTAATAAATTATTTACTACTTACTATACTAAATTTATATAAAAATAAGGTATAGTCCCCTTAGAATATCTAGTTTAATAGTTAAAGGTATAAGAACCTTTACTACCTTATACTTAGCTATAACTTAATCTAACTTCTTATAAGGGTAGTTTATCTTAATATTATAAAGGCTTAGCTATATATAGTTCTTAACCTAGAAATAATTAGCTAGTCTATAGCTACTATTTATATTCTCCTATTATTATTACTAAATAAAGGCTATTATAGCTTATATTAAATTTATATTATTCTTTAAGTATTATAAGAAAGCTTAAGCCCTTCCCTTTACTAAGGTAATAAATAGTTTTATAAGTAATACCTCCTAAATCATAGGTATATTAAAGCTATATAGGGCTATATTTACACTAACTCCTATTACTAATAAATCCCTATTATTTAGTGCTAGCTAATAGGCTAGTAAATAGTCTAGCTATTTAAACTATAAGAAAAATAGCATTATTTATAGTACTACTTATACCTCTTAGTTAGCTCTCTTTATACTACTATTTATCTAAGGGTAGTGTAATATAAAAAGTAATTATTATATACTAACTTTCTTATAAAGCTTAGTCTAGAAAGTACTAAGCTAGTTTAAACTATAGTTTATAATAATTTATATAGGAAACCTATAAAACTACTATTAGTAATACTTAAATTATTTTATATATACCTTAGCCTTTATTAATATTATTACCTCTAGCTATATATACTTAAATAGCCTATTTATAATAACTATTAGGAACTATAGATTATCCTAACCCTTAGCTAAAAGGTTTATTATAAAGTTAATAAATATCTATAACTAGTATTTATTAAGGGGTAGGATTAGCTTTAGTAAGCCTTATTATAGCTACTAGCTTTTCTATCCCCTATAGTAGTAATAATTCTATATAAAATAAGCTATATCTTATAATATACTATTCTAATAAAAGTCCCTTTAAAGCGCCTTAAAGGTTATATTCTAGCTTAAATAACCTAATAAAAGCAAGTTATAAACCTATTAAATTAGTATTATAGTTAATAATTCCTATTTAGGAACCTATATTTACCCTTAAAATTAAAGTGCCCTTTTATACTAATCTAATAATTTATAATTTACTCTTTAGTGTTAGTAATATCTAGAAACTTCCTAGCCTTAGCTATAATTATATTAAGCTATAACTTATAAGATTTATCTTAAGTTATAGACTAGTCCTATAAAGACTAAAGGTAACTATTTATAAATATTAATATTCCTATAGAAGCCTTATTTATTACTATAATAAGTCTAAGGCCTATATATAATTATCCCTATTTAAAGCTAAATTTTATAGGACTTATTACTAAGTATATAATTAATACCCTTATCTTTTTATCTCTAGCTTATTTAAGTAATATCTTAATAATATATCTAGTTACTTTACTTATATACCTAGCTTATATTATAAATAAAAGTTAAAAAGCACTAAAGTCTTTACTTATTATACCTATTATTTTAATATCTCCTTTAAGGCTATAAAGTACTTTAGGTTTTTATAGTTTATTAATATTATAAATAGCTTACTTATACTCTATAGCTTTACTAATTATACTCTAAGGTAAAAGATAATTACTAATAGTTATTTATTATATATAGTGTAATTTTATTAATTAAGCTATAATTAAGCTAAATAGTAAGTTACTAGATATAAGATACTATTATTACTAAACTAGAGAGGTAGTTACTTAGTACTATTCCTAAATAATTTACTTTAACTAATATATCTTTCTTAAGGTCTTATTAGGTTAGGATTAAATATAATATAAAGGCTACCTTTAAAGCTTTAAAAGCCTTATTATACTTATTTATTTAGTAAAAAGTACTCCTTTTTATTAGGTTAATAAGGGGCCTATAATATCTAAGAATCCTAGTATAAAGTTATAATAAAAGTTAGTAAAACTAAGAAACCTATAAATACCTTAGACCCTTATTAAAGCCTCCTAATCTTAAATTACTATAATTTTCTTCTTATTTAAGTAAATTACCTTCCTTACTTAGATAATAAACCTAAGGTACTTAACCTCTTTAGTAATAAAGATATATTTCTTAATATCTAGATTTAGACTAGCTTATTATAGCTTAAATAGTATACTATAGACCTTTTATATATAGTTTTTATAATTTACTTAAGTAAACTAAAATATTATTAAGATATATAGTAATATAGTTACTAAGGATATTACTTAAGGTACTATTAATATACCTCTAAAAGGTTATAAGTATACTTATAAGCCTAAAAAGATATACTAATTATTTAAATAATCTAAACCTTATATAAAATACTATCTAATATTCTTTACCCTTAGTAATTTATATATAATAAAAAGCTAATTATATATTTAGCTTTATAAACTACCTTACCTTAGATAATAAATATAATATTTCCTTTACTAGTAGTAAGGGGTAATAGTTGTTATAGACTCGAGCTATAAGCTCAGGTCAATTACGGCTCCGGGAAGTACGCGGACTATGTGCGGCTAGGTTAGGGCTATACGTAGACTATGCATAGGCCACATATAAGTCACTATAAATCTAGGCTTTATGTAACTACTAGTTTAGTTCCTTTCTTTTCTATAAGAATAATATTCTTACTTTAAACGCTTATATATAGTAACTATAAGGCTAGTTTATTATATATATTATTCTTTATTATAGAAATATAGTAACTAGTAAATATACTATTACTACTAAATAAAATAAATACTAATAAGTTATTATTACTTTAGGAACTAATTTAGTAATAAGTAAGGTAAATTACTTACCTTATAGAAAGGGATAATATAATACTTACACTACCCTAACCTAAATATAAGCCTTTACTTATAGGTCCCTTATTTAATAGTAAAAGGGTCCTATTCTTAGTATAAAGAGGTCTTATAGCCTATAAGTTACTATTAGATAAGGTATTTATTAGGGATAACTAAGACTAGTAGTATTTTATATACTAAAACTTATTACCTAAGGTTTAGGTATAAGTTATACCTTTTTTAAAAAGAATATTTTATTTACTATAACTTACCTTAGTTTCTTAGATACTTAGTAAAGATATTTAATAATCCTTATTAATAGGAATTAGCTATTATAGAACTTAACTAGTTAATATAGTAATAGAATAAATAATTTAGTAATTTCTATATTTATTTTAAATAGAAACTAGTGCTTACTAAAGGACTTAGTTAGGCTAACTTAGTAAAGTTAGCTAAGCTATATATAGCGCTAAATAAGTAAATATAAGACTATAGTGTTAAATAGGATATACCTTAGGCTAATTATATAGCTATAGTAGCCTAGTTTTAAAGTATTATACTTAATATTAAGTCTTACTAATTAGAGAAAAACACTAGATATATAAGTAAGGTAATTATATACTTAATCTAGCTAAGAAAGCATAGGATAAGGATATGCTAATAACTAATATTTAATCTATAAGTATAATAGGAACCTAGTAAAAACCTAGAAAGTCTATAGAATAGTAAAAGTTAGGTAATAAGGGGGTAGGAAATATACTAACTAGGTTACCTAAGATATACTTAATACACGCTATAATAAAGGTAAATACCTATAGTGTAGCTTCTCTAGATATTTTATATTAGTATACTCCTTATACCTTACTATTTACCTATAGAAGAAGTTATTTATTAATGTTTATAATATAGAGAATATAACCTTTACTAACTTAGATATTAATTCTATAAAGTAATTAGGAAAAGAGTAACCTCTTTATTAAGTTATTTAATAGGGGATAAGGGATAGAGATATAAAGAGGATTTATAGTATATAATTATTACTAATAGGGACTTTAAAGAGATTTAAAATAATATAAATACCTTTCCTTTTTAGTTCTTACTTTAATTAATAAGACTACCTTTATAAATACTTAAGTTAATATAGGTTATAACTACTATACTACTATAAGTAAATACTTAGTTTAAAAACTTTAATTAAAATGCCTCCCTTTACTAACTAAGAGGTTAGTTTATATAGTAATTAGTATAAAATAAGGGGGAAAAAGAGCTATAAGAAGTGTTTATTTATATTATATATTATTCGCTTTTAGTTAGATTTAAATAGATAGGAAATGCTAATTATAGTATATATAATCCTAGGGCTAATAAGGTAACTAATCCTTAGTATACTATAAATAGAAAGGAATAAAATTAACTTAAATATAACACACTAATAAGTATATATAAGATTAGTAAATAACTTATAAATATAAGCTATAGCTAATAGAATAGTTAACTAACCTATAGTATTTATTCTAGGTTTAACCTTTATAGGGATAGTGTATTAAGTAAAGAGGTAAAAAGAATATATTTAGCTTTATACTATAAGTCTATATAAAATTATATTTATCCTATAAATTAATATAATACTAAGGGCTATAGAGTAAGAGCTTCTTACTTCCTTACTAAAGGTATTATAGGACTTTAAGGATTTATTTCTAGAAAGTAAGGTAAATACCTTACTACTACACTAGGGAAGTTAGACTACTATATTTACTTAAAATAAGATATAGATAGGAATAAACTAGATTTACTATAGGCACCTTTATATAATATACCTTAAGAATATTTACTAGAAATCTAGAAGTAAGTAATAGACTTAATAGATAAGGGTTAGATTTAAGTAAGTTTATTATTAGTAATAGCTCTAGTGTTATTAGTAAAGAAGCCTAGGGTAGTTAGAGGTTCTATATAAACTATTATTCCTTAAATAAGATTATAAAATAAAATTATTACCCCTTACTACTAGTAAAGGAGATATTACACTTATTATCTAAGGTAAGGTAGTTTATAAAGCTAGATATATAATTAGCTTTTTATTATATATAAATTACTAAAGGTAAAGAATATTAGATAGTATTTTATATAAGGTTTAGATTATTTAAATAGTTAGTATATCCCTTTAGGCTTATAAGTGTACTTATAACCTTTTAGAGATATATTAATAGCATACTAAGTAGTATCCTTAGTAACTATATTACTATATATCTTAATAATATTCTAGTTTACTTAAGTAAATTATAAAAAGACTATATATAAAAGGTCTATAGTGTATTATTTAGGCTATAATAAGCTAGTTTAAACCTAGATATTAAGAAGTGTATCTTTACTATAAAAGAGGTAAAGTACCTTAGGTTTATTATTTAGGTAAGGAAAGTAATTTGCCTAAATAAGAAGAAGATTATAGTAATTTAGGATTAGGAGGCTCTAATAAGGGTCTAAGGTATTTATAGGTTTCTTAGTTTTACTAACTTTTATTATAAATTTATACTAGGATTCTCTAATATTATAAGCTCCCTTATTAACCTAATAAAAAGAAAGCACCTTTTACTAAATAAATAAGTATAATAAGGCTTTTAAAGCTTTAAAGGTAACCTTTATATTATATCCTATCCTAACCTAATAAAACCCTAAGAAAGATATATTAGTTAAAGTAAATTATTTAGGAATAGCATTAAGTAGCTACCTCTCCTAGTTTAGTAATAATAATATCTTATATTTAGTAGCTTACTATTTAGCTTATTTATAGCTTACTTAATAGAATTATACTATATATAATAAGGAACTATTAGTAATTATCTCTTACCTTAAAGTGTAATTAGTAAAGCTATAGAGTATAAGTAAACTATTTATAATATTAATAAACTATAAGAACCTAAAGTACTTTATAGCCCTAAGGGAGATATTAGAATAATAGGTATAATAGGTAAAGACTCTAGTGTTATTTAACTTCTATTTATAATATAAACTAAGTATATAGGTAAAGTAACTAGATATATTATTAAGATATTACCTAAATAAGCTAGAGATAAAAAGATAAGGGTATTAATTATATACTTAGTAATAAGTCCTATAAAATTTAGTTTTAAGTAAGGATAATTATATATAGGCCTTAGACTTATTATAGTAGTAAATAGGGTCCTTATAGGAATATTAATATTTATAAATAAGTACCTTTAATCTCTTTAGGACTAGTTTATAACTTAAGATAAATCTTATAAGTTATAGCTTAATATAGTTATAGCTAGAGCTAGGAAGTTTCTAAATATTACTAACACTAGAGAGTAAATTATAAATTATTAGATTAGTATAAAAGGGGTGCTTTAATTTTAAGGGTAAATATAGGTTTCTAAATAGAAACTATTAATTATAACACTAATTTAATATATTTATAACTTACCCTTACTAAGTTACCTAGGCTAAAATATAACTTTTAAGGCACTTTAAAGAGACTTTTATTAGGATAGTATATTATAGGATATAGCTTATTTTATATAGAATTATTACTATTATAAGGGATAGAAAAGCTAGTAGCTATAATAAGGCTTACTAAAGCTAATCCTACCCCTTAATAAATATTAGTTATAGATATTTATAGACTTTATAACTAACCTCCTAGCCTAAGATTAGGATAATCTATAGTTCTTAATAGTTATTATAGATAGACTATTTAAGTATATATAACTAAAGGTAATAATATTAATAAAGGCTAAGGTATATATAAAATAATTTAAGTATTACTAGTAGTAGTTCTATAGGTTTCTTATATAAATTATTATAAACTATAGGTTAGACTAGCTTAGTACTTTCTAGACTAAGCTTTATAAGAAAGTTAGTATATAATAATTACTTTCTATATTATATTACCCTTAGATAAATAGTAATATAAAGAGAGCTAACTAGGAAGTATAAGTAATACTATAGGTAATACTATCCTTCTCTTAGTTTAATTAACTAGATTACTTACTAGCTTATTAGCTAGTATTAAATAATAGAGATTCTTTAGTAATAGAAGTTAGTGTAAATATAGCCTTATATAGCTTTAATATACCTGTAATTTAGAGTTATTACCTATAAGGCTATTTACTACCTTAGTAAAGGGAAGGGCCTAGGCTTTCTTATAATACCTAAAGAATAGTATAGATTTAATATAAGCTATAATAGCTTTTATTTAGTAATAATAATAGGAGAATATAAATAGTAGCTATAGGCTAGTAAAATGTTTTTAAGTTAAGAACTATATATAGTTAAGCCTTTAAAATATTAAGATAAATTACTCTTATAAGAAGCTAAATTAAGTTATAGCTAAGTATAAGGTAGTTAAGGTCCCTATACCTTTAACTATTAAACTTAATATTCTAAGAGGACTATACCTTATCTTTTATATAGATTTAGTATAGTAAGTAATAAATAATCTATTACTAAGTTAAAACCTAGCTAATAAGTAGCCCTTACTAAAACTAGTAATAATAAATACTAATAAAAATCTCTTAGAGTAATAAGTAAAGAATATTCTTATAGCTAAAAATATACTAGGTTAAGGATTAAATTAGAATATCTTAGTTAAATAAAAAGAATATATATAGCTAACTTAAGAGCTATTAAAAAGCATATAAAATATAAAGGCACTAGACTAATTTAAGTTATAATAAGGTAATATATAAATAAATAATAGTCTTAAAAGGGTATAATTTAATTTACTTATAAAACATTAAAGTACTTATTTTCCTTCTAATATATATATACTATAGCGCTATTTTTTTACCTAAAATATAAGAAAAATAAAGAAAAGATAAAAATATTTAGAAAGGGAGGGAATTATTATACTTCTCCTTATACTAGTAATACTTCTTAGTAAGGGTATAAGCTAGCTTTATAATAGTTTTAGTTAAGGTATAAGTATTAGCTAATATTTACTATATATTAGTATTACTTACTTTCTAGGTAAAGAGGGATTAAGTTAGGCTATTATTTATAGTCCTTATACTATAGAAGAATTTAGTAGCTATATTATTTTATTTATAGTAAGTAAATATAGTTTATATAAGGATAAATTACTATACCTTAAAGGTACCTTAAGTATAGGTAATACTTATAAGGAAAAAGCTAGGGCTATACCTTAGTAAGATTAATTTAAGTAATAGTAAGTATACTATTAAAATATTTATAATAGTAAATAAAGGTTTTAGTAAGAATAATATAATATCCCTTAATAAAGCTAGATTACTTTATAGCTAGGGATTTAATAGCTTAGCTAATAGCTAAAAGGTTTTTAAATACTTAAAAGTATAATATAGCTTAAGATTAGCACTATATAAGTATATTTCCTAAATATATAAATATTATATAACTTAGTATAGGCTATAGGCCTAATTTATACTTAGAGTATAAGTATATTTTTCTTTTATTTAAAGATTATTTATATATAAGCTATAAGGAACTTATACTTTTATTATTAAAAAAGCTTTATTATTAAAGTTACTCTCTAAGATATACTTACTAAAATAAATACCTTTACTTAAGCTAGAAAAAAAGAAAAAAAGGTAAAGGTAAAGTAAAAGTAGTAGTAAATAAGATAATAATAATATTAATTATAGTAAAGGTAAAAGGGAAGTAAAAAAGGAGTTTAGGCTTAATAAAAGAAAGTAAAAGAATATATAAAGAGATATTATAATAATAATAAAAATAAAAGAGTTAGAAATTATAAGGAGAATAGGAATATTTATATTTCTAGAGGTATAAGTTTAGCTTTAGTTAAAGTATATTTTATTTATATTTATAAAAGCTAGCTAGGATAAATAAGGGTAATATATTATATAATTTTCTAATAAGTAATAGGTAATAAGAGAGTAGTTTAAGGTAAAGTTAGAATTTAGTATATAAATATTAAAATATAAAATTAAAATAAGGGTAAAAACTAAATAAGGTATAAAAATAGTAAGAGATAGGTATAAAAAGGGATAAGCTAGTATTATTAAAGGTAAAGTTAAGTTAAAGTAAATTTACTTATATAAAGGAAAGGTTAAGGTAAGGTAAACTTATACTAAAAATTTTTATAGCCTATATAGAGAATTTATAACCCTAGGGGCTACCTTACTTACTAAGAAATACCCTTACTTACACTAAAAAGAGGCTTATATATAAGGAGACTATATTTATTATTTACTTATATTTATATAGTAAAGGAGAAAAAAAGAAGTAAGAGGTAAGTAAGGGGTATATTATAAACTTAAGCTATAAGTTTAGGTTAATTATAGCTCTAGGAAGTATATAGACTATATATAGCTAGGTTAAGGCTATATATAGACTATATATAAGCTATATATAAGTTACTATAAATCTAGGCTTTATATAACTACTAGTATAGTTCCTTTCTTCTTCTGTAAGAATAATATTCTTACTTTAAACGCTTATATACAGTAGCCATAAGGCTAGTTCGTTACAATAGTCTTATTTTATAATCTTATTTAAGGCGTAATAGTCTATATAAAACCTCTAACTACCCCTAAGCTTTTTACTAATAACACTAAAGCTACTACTAATAATAAACTTACTTAAATCTAACCCTTATTTATTAAGTCTATTACTTACTTCTAGATTTTAAGTAAATATTCTTAAGGTATATTATATAAAAGTGCCTATAGTAAATCTAGTTTATTCCTATTTATATCTTATTTTAGGCAGATATAGTAGTTTAACTTCCCTTAGTTAGAGCTTTGCACTCGTGTAGTGTAGTTTTTTTGTAGTTTTTTTATTTAATTTTATATCTAGCTAATTATAAAAGGTATTATTCTAAAAATTACGTAATCTTATACAGTAAAATTCTCAGAAAAATACTATTCATAAATGTGGGTCTAAAAGTGGGTCATAGCCCCACAAATTAGAAATACTACATTTGTAGTATTTTTTTAGTGCTAAAATGTAGTGAAATGTAGTTTTTCTAATTTACAGCTTAAGGACCCACTTTTAGACCCACTTTTATGTATAACTACATTGTAGTTTTTAAGTTAGCTATCTAAAAATCTAAGTTTTATATCTATATATATTTTTTAAGATTAGATATTAATTATTTGTTAGAAAAAAACTACAAGATGTAGTGTAGTGCGGGCCTTAGTGTAGTAGTAAGGCATTTGCCTTACTTTCTAGAAATAAATCCTTAAAGTCTTATAATACCTTTAGTAAGGAAGTAAGAAGCTCTTACTTTATAGCCCTTAGTGTTATATTAATTTATAAGATAAATATAATTTTATATAAGCTTATAGTATAAAGCTAAATATATTCTTTTTGCCTCTTTACTTACTATACTATCCTTATAAAGGTTAAACCTAGAATAAATACTATAGGTTAGTTAACTATTTTATTAGCTATAGCCTATATTTATAAGTTATTTACTAATCTTATATATACTTATTAGACTCTTGCGCCAACGCAGCCACAAAGTTTATCGCAAACTTTGCTCTAACCTCATAGCCCCTGTATTTATAACCTTAGAGCTTATACTAATTATAGGTTTTATTTATTACTATAGCTATAAGTATTTAGATATTAATTATTTTACTAGCTAGGTATTACTAGTAATAATTATGTGTTATAATAAATTAGATATATTAGCTATAACTAATGACGCAAAAAATTTTTAAAAATCAATATATACTTATTAGTATATTATATTTAAGTTAATTCTATTTCTTTTTATTTATAGTATACTAAGGATTAGTTACCTTATTAGCCCTAGGATTATATATACTATAATTAGTATTTTCTATCTATTTAAATCTAACTAAAAGTAAATAATATATAATATAAATAAATGCTTCTTATAGCTCTCTTTTCCCTTTATTTTACACTAATTACTATATAAACTAACCTTTTAGTTAGTAAAGAGAGGTATTTTAATTAAAGTTTTTAGACTAGGTATTTACTTATAGTAATATAGTAGTTATAACCTATATTAACTTAAGTATTTATAAAGGTAGTCTTATTAATTAAAGTAAAAACTAAAAAGGGAAAGGAATTTATATTATTTTAAATCTCTTTAAAGTTCTTATTAGTAATAGCTATATACTATAAAGCCTCTTTATATCTCTATCCCTTATCCCTTATTAAATAACTTAATAAAGAGATTACTTTTTCCTAATTACTTTATAGATTTAATATTTAAGTTAGTAAAAGTTATATTCTTTATATTATAAATATTAATAAATAACTTCTTCTATAAGTAAATAGTAAGGTATAAGGAGTATACTAATATAAAATATCTAGAGAAGCTATACTATAGGTATTTACCCTTATTATAGTATATATTAAGTATATCTTAGGTAACCTAGTTAGTATATTTCCTACCCCCTTATTACCTAACTTTTATTATCTTATAGACTTTCTAAGTTCTTACTAGGCTTTTATTATACTTATAGATTAAATATTAGTTATTAGTATATTCTTATTCTATATTTTCTTAGCTAAATTAGGTATATAATTACCTTACTTATATATTTAGTACTTTTTTTTAATTAGTAAGACTTAATATTAAGTATAATGCTTTAAAACTAGGCTACTATAGCTATATAATTAGCCTAAGGTATATTTTATTTAATACTATAGTCTTATATTTACTTATTTAGCACTATATATAGCTTAGCTAACTTTACTAAGTTAGCTTAACTAAGTTCTCTTATAAGCGCTAGCTTTTATTTAAAATAAATATAGAAATTACTAAATTATTTATTTTATTACTATATTAACTAGTTAAGTTTTATAATAGCTAATTCCTATTAATAAGGATTATTAAATATTTTTACTAAGTATTTAAGAAACTAAGGTAAGTTATAGTAAATAAAATATTCTTTTTAAAAAGGGTATAACTTATACCTAAACCTTAGGTAATAAGTTCTAGTATATAAAATACTACTAGTTTTAGTTATTCCTAATAAATACCCTATTTAATAGTAACTTATAGGCTATAAAGCCTTTTTATACTAAGAATAAGACCCTTTTACTATTAAATAAGGGACCTATAAGTAAAGGCTTATATTTAAGTTATAGTAATATAAGTATTATATTATCCCTTTCTATAAGGTAAGTAATTTACCTTACTTATTACTAAATTAGCTTCTAAAGTAATAATAACTTATTAGTATTTATTTTATTTAGTAGTAATAGTATATTTACTAGTTATTATATTTCTATAATAAAGAATAATATATATAATAAACTAGCCTTATAGCTACTATATATAAGTATTTAAAGTAAGAATATTATTCTTATAAAAGAAAAAAGAAACTATACTAGTAGTTATATAAAGCTTAGATTTATAGTAACTTATATATAGCCTATATATAGTTTGCGTATAGCCCTAACCTAGCCGTATATAGTCCGCGTACTTCCTAGAGCCGTAATTAACCTAAGCTCATAGCTCGAGTCTATAACAAGCCTAACCTTTGGCCGCGATTAAACCAAACATGACCTAAAGGTCTAGAGAGAGTAACACTAATAATATTATAAGTAATATTAGTAATATAAGCTATTATAAGTAATATAAGCTATTATAAGTAATATAAGCTATTCTTATTAAGTTTATTAGTAGTTAATTTTATTTAATTACTTTAGTTTAAGGTTTTTTTAAAAGAGTAATAATAATAATTTATAAAAATACAAAATAATTAGTAATAATAGTAAATAATATAATTAAAAGGTTTTTCTTAGAGTTATATTAGTAAAATAAAGTATTAAAAAGGTATAATATTATATATAACCCTAGTTATAGTAAAATCCTTAAAATAGTATAATATTATAAATTATATAACTAATTAGATAAAATAAGTAATAATAAAATCTTTTATATAACTAGCCTTCTTTTAATCTATATAATAATAATAACTAATAAAAAGTCCTACGTTTCTTTTACCTAATAATACACTTGTAGTGTTTATAATTAGTATAGTTTAGGAAAAAAATTGTAGTGTATTATATTATAATTTTTATAGCTTATAGTTAGTGTAGTTTGTAGTGTAGTGTAGTTTTTAGTGTAGTAATTACACTACACTACAAAAATTACACTATACTACACATGATAGTGCAATACTCTGCTTATAATATAAGGTATTTAGAGCTTGTTCCTATTACAGGTTGTATTTGTTACTGCGGTTATAATTAGTTATATGTTAATTGTCCCTCCTAAGCACGAGGTAAAACTACTTAGTATTTTATAGCCTAATACCCTATTCTTTTATCTTCTTCTTATTTACCTTATTTACCTTATAAATCTTATTATTTATATTACCTTTGCTTTTTAGTATTTTTTCCCTTATATTATAAATACTATTAATTATCTCTAGATAAGATTTATCTTTACTTCCTTTCCTTTACTTTTCTTCTTTTTACTATATTATTTAATATTTTAAATAAGGTAATGTCTTTTTATTACCTTTAGCTATACTATAATCTAATTAGTTAGGGTTTAATTAGTTAAGTAGTAACCTATAACTTACCTAGTAATTTAAATTAAATTAGAGATAAGTAAGGATAAGTTATATTTAGTCTGCCTTAGAGCTTTAAAGCATAAGTAAAAGAGATAAAATAAACACAGTCATAGACAGAGTATTGTTTGTAGTGTAGTTAGTGTAGTTTTTGGGAAAAATTTGTATTTGTAGTGTAGTTTTTTTCCTTGTAGTTAGTGTAGTTACTAACTACACTAACTACAATATAATACAAAGACTACAAATATAGTGTTAGGTATAAAAAAGTGGGGCTTTTATTAGTTATTATTATTATAAGGATTAAAAGAAGGCTAGTTATATAAAAGCTTTAGACCTTTGCATATTTTTCCGCACCGCTTTAAAGGTCTAGAATTACCTCTAAAGTATAAACTAAGTTAATATTTAAAATCCTTACCCTTATTTACCCCTTCCTATAATATTATATTATAATAAAGCTAGAGGTAAGTAAGAGAAAGAGGTACTAATAGTAATTAATATAGGAGAAAGAGAGCTAGTATAAAGCTACTACTACCCTAATACTAGTATAGGATAGTTTAATATCTAGAGAAATAATAATAACCTAATAATAGATTAAATCTAATTTAAATATCTAGAAGATATAAAATACTATAAAGAAATTACTAGCCTTATCCTTAGTAATAAAGTTACCTAAGTATAGTATATTACTAAAGCTATAGCTTACTAAGTAATAAACTATACCTAAGCTAAAGTAAAAGTAATAAGTAATAATAAAAATATTTATATAATAAAGAAAGCCCTTAAAGATACCTTTAAGAAGGTAATAAAGAAGAAAACTAATAGTAATAGCACCTTAACCTAGGTAAGTATTATAGCTAGGCTTATATAAAAATAACTAAATACTACACCCCTTTAAATCCCTAGTAAATAGTATAAAAAGTCCTTATTAAAGGTAATACTATTTAGAAATTACTTTAGTTTAAAAGCACTAAAGATATAGTAATAATAGTTAATAAAGCTACTAGTTATATAATAGTAATAGTAGCTAGAAGACTCCTTAGTAGTAATATAATTATTATATTTAAAGGAAATATTACCTAATATAAAGAAAACTAAAAATAAATATCCTATATATTTAAACTAAAGGTAGCCTTTACTACTATATACTTAGTATTATTATTAAAGGATTCCTTATAAAGTGTATATTTATTAAAAACCTAGTAGCTAAGATTAGTAAGGTAAATAAAGTAAATATAATTAAGATAACTATAAAGTACCTCTAAGGTAAGGGAGCCTTAAAAACTACCCTAATTCTTAGTTTAGCTAAAGTTAAAGAAGCTAATAAGATTTATAGTAATAAAATAGTCTTTAAAGTAAAGCTTTTTTAAACTAAACTATATAATAAAACCCTTTAACTAAGATAATACTATAATTACTTTTAAATAGGTTATATTATAAAGTTTTATAAAGTAACCCTAAGGTATAGTAAGTATAATACTAGCTAGTATAAGGAAAGTAAGTTATCTTACCTTATAATAAATAGCTAACTATAGGAAAAGTATATTCTTTACTTTAAACTATACTTAGCTTAGTTTAAGGATTACTTTATTCTAAAGGAAAAATAAAATATAGTAAAAGTAAGTTACCTTAAATAGCTATCTTACTTTATTACTTAATCTCTAACTAAAGGCCTAACCCTAACCTAGGAGAGATTTATTATAGCTATAAAACTAACTAGTATAGTAAAAAGAAAAAAAGGTTACTTAATACTTATAAAATAAAGCGCTAAATAGCCTAGGGCTAGAAGTATAAGAAAATATATAAAGCTAGTTAAAACTAGCTTAAAACTAGTATAAAATAAAAGAGACTCTCCTTCTCTTAATTAATATAGTAATACTATAAGTCCTTTTTTAAAATATAAATAAGAAGGATAGCCTTATATATATTATACTATATTACTAAACTAATATAAATATAATTATAATTTAAAAGTAAGAATATATAAAATAACTATAGCTACTAGCCTTAAGCCTTACTTAATTTTAACTAGTATATTATAATAAGTATAATATTATTTATATAAATAAGAAGTATAATATAGGATTATAAATAGCCTAAGAAAAACTAATTAGTTTCTAATAAAAATATAGGGAATAAATATTTACTTCTTATACTTAGAGAACTATAGTAATAAATAAAATACCTTAATCTATACTATTAATATAAAAAGCCTTAAGGCTAGTATATATTTATAGGTAATTTTAACTAAAAACACCCCTTATAGAATTAATATAATAGAATAAGTAATAGAGTAAAAGAATTACTAAAATTTATAAACTAGTAAAGGCTTAGATTAGTTATACCTTAGGAAAACCTATAAGGTAAAAGGTAAGGAATAGAGATAGCACTATAAATCTAGTATAAGTAACACTAAATATCTAAGTTTATTATAATAGTATAGTAAGGCTTATAGGATTTAACTATACCCTATAGCTAATTAGTATCTTTACTAAGCATTAAGAATAAACCCCTTTATCCTTAGATATACCTAGGCTATAATAAATAAGGAATATATAAAAGTAAAGGTAATAGTTTAACTTTAGGAAAAGAACACTTTAAAACCTTATAATAAAGAAGGGATTAATAAATACACTATATAGCTTATTATAAACCTATAATAAATAGTAAAGAAAGTAGCCTTATAAAAGCCCTAGGGCCTCCCTAGCCTAGAGAGGTAGTAATTAAGAAAAGCTAAGGAGTTAGTTACTAAAGCTAGGTAAGCTAAGAGATAGTAAAGATACTAGAGGACTAATACTAACTAAGAGGCTTATAATAAGATAAAGAAAGATTAGAAATATATTATTAAGAAGGAGAGGTAAAATATATAAAGAGAAGCCTTAAGGAATACTAATACCTAGTCTAAGGATAAAAAAATATAAAGGCTAGAGAGGTAAGCTTACCTTTAAAGCTAAGCTCTCCTAGAACTTCCTAGACTTCTAAAGCTTAAGAAAACTAATAATAACACTAACCTAGCTACTATATATATAAATAAAGCTAATATACTAGTATAAAGATTCTTCCTTAAACTTATAGTAAATTTTTACTATATCCTAGACCTCTCTTTCCTAGAATTAGATAATATACTATTTCTAGACTATAAATAATTTATACTAGAGAATATTAAAACTATTTTATTAAATATAGCTAACTAAAAGGCCTTAGAGAATAATAAACTCCCTATAGGCCTTATTAAGGCTTATAAAAAGCTAGCTAAAGATACTATAACTAGGCTACTAAATATAGTTCTTAAAGTAAGATACTTCCTAGCCTAATTTTAATTTACTAGGTAATAGTAATAAGAAAGCCTAGTAAAATAACTAAGGAGATAAGAAAAGCTAATGCTTAAAGACTTATATTACTACTTAATATAGTAAGAAAGGTTATAAAAGTAATAATAGTAAAGTAGCTTATAGCCTTTACTAAGGTAAAAGGCCTTCTCCTTAAACTATAGATAGGAAATAGAATAAATAAGTTAATAAAGACTATAATAAAAGCCCTAGTAAATATATAAAAGAGGCCTAGAAAAAGGTAAACTTACCTTACTTATATAAATAAATATCTTAGTAGTATTTAATAAAGTTAGTTACTCTTACTTTATTACCTTACTTATTAAGATAAGTATCCTATACTAGCTAATAGCTATAATATATAGCTTTCTTATAGATAAAATAAGTTAGCTAAGCTTTAATAAAGAACTATCTAGGCTATTTAAGATTAAGGCTAGCACCTTATAAGGTTTATTTCTTTTACTTATTCTCTTTCTCTTTTACTTAGTAAAGCTATATAAGTAACTTTAAACTATCCTAAGTATAGTAATTATAGGATTTACTAATAATATAAATATAGTAGTGTTTAAAAAGAATATAGCTTAGACCTAGAAAAGGCTTAAGGTAATATAAAAGTCTATAAAGAATAAGTAAAGAAAGTAAAAGTAAAATTTAACTTATTAAAAATAAAGCTTATATACTTTAGTAAGTCTTACTAGCCCCTTAAACTAGGGTTTAGCTTAAAATAAAAAGATAATACTTATAAAATCTTATAAATTCCTAGGGGTTTAGGTTAATAGAAAACTTACCTAAAGTGTATATAAAAATATCCTTAAGGGTAAGCTAGCTTAGTAATAGCTTACTTTTACTAAGTTATTAGTATTTACTTAAAGCTATAGCTTTAGAGATACTTAACTTATATATATATAAGTAGTCTAGCTTATTCTTACCTATAAAGTAAGTGTATATTACTTACTAACTAAGAAAGGAGAAAAGCTAAGAAAAATTATTAGAGCTTTATAATAAACTAATTAGTATATTTATAAATTATTACTAGTGTATTTAAGGCTATACCTATAGTTTAATTAAAAGCTAAGACCTCTATCCCCCTTAACCTTTACTTAAATAAGATAAAATAGAAATTTAAGGCTAAAATAATTAAAAGTAAAATAGTAAAGAAAATCTAAACTATAGCTACTTTAGTAGTAACTATACTTTACTATAAGAGGCCTTAAAGGAAATATAACCTTATTAATAGTAAGCTAAATATAGACTTATATAAAGAATAAAAGTAATAATAGGAGAACTAGTATAATAAAGAGTAACTAAACTAAGGCTAATATACTAGAGAACTTATAGAGAATTAACTACTTACTTATAACTTAAAGGAGATATAAAAGTTTTATATAAGACTAGATAAATATATCTCCTTAATAGTAGTCTAGCTATATATAGGAAAGATAAGCCTTAATAAGTTCCTATTTTAAAGATATATTCCTAGGGTAATTTTACCTTTATATAGCTATAGCTAAGCAGAAGAAAACTAGTATTATATAATAGTTAACTATAGTAACTATAACTATATATAACTATAATAAAGCTAGCTTAAAGATATATAGGAAGCAAGGCTAGCCCTAGATAATCCCCTAAAGGCTAGATAAATAGCTAAATAGTTTATTAATATAAGGTAACTATAATATTATATACTAGCGTAAGACTTAGTATTTAGCTAGTGTAGCTAAGACTTAGCTCTAGGCTATAACTAATATATATAAAGAGATAAGTATAGTATAAATAAAAGGGGATAGACTAAACTAGGTAAGTATATAAGTAAACTAGTCCTAAGGTAATTATGTATATATATAGCTAAGATAACTTCTCTAAAATAGACTTTAGATTAAAAATAACTAACTCCTAGTATTATAAACTAACTAGCCTATCCCTACCCCTTCTCTAATCTAAAACCTAGCTACTACCTTACTCCTCCTCTAGGATAGGGATTGCCTTTTCTATTATTTGTAAGGTAAAGGGGCTAGGATAAGTACGTGCTAGGGCTAGAATCGCACTAGTAAAGGGCTAGGAACTCTTCTTATTATAAATTTTCTTTTCTTTTTTTCTTTTATAGGATAAGGCTAGCGTAAGCTAGTAATAAACACCTATAACTAGCTACACACTAAGCGGCATAGGCCTAGATTAGGGCTAGTGCTAACACTATAACAGATGTAAGGGGTTTTTCTTCCTTTCTAAAGGGTTTTCCTCTTAATTAACCAATTAGAGTACTAGTACTAGCCTACATAGAGCTAGCTAGCGTACAAAAATAATAAAATAATAATATATAAAAGCTTTTATTATTACTTATTTTACCTAATTAGTTATATAATTTATAATTTTATACTATTTTAAGGATTTTACTATAACTAAGGTTATATATAATATTATAACTTTTTAATAATACTATTATACTTAATACTTTATTTTACTAATATAACTTTAAGAAAAACCTTGTTATTATATTATTTACTATTACTATTAATTAATTTGTATTTTTATAAATTACTATAATTATTTTAAATAAAAATACCCTAAACTAATATAATAAAATTAATTAAGAAATCTAAATAAATAACTAGAAGTTAATAAAATATATATATAGTGCTTAAATATTATAATTAATATAATAAGAACTTAAAAAAGCTTAAACTATTTATTTAATATTTAAACTAATTAAATATTACTTTTAGCTTTATAATTCTAAAGCTTTAAGAAGTTATATATAGTAACTTTATATATCTTATTACTATAATATATAAAGAAAGAATAAAATATAGTAATATTTATAAAGTATTAATATATAACTAATAGTATTATTTTAATTAAGCTATATAACTAAATTAAGCTATAAAAATAAGTTAACCTTATTTTTAAAATATTACTAAGACCTACTTTTAAATAATATACTATAATTATTATAATAACTCTAATAACTCTAATAACCTTAATTATAATTAGTTTAATGTATTTTAAGAAATAATATTAGGGCCTACTTTTATTTAATATATTATTGATTTTTAAAAATTTTTGCGTTATTAGTTATAGCTAATGCATCTGATTTATTATAATATATAATTATTACTAGTAATACCTAGCTAGTAAAACAATTAACATCCGAATACTTATAGCTATAGTAATAAATAAAACCTATAATAAGTATAAGCTCTAAGGTTATAAATACAGGGGCTATAAGGTTAGAGCAAAGTTTATAATAAACTTTATAGCTATATTAGCATAAGATATAGTTATAATTTATAACTATAGTTAAACTTAAATTCATTTAAGTTTTACTTATAGTATAAATTAATATAATTCCTCTTTCCTCTATAACTATACTTATTTTATCTCTCTATATCTCTTTTATCTTATAGCTTATTACTTATGCTTTAAAGCTCTAAGGCAAACTTAAACCCTCTTACTAAACATAACTTATCCTCACTTATCTCTAATTTAATTCATTATAATCGCTAGGTAAGTTCTGCGTAACTAATTAACTAATTAACCCCTAACTAATTAGATAATAGCATAGCTAAGGGTAACTAAAAGCTAAGGGCAATAACCACTAGGCTATAGAACCTTTAGGCTATTTAAAAGCTAATAAAAATCCTAATTAAAAGGAAATTAAGAAAACCAAAGAAAATATAAAGGAATTTAAGAAAAGTAAGAATAAGAAAGGGAATAAAAGACTAGAGAAAAGGCTAGATATTTAGAAAAGATATTAAAAACATAGAACTTTAATCATTTAAGCAGTTTTACCTCGTGCTTGGGAGGGCTTACCTTTACTATTATATTATTAGTTAACCTAGAATTACTCTAAGGTATTAGTATTAGTAAAGAATTACTAATTTCTTTATTCCTTTATAATTAGGTATATTATTATTCTTACTTACTTATAGGTCTGTTAAAGGCCTTTAGGGGTTAGTAATAATATTCTTACACTCTAGAATTCTACTATAAGCAGTAAGGATTTAGTTCTAAAGTGCCTTCTTAGTTTGCCTTATATTAGGTAAGGCCTATTAGAGTATTAAGAGATTTTTAATAAGTTTATTAAAGTATTTAATCCTTAATTTATTAGGGTTTTTATTAATAATAGTCTATAGCTTTACTTTATACTACTTTAGGAAGTATCTTTACCTTATATCTTTTATTTTAAATTATTACCTTATTTAGTTAATAAGAGACAGGTCTTAGGGTTTTCCTAGTCTTATAAGGTAGTCTAAGTAATACCTTAGTGCCTTTCCTTTTAGTATAACCTTAAATGCATAGCTTACTTGCTTTAGTTTAATGTTAAGTACCTTATATTTCCTATAGAAGCTTTTAAGCTTTAATTTAAAGATATTATAGTTTTTACACTATATTATTATTCTTTTATATATATTTTTATAAGGTTAATAATTTACTTTAGTACTAGTCTTTAAATATATAAGGCATTTTAGGCTAGCCTTACTCTTTATCTTATAAGGAAATTTATATTTTATGCTTATTATAGTAGTGGCCTTAATAGTATTAATTACTTCTAGTTAGACACTGCCCTTTATTTAGTAAGAGAAAGTGTAGCTTATTACTATATAATAAAGGGGGTATAGGATATTTATAGTGAAAATACTATAGGTAAAAGGGTTACTATAGAAGGGAGCTATATTTATTAACCTATCCCTTCCCTTAGGACCTTATTTTCTAGGTTATATAGCTACCCTAGGGAGTATTATTAGGTAAAGGTATCCCTAAGGGGCTACCTAGATATATTAGTAAATGCCCTTTATTAGGGTTATATAGTCTAGGGTATATGCTTATCTTAAAGGGACTCTTTCTAGGGATTATTGATTTTTAAAAATTTTTTGCGTCATTAGTTATAGCTAATGTATCTAATTTATTATAACACATAATTATTACTAGTAATACCTAGCTAGTAAAATAATTAATATCTAAATACTTATAGCTATAGTAATAAATAAAACCTATAATTAGTATAAGCTCTAAGGTTATAAATATAGGGGCTATGAGGTTAAAGTAAAGTTTATAATAAACTTTATAGCTATATTAGCATAAGATATAGTTATAATTTATAACTATAGTTAAACTTAAATTTGTTTAAGTTTTACTTATAGCATAAATTAACGCGATTCCCCTTCCTCTATAACTATGCTTATTCTATCTCTCTCTAAACATAACTTATCCTTACTTATCTCTAATTTAATTCGAATCACTAGGTAGGTTATAGGTTACTACTTAACTAATTAAACCCTAACTAATTAGATTATAGTATAGCTAAAGGTAATAAAAGGACACTACCTTATTTAAAATATTAAATAATATAGTAAAAGAGAAGAAAAGTAAAGGGAAGGGAAGTAAAGATAAATCTAACCTAGAGATAATTAATAGTATTTATAATATAAGGAAAAAATACTAAAAAGTAAAGGTAATATAAATAATAAGATTTGTAAGGTAAACAAGAAGAAGATAAAAGAATAGGGTATTAGGCTATAAAATACTAAGCAGTTTTACCTTGTGCTCGGGAGGGTTTCTAGGGATTATTATAAGGGAAGTTAAGGAGACTAGTGTAGTTAGAAGTGCTTTCTAATGTTACCTTTATCTAGAAGATTATTAAGGAAATCCTTATCTTTTACTTTTCTTTAGAAAGTTATATACTTTTTCCTAGTTTCCTTAATCTCTTCTAAGGTCTAGAAGTAAAACTCTTATTAGTTTACTATATCCTTAAGGTTAATTATAACTTTAGAGCCTTATTTAATAGTTATATATACACTATTATATAGGAGGTAATCCTATAGGTAATAGGGTATAACTAAAGGTGCTTAGAGGAATATTTCTCTTATTTATCTATAGAAGTTATTACTAAATTCTAAGAAAAGGGTTTTCCTAGTTAGCCCTTATAATTTATAATCTAATGCCTATATAAGGATATAGGCTATAATTATCTTAGGTAAGTTATTTGCTTTATAGTTATAGTTCTTAACTTATTAAAGAAGGGATTTTATAATATAGCATTATATTCTTATTAGGATATAAGGAAGTAGGAGTTAAGGTTCTTATATTATAAGGGTTTTTGCCTTCCCTTTATTAACTAGTTTATTATTAATATTATTACCTTCTATAGCCTTATTAAATTCTTTATTTATACTAGGGACTTAGAAATACCTAGAACTACTAGGTTAGCCTTGCCTTCCCTTTATTATACTTATAGGAATATAAGGAGTAAATAAGGATATAATAAGGGTATATTAATAAGAAAAGAGCGTTCTTATTACTATTTATGTGTAAGGGAGGCAAATATAGGGTAGTAAGACTTATTCTTTATTGTATAAATAGTCTTAGTTAAAGAATATTTAATAAAGGGGAATTAAGAGAAAGAAAAATAAGTAAAGATTATAAATCTAATATAAAGGATTATAAGGCTAGGTAGTTAGCTTTAGTTATATAATAAAATATATAATAAAGAAAGACAAGGGGATAGCTTAGTTACTAGTGTTAAACCCTTTTTAAAGTTTTAGAGTCTATATAAGCCTAGTTACTCTTACTAAGATAAGAGAAGAGCTAGACTACTTTATACCTCTCTATTAGTATAACTTATCTTATACCTATAGCCCTCCTATTTTATAGAGTGATTATTATTAGATAAGTTACCTTTTCTAATTTACCTTACTAATCTATGGTTTTTAAAGACTATATAGTTATCTATAAAGGTAACCACTAATTAGTGTTAGTCTTATAGGGGTCCTAATATTAGGTTATAAGGGGTTAAGCTTAAAGAATAGTATTATTATTAATTATCTATTCTAAGCTAGCTAGTAAGAGAGGAAAAAGAGGTTAAAAGTGAAGCTTTTTAATAAAAAGCGAAAAACACGTGTGTAGGTTATATAACTACAAGCCCTGCCCTATTATAAAGCTAGATTATAGGTTAAATATAAGGCGTGCGCATGAGAGCGCGTAGGCTAACTTTCTGCTAAGCATTTGCGGCTGCGAAGCGTAGTTAATATTATGCTTATTCTAACAATAATGTTAAAAATATAAAAGAGAAAAGAATTTTATTTTATTAATATTTTAAAAACCTTAAAATATTAAATAATAAAAAGTCTAGCTTTTTCTATAGTAATTAACTTATACTTACTAGTATTAATATTTAATTTATTTATTAGTTATTTATTTTTAATTAAACTTTAACACTAATAATATTATAACTAATATTAGTAATATTAGTAATATAAGCTATTATAAGCTATTATAAGCTATTATAAGCTATTATAAGCTATTATAAGCTATTATAACATATAATAAGCTATTTTTATTAAGTTTATTAGTAGTTTATTTTATTTAATTACTTTAGTTAAAGGTTTTTTTAAAAAGTAATAATAATAATTTATAAAAATATAAAATAATTAGTAATAATAGTAAATAATATAATAGGAAAGTTTTTCTTAAAGTTATATTAGTAAAATAAAGTATTAAGTATAATAGTATTATTAAAAGGTATAATATTATATATAGCCTTAGTTATAGTAAAATTCTTAAATTAGTATAATATTATAAATTATATAACTAATTAGATAAAATAGCTAATAATAAAAGGATCTAATTAACTAACCTTCTTTTAATCCTAATAATAACCTTAGCTAATAAAAAGTCCTACTTTTTTTCTACCTAACACTACATTTGTAGTGTTTATAGTTAGTGTAGTTTATAGTGTAGTGCAATACTCTAGTCATAGAGAAAGGGGGAATTATATTAATTTATGCTATAAGTAAAACTTAAATAAATTTAAGTTTAACTATAGTTATAAATTATAACTCTTACACTAATATAGCCACAAAGTTTATTATAAACTTTACTTTAACCTTACAGCCCCTTATATTTATAACCTTAGAGCTTATACTTATTGATTTTAAAAATTTTTTGCGTCATTAGTTATAGCTAATGCATCTAATTTATCATAACACATAATTATTACTAGCAATACCTAGCTAGTAAAACATTTAATATCTAAATACTTATAGCCATAGTAATAAATAAAACCTATAATCAGTACAGAGCTTATACTTATTATAGGTTTTATTTATTACTATGGCTATAAGTATTTAGATATTAAATGTTTTACTAGCTAGGTATTGCTAGTAATAATTATGTGTTATGATAAATTAGATGCATTAGCTATAACTAATAACGCAAAAAAAAAATTTAAAAATCAATATGTTAATTGTTATACTAGCTAGGTATTGCTAGCAATAATTGTGCTTTATATATATTAGATGCATTAGCCATAACTAATGATGCAAAAAATTATAAAAATCAATAATATAAGGTATACTAGCACACCCTATAAGTATACTATACCCTAGGGCTAGGTTTCTATAACACTAGTAAGCCACTAGCTATAAGCTAGTAACTTATACGTATAACACACTTAGACCTAGCAAGCTTTAGTTAATATACTAGAGCCCCTATACCTCTTACCTAGCTATTGTTATTCTCACAGTAATCCACAAGCTAGTGCAAAGATTGCACTAACATTGCATAGTATAAGTTATATGTGAATTTATATAGAGCAGCTACTTTATATTATCTTTCTTTACACTAGTGTAAACTTTACGCGTAAACTATATAAAGTATTAAGTTTAGGCCTAAAAATAGTAAATTTTACGTTTTTCTTAGTATTTAACTATTTTATAAGCATTAACATAGCCTTAGTTAACACTAAAAACCTTTGCATATTTTTCCGCACCGCTCTAAAGGTCTGGAATCGCCTCTAAAATATATACTAAGTTAATATTTAAAATCCTTACCCTTATTTACCCCTTCCTATTATATTCTATTATAATAAAGCTAGAGGTAAGTAAGAGAAGAAAATACTAATAGTAATTAATATAGGAGAAAGGGGTTAGCATAGAGTTACTACTACCCTAATACTATAATAGGATAGTTTAATATCTAGAGAAGTAAGAATAACCTAATAATAAATTAGAATTAATTTAAATACCTTAAAGACATAAAATACTATAAAGAAATTACTAGCCTTATTCTTAGTAATAAAGTCACTTAAGTGTAGCGTATTACTAAGGCTATAGCCCACTAGGTAGTAAACTATACCTAAGCTAAAATAAGGGTAGTAAGTAATAATAGTAATATTTATATAATAAAGGAAGCCTTTAAAGACACCCTTAAGGAGGTAATAAGGAGAAAACTAAGGGTAATAATGCCTTAACCTAGGTAAGTATTATAGCTAGCCCTATATAAAAGTAACTAAACACTACTCCCTCTCCCTTTAAATCCTTAGTAAGTAGTATAAAGAAGTCCTTATTAGAGGTAACTCTATCTAGGAGTTACTCTAGTCTAGAAGCATGTGAGGCCTCACTCACAACACAAGGTGCACTAGCGCACCCTACGGGCAGGCTAGGCCCTAGGGCTAGGTTTACGTAACACTAGTAAGCCACTAGCTATAAACTAGTAACTTATATATATAATATACTTAGACCTAGTAAGCTTTAGTTAATATACTAAAGCCCTTATATCTCTTACTTAGCTACTATTATTCTTATAATTTTAAAGCTTTACTTACTAGTTACCTAAGAGTAATATAAGGGGAGAATTACTTAATTTACTAGAGTAATATTAGATAATAACTAAAACTAATTAAATAAGAGTAATACTATAGCTAAGAATATACTATATTTTATAAAGACTATACTTAAGATTAAACCCTTTACCCTTAGTACTAAAGCTATAATAATAATAAAGTAAATTACTTAGCTAAAATAACTTTAAAAACTATAAAAGTAAGAATAAAAACTTATTAACTTACTATAACTTAACTTAGAGAAAAATAAGTAAAAAGGTAATAAAAAGCTAGTACTTTCTTAAGCTATAGTAACTAAGAGGTTAAAGTCTAAAATATTACTAACCTCTAATACCTTATAAACTTATAGAAATATAAGATATAAATTAATAACCTAAACTATACCTTTAATAAGGTAAAGAAAAAGTACTAATATAATTACTAAAAGATTCTCTTTATACTTAACTATATATATACTAACTATAAGGTAAGATAAGATAAATACCTTAAGGAATAATAGGCTAATAGCTAGAATAACCTTAAAGATAACTAAAATAAATTTTAGACTTAGACCCTTATATTACTTTAAGACTTTATAAATTATAATACTTAAATAGCTATATAGCTAGAGAATATAAAGTAATATAAGAGCTAAAGCCTTATTAAATTTAGTATTTACTTAGATTTACTAGAGAAATACCTAGAAAAAGCTATAGAAAAGTCCTATACTCTTATATTCTTTATAAAATTACTCCTTAAACTATAGGACTATATTAACTTATATACCTTTATTATAGGAAAGACTTAAGAAAAGGTTATATAACTTATATAGTAATTTTAGAAGGCTATATTAAAGAGTAAGTAAAAGCCTAAGCATTTAGGAAATAAAGGCTTATATAAGAATCCCTATGTTAGGAGCGCAGAGGTTAGAGATAGGACGCTTATAGCAATAGGGCTTTAGAGGAACTCTAGGCTATTTAAATAACTAAGGGGCTAGCTAGCTATAAGATAGCTATATGTTTATAAGGCAAGGTATTTAGCAAAGACTACTTATATTATATATAGTAGGTTAGAGCTTAAAACCTTTATATACCTACCCTTAGCTAGTATCTTTCTAGTAATAACTATAAATCTTAGCCTTTACTTTATTTATTAAACCTTATAACCTTCCTATTATAATAAATTAAGCTTTTAAACCCTTTAGGAAATAAACTATTAGCTAGATTATAAATATAGCTAACACTCTAGAGATCTATATATAACACACTAGCACCTTATAGCTCTAAAGGTATAAATAATTAGCTACTAGGTAAGAAACTACTTAAATTAGAAATAATAAATAATAATAAGGTATATTAAACACTACTAGACTTTAATTTAGGTAAAGGCATAGGAATTAGAAATAATAATAATAAAGCACTATAAAGATACTATAAAGTTATATAAGCTAAGCTATAGTGTGCGTAAAAGAGATAGAATATCTTATAAATAAAGGTATAAATTAAGGAAATTAAGGTAAATCTATTATTAGTTAGACTTCCTTCTAGACTTATAATTACCCCTTATAATACTATAACTACTACTCTTTCTTTAGTTTTTTTAGTAGTTTATAACCTAGTAGTATTTATATAGTAATATAGTTTTATTAAACCCTAGATAAAAATACCTATATATAAAGGGGATATATTTAAGAACTTGTAGAATTTCTTAGTAAACTTAAATATACTATTTAAATTAAACTACTATACTTTTAGGGATAATATAACTAAGGTAGTGTATACTAGTAATTACTTAGTAAATAATATAAAGTAATAATAAATATACTATATAGTAGTAAATAAGTATATAAATTACTTATTATATACTTAGGAAGAATTTATTAATTAGCTAAAGACTAGAATAATAGATAAGAATATAAGGTACTTAGAAGTAATAAGAATACTACTAAACCTAAGGTAAAAGAATAATTAATTATTTTAAGCCTTTATAAGAAATTAAACTAAGGTAAAAGCTAAACTACCTAAGGTAATTTCTATTTACCTAAGAATTACTATCTTTCTAAATAGCTTAAATAATACTATAAGGAAGTAAATAATTAGCTAGGAGTTTTTAACCTTATAAAGCTAGTTATAAGGCTAAGGTAAAAAGCAAAGGTTATAATAAATTTAGGCTAAAGTAATAAAAAGGTAATAAAAAAGTTAAAACTATAAAAGAAAAAGTAATACTTTACCTTACCTATAAATAGCTTATAGTAATAAAGTAAAGATTAAGTAAAAAGACTATTACTAGTATGCTTTAAATATAGGAAGCTTAGATACTTTATACTAAATTATTAGTTAGTAAACTATTTTATTTATAAGAGTAATAAGTATACTATAGATAAATATAAGAGTAATAGTAATAAAGCTACTAATCCTAATATAATACTAGTTATAATAGTATAAACTTAGGATAATATTCTTAGTGTAAAGTACCTTAGAGATAATAAAATAAGAATATAAGTATCTTTATAGTAAGATAACTACTAGGTAATAGTAAATATATTATAAGATATAGGTATATAGTATTTAATTATTTACCTTAAATTACTATTAAAGTAAAATTAAAAAAATATAATAAAAATAAACTAAATACTTAAAAGTATAAGCTTAACTAATATTTTATATTAAGGGATTTTAAAAAAGTTAATTAAGGTAATAAATAGTATAAGATATATAAAGGTTTACTAAGTTAGCTACTATATCTCTAATATAGGAGAAGGGATAATACTAGCTATAAACTAGACTAAAGAGTATATACTTATAATTATAAGTTAGGAGTAAAAACTTTAGAAATACTTAGTAACTAAGAAGTATCTCTTACTTACTTATAGAAAGTAATAAGTATATAGGGTAGTAAAGAAGTTAGTAATTATATTATTATTAGGAGTAATAAAGATTATATAAAGTAACTTAAAAATAAGAAGTAAAAAGAAAAAGATAAGGACTTATTAAAGAACTTACTAATAAAAGAGAACCTAATAAATAATAAAGTAATAGTAATAGTACTAAAATATATATATATAAAGTAAGAAGTATTATATTATAACTATATAAGCTCTAGGAAATATAAGTAATAAAGGAGCTATATTAAACTAGAATATAAGTGCTAAAGACCTTAAACTAATAATTCTAGATAAATATATAAAATTTAAAGATATATTTTCTAAAGAGCTTATAAGTAAGCTTCTTAAACTAAGATATTATACTTATATAATTAAATTAGAGAAAAGGAAAACACTACTATAAGGACTTATATATAACTTAGCTAAAAAAGCTAGAAGTCCTTAGAGAATACCTTATAAGTATATAGCTAAAAGGGTAAATTAGGAGATTAGTTAGCCTAGCTAAAGCCTTAATTTTATTTATACTAAAGAAAGAAAGGAAATTAAGGCTTTATATAAATTATAAAGGCCTTAATAGAATTACTATTAAAGATAAAGCCTCTTTACTCCTTATTACTAAAATCCTTAATTAATTAGTAAGTATAGTTATCTTTATAGTACTTAATCTTAAAGATATATACTACTAGCTATATATTTACTATAGTAATAAGTAAAAATAGCCTTTTATTATTAATATAGCTACTTTAAATATCTTATAATACTATTTAGGTTAGTTAATATACTAATAACTTTTTAAGAGTATATTAATAATACCCTTAAGGGACTTATAGATATATTTTATATTATTTACCTAGATAATATAATAATATATAGTAGTAAGGTTAAGGTATACTTAAAACATATTAAATAAGTTCTAAGTAAGCTTAGAGATATAAGCCTTTTTATTAACCTAAAGAAGTGTTAATTTTTAGTTATAAAGGCTAAATTCTTAGGTTTTAGGATATTAAAAAAGGTATTATAATAGATTTAAAGAGGGTTAAGGTAATTATAGTATAGCTAATACCTAGTAGTATCCTAGATATTTAATTATTTCTTAGATTTACTAGATTTTACTACTATTTTATTAAATAGTATAGTAAAGTTATTATTCTATTAATAGATTAGCTTAAGGGAATATAACTAGTGTCTTTTAAGCTAAAACCCTATAAGTTAGCTATATTTAGAGAACTTTAATAAAGATTTTAAAAAGCACTAATTCTAGTGTATTTTAACTTACTTATATACCTTAAAGTAAAGATAAATATATATAAATATATAATTAAGGCTATACTTATAATATTAGTGCTAGGTTACTAGCACCTAGTTACTTTTATATTAAGGAAGATAACTAATACTAAATTATATTACTTAATACCTAATAGTAAATTATTAGCTATCTAAGAGGCTTTTTAAACTTAGAGATATTACCTTACTTATTTAGCTAATATAATTAAAGTTATTATAGATTATTTAAACTATAAGTACTTAGCTATAAAGCCTAAGCTTTCTAGTAAGTAAGTAACTATATTAGATAAGCTTTATCCCTTTAACTTTAAGATTATATATTATATAGGAAATTAAATCTTACTAATTCTTTATTAAGGAGACTAGATTTTATTAATAAGGTAAGGAAAGTAAAGGTAGTAACCTTATAGCTTCTTATCTTTTTATTTAAGTTTATAAATACTAAGTAATAAGAATACTATAGTAATATTACTAGTATAGTAAGTCCTATAAAAATATTACTTAATATAGTAATTAGTTAGTAATAAAGACACTATAATAATACTACTAATATCTAGGGTTTAAAAAAGTTATAACTTAATTATATTCTTAAGGAGCTTAATAATCTAAATACTCTTAAAAGAGGTATATTAGTAAGGATATTTAATACTTTTATTAGTAAGTAATATAGTAGCTATAGTGCTACTACTAGTACCTAGTATATAATAAGTCTATTACTTAACTATATTAAGTTTTTATTACTAGTAAGTAATATAGTAACTATAGTAGTATTACTAGTACCTAGTATATAATAAGTCTATTGCTTAACTATAGTGTTTTCCTTATAAGACTAGCTATTACTATTAGGAGTAAACTAGCTTAGGTTATTACTAGTAAGTAATGTAAGTGCCCTTAAAGATATTACTTAACTATTTACCTATAAGACTAGAGATATCTTATAAACTAATTACTTATAGTAATATTATAGTAAGGGTTTAAGCTATTTAGAGAACCTCTTTTAAGTTTAACTTTAGCACTTAGGATAAGAGCTTAGAATTAAAAGAACTAATTTAAGTCTTATTATATAAAGTATAGTAAAGTAATAACTTTACTATAGGTTAAATAAAGTTACTTAAAAGTAGTAATTTAGTAGTATTATAAATATAGTCTATAGGACTTTTTAAGCTATTAATATTTAAGAATTATATTTTTATTTTATAAGGAATAAGAAAAGAAATTTTACTACTAACTTATAATAACCTTATTACTAAGTATTAAGGAGTAAGTAAGACTTTTATTAAATTATAAACTAGTATTATTAGCTAATAATAAAGAAAGATATAAAGGTATATATTACTACTTATTTAAGTTATTAGACTTTAAAACTAAGGTATTATAAGCTATATAGTAAACTAGCTATATTACTAGTGCTTAATTACCTTTTTAAGAATTATTAATAGATTTTATTACTAGATTACTACTAGTAAAAGACTTAAATTAAACTTATAATATAATTCTAGTTATTATTAACTATTTCTTAAAATATAGTATTTACATCCTTATTTTAATATAACTAACTAGTAATAGTCTAGTAACTATGTTCTTAGAATATGTTTTTAGAGACTATAAAGCTTTAAAAGGTATTATAATAGACTAAGGTTTTATATTTACTAGTGGTTTTTAAATAACTTTTTATTACTTTCTTATAACTAAGTAGCTACTAAGCATTGCTTTTTATCCCTAGATAAATAGATAAATAAAGCATTTAAACTAGGTTTTAGAATATTATTTAAGAGCCTTTACTTATACTAAATAAACTAATTAGGCTAATAATTTATTAATAGTGTAATTTATATATAATATAAGTAACTATATAACTTATAGCTATACCCTAGTAAAGGCATTATAAGGTTATAATCCTAGAGGCCTATAGTAAGTAATTATAGATATCCCCTTAGTAAATAATTAAGTAAAAAGTAAAGTATTAGCACTAAGAGATAAATATACTATAATTAAATAGCTTTTAAGTAATTTATAGACTTAGTATAAGAAATACTATAACTAGAGAAGGACTATAATAAAGTTTAAGGTTAGTAACTATATTTTACTATTAATAAAGAATATTAATTTAAGATAACTTAGTAAGAAACTTACTATAAAGTACCTAAGCCCTTATAAAATTAAAAAGGTAATTAGGAGTTATAAATTAGTATATTAATTAAAGTTATTACTTAGGACTTATTTATATAATATATTTAATATTACTAGCCTTAAACCTTTTAAAGGGGATCTAACTAATATAAAAGATATATTTTTATTATAAGATAATATTAAAGATAATAAGTAAGAGTTTAAAGTTAAGAGAATTATTTAATATTACTATAATAGGAGATATTATAAATATCTAGTTAAATAGAAAGGCTATAATACTTTAGAGAATTTATAGGTATTAAAAAGAGATTTTATTATAAGAGATATTATTGATTTTTAAATTTTTTTTTGCGTCATTGGTTATAGCTAATGCATCTAATTTATCATAACACATAATTATTACTAGCAATACCCAGCTAGTAAAACAATTAACATCCAAATAAGAGATATTATTAATAACTATAAGCAATAGCTAAGTAACTAAGTTACTAAGAGGTAATTACGTTTTATAAATAGCGTATAGTAAGATCTTAAAATAAAGTTAAATTTATTAAAATAATCTTAAATAATTTACCTAGTAGTAACCTAGTATTTATTACTCTATAACTATATTAAATACCTATTCCCTAGTAGTATTATTAGCACCTAATGTAATTATAAGTACTAAGGCCTTTAGGGCCTCTTTATTATTAAAGTCTCTCTCTTTATAAATAAAAACATAAAGCTCTCTAGGAGCTTAGCAAGACTAATATAAGTAAGGAGATTATTAATATAAGGGCTAAACTACTAGTAAGTTAGTAAAGTATTAGTTATATATATTTAAGAAACCTACTATAGGGATGTTTTTAGCTATATAATATAAGTAGTTTATAATATTAATTTATACCTTAAGGTTAGTAGCGTTAAATAGCTATAATATAAAGATATATTTGTTATTCTTTGCCTCTTAAGTAGCATTAGTAGTAAGATAGGTATAGTAAATATAACTATATTTATTAGTGTTCTTATAAGTAAGTAAGGTATTATATAGTTTTTCTTAGCTTATATAAGAGACTAGTAGTAAGTTAGTAATTATTAAGTGTAAATAGTAAAATTATACTTACTTTATTAAGATAGTAATAGTAATCTTTAGGGTTTTCCTTAATAAGATTAAAAAGTTTTTATAAAGCTTTATAATTTAAATAAGGCACTAGTAGTGTGTTAGTGGCTTATAAGTAAATTTATAGGGGAGATAAACATACTCTAATATAGTCTTTATTATTATAGGAATAATAGGCATATTTTATGGAATTACTTGCTAAATATTAGTAATAATAAGTAATAAGCAAGTAGTAAAGTTATACTAGTAAAGTTACTACACTTTATAGGGAAAGGTTTCTAGTTAATAAGATATTAAGAAATATTATAGCTACTATTTTTAGGTAGGATATTCTATATTATTACCTACTAGGCATAGCGTATATGTTACGTGGCGGAATAAAGGAGGCTAATAAAAGACTAGGTTCGGACATCAATAGTAGAATTTAACTTACTTCTTACATTATACACTACCCCTAATAGTAGCTTTTATAAGTAAACTTAGCATAAATTATAACTTATTAAATCCATTAGGCCCTCTAATAGATTTAACTCCTTACTATATATAACTAGTATATAATAAGTAGTAGTAATTAGAGATTCTTTTATTATACCCTTTTAGAAACCTAGAAACAAAACCTTATATCTAAAACTAACTATTTATAATGTTAATTTGTAAACCTTTAGGTTAGCTTTCTAGTTACTAAAAGCAAACTATAACTTATTTACTAGTTTTAGGCTTTTAATAATATAAACCTAAGTTTTAAGTATTAAAAATAATAACTTATTAAAACTAATAAATAAGAAAATTTAATTAAACTTATAAGATATAAATTTAATAATAAAGTAGTAAAAGATATAAATACCTAATATATTAAGATTCTCCTATTTATTAAAATTTAATAAATATATAAGCTATATACCTTACTTAAAATTAAGTTAAATCTTATATTTTAAAAGCTAAATCTAAAGGATTTCTTAATAAGTCTAATAAATTAAAAGGTAGTAAGGCATTAGAGAGATAATCTAAAGGTATTACTAGCTTAGCTTATAGTACTATAACTACTAAAACTAAGAAAAGTATAAGAAAGAATAAAAATAATAAAGGAAAGAGAATTATAAACTATCTTAAAAATAATATTACTATTTAGTATACTAAACCCCTAACTAGCTAATAAAGCTATATCTAGAAGACTTATAGCTAGAACCCTTAGGGAACCTATTAGAAGCTAGTAAAGTGTAAGTGCCTTAGTAAATTTAATACTATTAGTGTAAAATACTACCTAGGGAATGTTATATTTACTAGATAACTAGGGTTAGAATAATAGTTATTCCTATACTAATATAGGACTATTAGCATAACTAATATAACTATAATACTAGTAACTATAATACCTATAACTATAATACCTATAACTATAATACTAGTAAGGATTTATATAGTAGTAAGCAAATCCTTATTAAGAGTAGTAAGTATTATATCCCCTAACTAAGGATAGTATACTAGCCCTAGAAACTAGAGGAAGGTAGATTTAGTGCTTAATTAAGATTAATATAGTTAGCAAATAGAAAACATAGAATAAAATATAAATTTAACATAGAAAATCACAGATATTAGGCATTTTAAGCCCTATAATAAGCTAGAAGAGATTAATAGTAACCTTATTATATATAATAGGAAGTAAACTATTTTTTATAATATTAAATTATAGGTCTAGGTAGTTAAAGATTATTTATATTATACTAATCCTAGCTAATAAGATATTATTTAAAAAAAGATCTAGATATTATTCTAAGGAGATATAATAGTATAGTACTAATAATATCTTAATTTAGGAGAATAGAATACTATATTTAGTAAAATATTAAGAGTATTTATAGTAATCTAAAAGGAATTTAGTATTTAAGTCTAAGATATAATAGTATAGCTTAATAAAGTAAAATATACTAAGGAGAATATTATAAATAAAGTATCTTTTTATAAATTTATATTAAAGATTTTTAGTATACTAAGGCAAATAGTAAGATAACTAATTATTAGCTCCTAGTATATTTATATCTTAAACTTTATCTAGGATTACACTAAATATACCTAGTTCTAACTATAATAGATATAAAATTAGCTTATATTACTATAGTAAATAATAAAAGGCATAACCTATATAATTATTTATATAGTAAAGGTTATCCTATAGCTAGAAAGGGTAAAGGAAAGCTTAAGGTTTATTTTAATACTAAGATATCTAGTAGTAATTTAAAAGAGAATAAGGACTAAGCATAAGCTAATTAAAATAGACTATTAAATATATAATTTTAACTAGGAAATTAGCGCTATAAATAGGATAATTAGAATACCTAAAGATCTCTAGGATTTTTCTAACTAAGGCTATACTAGTAAAACTAACTAATTAAAGGATAAATCTAGAGGCTATAGTAAAATAAATCTTAGGAAAAGAGAGAAAAGTATTTAGAATTTAGCTAGAATTAGTAAGATAACCCTTAAACCTAATATAATAAATAATAACCCTAAGACTTAGGATTACTAAAGAGAATAGGCTAGCTATAGTAGCCTAGGTAATTTTAGTGTTAGGAGAAACCGCTTACTAAGGAAAAAGAATATATATATATAATAATATTTAATAATAACTTTAATATATAATAGTATAAAACTTATCTTTAGGAGTGTAAATATTACCTAACTAAAGAAGGAGTAGTTATAAAGAATAACTATATAAATACCTAAGTATAGGAATTTAATTTTATTAAAACTTATTTTATAGAAAGTACTAGAAATAAAGTAAATAAAACTATCCTAAGAATAGATTTAGCTAAGTTAAGCTAACTTATTTTAGGATAAGTAATTAAGGCTATAGTAAGACTATAAGAAGTTAAGTATAATAAAAAATAGGTAAATATATATCTAAAGATTTCTCTTAAATTTAATAATAAGGGTAAGAGTTATTAAATTTACCTTAATATAGGAATATTATTAATTTTAGCAAATAAGGTATAGCTATAATAGAATAGGTTAAATATAAAATAGGAAACATAGGAACCTAAGCCTATATCTAGAGTTTAGTTTTCCTTTTTATTACTAAAAAGCTATATTTAATTTTTATATTCTAGGGATAGCTTATAAAACTAAAATCACTAGATATTTTATAATTATAATAAATATAATACTAAACCTAGGACCTAAGCTATTACTTAGAATAAATTTCCTTTATAAATATAAAGTGAAAATTAATTTTATATGCCTTAAGGTAGTTTTTAGATTAGTTTATAGCATAATAGTATAAGTAGAAATTTTTTAACTAGCTAATAAGGTTCCTTACTAGAGAGTAGTTACTATATATATAGTATTAATTCTACTAAAAGTATTTATAAGGGTACTAGTTACTTAGAAAGTAATATAGGAGAATTAGGAAATAAGTGTATACTATATATAGTTATGTTTAGAATATTTCCTAACGCTTTATTTAGTAAATCTAGCTAAGGATAGATAATTGCTTATAACCTAACTAATAAAACTATTATAATCTATAAATATAAGAAAGTTATATAGCTAATAGTAGCTAGTGAAGTAAATGCTAACTATTTAGTTAATAATCCTTTAGCGTATTATATATATTTTAGTAAAAATATTATAAAGAAAAAGAAAGACTTAAATAAGGATAGTAATAAATCTAATAAGGAAAAGAATAAGCTTAACCTAATAAAGGTTAATATAGGAGTGCTATTATATAGGATTTTATACCTAAAGGAGATTCTATATATTACTAATAAATTTAAAGTATAGATTACTAATATTAACTATAAAGTAGTAAGTAAATTTATTTAGCTTAGCAATAAATATAATATTTATTATAATAGAGGTATTATACCTATAATAGAGAACTAGAAAATAAGAATTAACCTTATTAAAGGATAGTAATACTAAATAAGGCTAATTAGGCCTTATAGATTAGGAGGATAGGATATAAATAAACTTAATAAAGTATATAATAAACTTTACCTAAAAGGAAAAATATTATATTTAGATAAGCTAGTAACTATAGTATATTTAGCTTTTATAGTTTAGTAAGAAACTAGTTAGGAAAGGAAAGGGAGAGTTATAATTAATATAAGACCACTTAATAATATAGCTATACTAGATATATACCTATTACTAAACTAAAGTAATATTATAAATAACACTTATAGTAAGAAGGTTTTTTTACTTTTTAATAAAATAGGATTTTTCCACTAATTACTAGTTAGGAGGGACTATTAAGCCTATATAGTAGTTATATTAAATTAAGGCCTTAAAGCGTTAAATATAGCGTTAATAGGATTTAAAAATTCTCTTGCTTTTACCTAATAGTTTATAGACTAGCTATTTTAGAAGTATAAGTATTTTATTTAAGTATATATTAATAATATTATTATGTTTTCTAATAGCTTAAAAAGCATTTAAACTACCTTAATATTATACTTAAAATCCTTAAAGAAAACAGGATAATAATTACTATAAAGAAGTTATTTATTAGTTATTTTACTATCTAGCTACTTAGTTTTATTATTAATAGTAATAGAATTATTAACACTAATAACTAGTTAAAAGCTTTTTAGAAGATAATTTTTCTAAGCGATTTATCTAGTCTTAAAACCTTTATTAAAATAGCTAGATTTCTCTATAATAAAATCCTATGGTTTTATATATAAATTTAACCCTTATAGGCGTAAAAACAGCGCTATTAAAGGAATTTTATAAAGGGAATAAAAAATTACTAGTATCTTAAAGCTAGTATAAAAAGAAAGATATAATAAAAGATATTTTTACTAACTAAGGAGGAGAAAAAGGCTTTTAAAGATATTAAGGCATTCTTAAGTAAGAAATAGACCTTATAGTATTATAATCTAAAGAGACTACTTTTCCTTAAAATTAATGCTTATAAGGAAGGTTTTAGTTTATATACCTTCTAATTATAAGAGAAATAAGATAGTTAAAGTATTCCTAGGAAGGATATTAAGAATAACTAAATATAGCTAATCCTATTTCTCTTAAGGGTAATATTAAGCATTAAGAAATAATATAGTTTAACTAAAGCAAAAGTAGCTATAATTACTTAGAGCATTAGGAAGCTTTAGAAGATAGTTTAATTTAATAGCGCTATAGTTAATATTTTAACTAACTATTTACTAGTAAAGGGCATTATTAAATATACCTTACTATTAATAATAAATCTAGACAAGGCTAACCTAAAATTAGCTAAAGTTATAAATTATCTATTATAATTTAATCTAAAGGTAATATATATACTAGGAGTGCTAAATATTATACTAAATGCGCTCTCTAGATTACTAGTAAAGGTTACTTATAGAGAAGTAGCGTAGAAAAGCTAGTATAATAAATTAGATATAAGCGTGTTTTTTACTACTAAGAAATACATTATAACTATAATAATAGATAATAACCTTAAGGCTAGAATTATCTAAGGATATTAGTCTAATTAAAAGTTTAGCTAAATTATTATAGCTATAAGAGCTTACTAAGAAAGGTAAGTAATAAAGAACACTAGGATTAAACTAAAAATTCCTTTATATAGATAGGATTTGCGTGAGGATAGTTTGCTATATTATTATAGTAAGGATAGATTTTTCTATCTTTATATTCTAATAGTAAAGGTTAAATCTATACTATAATTAGTTTATAATAAGTAGTAACACTTTAGTATTACTAGGATAGTAGTAAAGCTTTAATTAGTGTGTTTCCTACGTATAAGCTAGTAAATTTATAATTATATAGCTTATTATACTATATATTAGGAAAATATAATTAATTATTTAAAACTACTAGAAGAGCTATAACCTTTATAGCTAAAGCCTATGCCTTTTTATATAATTTTACTTAATTTTATTATAGATATACTAGAAGTATTAGCTATAAATATAATATAGTAAATAAAAGGATATGTAATATATAATTCTTTATATCTAGTAAATTATTTATTTAGTAAAAGGACCTTTCTAATACTAGGATATACTATATATATAGTGAAAATTTAGGTAAAATTACTTCTTTATGCTCTATATATTATAAACTAAGGATTACTAAGATAAATTATTAGTAATAAAGACCTAAAGTTTATATTTAATATATAGAAGGAGATATTTAAGTATATAGGAGTTAAACTCCTAATAGGTATAGTATATTACCCTTAGATAAATAGAATAGTAAAAAGGAAAAACTAAATAGTTATAATTATAATATAATACTATATAGTAATAAACCTAGATATAGCATAGACATTACTACTCCTAGCACTATAGTATTAATTAAATAATACTATAATAGTAAGTATAAGGCAAGCCCTTAATAAGCTATTATATAGTTTCTATTTATTAAGTATTATTAATCTCCTCTCTCTAAATAATATAACTAACACTAGAGCTAGTGTAAATAATATAGTAGTATTATAAAAACTTTACTAGTATAAGGCCTAATTAGTAATTACAATAGTAGCTATACTTACTAAGATTTAGTATAATAATTACTATAAACTAGTTAATATTAATAAAGAAAATATAGTATATTTATAATTATATAAGGGATATAAGCTACTTAGTAAACCTAAGAAAAATAGTTACTATAAAGGGTAAGGCTATATAAGGTACTAGAAAAAGTGAATTTATTAGTATATTAATTAGATTTTCCCTAGACTTATAAGTTTACTTAGTAGTATTAGTAATGTAAATATAAAAGCTAGTATAAGAAAAGGATTTATTTAATAAGGAAGAACTAGCTTTATTACTAATTATATTTAATAATCTAGAGGAAGTAAATTACTAGGAGATTAAAAAAATCTATAGGTATTAGGTTAAGATTTTTAAATAAACTAAAGCTATAAGAGTAAAATTTCTTATTAAATAAAAGGGATATATAGCTAAAGATAACTAATAAATAATAGAAAGTAAAATACAAATTAATGCGTTTAAAATAGTAAAAGAATACCTTAAGAAAAATCTAATTAATTAGATAAAAGAATATATAAAAAGGGCCTTAATTCGCCTATAAAATAGTAACTATAAAGTAAGAGAGATTATAGAAGACTAGTAAATTTAGTAAGCTAGTATAAAGCTATAAGACCCCTTATATATATTATATTTTATGCTAACTAAAAGGGACTTACTTTTACTTAAACCTTACATTATCCCTAATACTACTATAAGCCTAGTGTAATTATATTTAGTAAATATACTATTAATTTTATTTTAATTATATTTTTGCTTTATAGTTACTATTTCCTTAATAATAGTATAAGTAATAAAGATTTCTAAAAGCTATAAAATATAGAATTATATTAGCTATAGGAAATATAAAAGTATAATAATTATAAGGAATACTATATAAAATTTAAATTCTTTACTTTAGAGGTTAAATATAACCTATATATAACTATTACTAACCTATATAAATATATAAGTATAAGACCTAAGCTTATTATATTTAATAATAAGGTTAATTTTAATAAAAGAACACTATTTAAATAAACACTAGTAGTATACCTATATATTTAAATCCTAGTATTAATATAAAGAAATTTAATAGTATATAAAATTATAATTACTTAAGTAAGGCAAGCGCATACTAATACTAACGCTTAGATAGCTAAATATAACTAAGATATAGACTATTAGTTATCTTTACTAGGATAGTAAGCTATTTAATAAAAAGAAAGCTTTTTAAATAATATTTATAACTAATTAATAAATAGAATTAGTTATAGGAGTACACATGCCTTATATAACAAATTATATAGTTATAATAATAGTAGTACCTAGGTAAATTAAGAATATAATAAGATAATTTAGATACACTATTATAATTAGTAAAAATATATAATAAAAACATTAATAAAGTTACTAAGGTTATCTAAAAGTAATTAAAACTAAGGATTAACCTAGGGATAATAATAATAATAATATTATAAGTATATTACTAGATATGTTTGTGGAGAAGTAAGTATATAACTAAGCAATAAGAGATTTAATTAAGGATAACTATAAAAGAATTAAGAAAAGAAAATAATTAGAAAAGAAGTAAATAAGTTAGAAAGATAATAGATTTATTAACCTAATAAATAAAGAAAATAATAGTGTAATAAAGGTTAATTTAACCTAAGTAAAGGGTAAATTCCTAAACTAGAATTTAAACTAGAAAGTAATAAAGGGACTAAATTTATAAATACTAAGGTTAATAATAGTAGTTTAGAGAGTGAATTTAATAAAGAAATAAATAAAGAAGTTAGTAAAATACCTATAGAATACCTTATTAGGCTATTATAAATATATATATAAATAAAGAAACTTAACTTTAAACCTTTATTTATTAGATTTAGATAGCCTAGCTCTAGGATAAAAGCTCTTAAGCTAATGCCTAAGATTAGAGTAATAGTGTGTTAAAGAATATAGGAAGAATTTAATACTAAATATAAAGGAAAGGGTATTAAAGGGATTAATTTTAGTAAGTTTAAATACACTATATAAGGTTATAAGAAAGCTATATAGGATATTTAGTATGTAATATAGGCTTATATATATAAATTTGCCCTAAAGGGTGCTATAATAGTATTAGATAGTTTAGAAGTAAACTTAAGGGATATATATTTTATATTATAATAAAACGTAATTATCTAGATTTTTACTATTTTTAAAGAATAAAAGGCTATATTAAGTATAAAATAAATAGTAGCAAAGTATACTAGAAGGCTTATATATTAGATTATAGTTAATCTAATAGAATATAGCATAATAAGAAAGGTAAAAACTAAGTAAAAATAGTAGTAATAGCCTTTTATAATAGGGTAATAGTTAAGTATAGCTAATAGATAGCTATATATAATAGTATAATATCCTTACTACTATAAGCTAATTTATTAGCTCTTTATTTTATAGATAAATTTAGCGTGGTTAATGCTATAATTATAGGTACTTTAGCTAGTATTAGGTAAGTAAATTTACTTTATATTAGTATAGAGAAAGAGCTAATAAAAAGATTATTAGAATTCTAATAAAATAAGGAGAGAAATAAATAGTATAAGAAAAGCAAAATTAATAATCTTATAGACTAAATTAATAAGGTATAAAAGGCTTTTAAAGAAATTAAAAGTAAGTTAGCTAATATAAATATAGTTATTTAAGATTTAATAAAAGATATCTATAATTTAGTAAAGGTAATAGAAGAGAAGTTAAAAAGTTTTAGGGCTAAATTTATATAAATATCTAAGATATTAAAAGCCTAAAAAAGAGACTTATAAACCTTAAGTTAGGCAGGATATTAATTAAATTTAATAAGTAACTTAATATATTAAAATAAAATATAATTAGAAAGGATAAATATAAGAAGAAAATTATAGATTTAGTAGCTACTATAATAGGGGTACTAAAGGAGGTATAAGCCTAAGTAATAACTATTAAAAGTCTTATAAAAGATTAAAAAGAACTAAAAGAGAATATAAAGAAAATAAGATTAGCCTTAGTAAGGCTAATTCTAGTAGTAAAATCCCTAAAGCTATAGGCATAGCTATAGGTAATACTAGTTTTTATAACTCTAGTTTTAGTAACACTAGGCTTAGGTAAAACTAGTAAGTAATAAGGTAAATTACACTAAGGAACACTAAAAACAGGCAAAAAGCGTCTATAAGATAAAATAAACCTACTAGTAACGCTAAGTAAAAGGCTTAAGTTACCTAGAAAGTCTAGTCTAAATATAAAGGTAACTTAAATAGTTTCTTAATAAGCTACGCTAAATACACTAGTATTATTAGGAAAATAAATAAAGATAGTAAGAACTAAGAGATAAATAGCATTATTAATAATATAAGTGCTAGTTATTAAGGTAATAAAACTATAGACTAAGGAGGAAGATAAATTTACTAAATTACTAGACTAAGGGGATAAATTTAAACTTTAAAAAAGGAATTAAATTTTATTAGGTAATAAGGTAGGAATCTAGAATTAGACTAGAATAATATTAGAAAGGGCAGTTAAATAGTAGGATTTAATAACTTACTAGAGAAAAGGATATAGAGGAATTATTATTTAATATAATAATTTTATTAGTATAATTAAGGATATATATTGCTAGTAGGAATTATAAAATTAAGTAATTCTATATAATAGTAATTATAAATATAGTAGTAAATACACTAAATACGTTTTTCTTTTATATAACCTAAGTAATTAGATAATTTTTAATTTACTTAGCTAGATAAAGGATAAATCTAGTTATGTTTTAGCTAACTATAACTAGGATAGTTATCTTTTAAGGCGCGCTTAGCACTTATTGTATAGTAGAATAAAGGAGGCTAATAAAAGACTAGGTTTAGATATTAATAGTAGAATTTAACTTACTTCTTATATTATACACTACCCCTAATAGTAGCTTTTATAAGTAAACTTAGCATAAATTACAACCTATTAGATCCGTTAGGCCCTCTAACGGATTTGACTCCCTACTATGTATAACCAGCACGTAACAGTATATATAGAATTTTTATCCCTATGCTTCTAGTAGTAAGTTAGTAGTAAAGACTTTATAAGGATATAATAAACTTATATAGAGATCTTTAAAGTTACTTATTTATAAGGAGATTTCTTAGGAGATTTTCTAGTAGTCTTATTAGTTAATAGATTCTCTAGAGTAGTTAGAGGAGGAGGAGTTATAATATAAGGCTTAAATATAGTTAACTAGCTATAAGTTAGCTATAAAAGATAAGAGAGAAACTATAAAAGAAAGGGAAAAGACTAATATTTTAGATAAAGATAAATAATAGTAAATAAGGATAATAATATAAGACTAAAAGAAGTTAGTAATTACTATGTAATAGTAAGAATAAAGCTACTATTAAGCTAGTAAGGGTAACTTATAAAGTCTATAAATATTATAAGAGAGAGAAAGTGTAAGGAAGGGGGAAAAATAGGTCTCTTTTATATTAACCCTAGACCCCTTAAGTAATTTAATACACTACATATAGCTAATCTATAAATTATAATAATACTTATTAGCGCTACCACTTATATATATACTTACTAGCTATAAACTTATAGTAATTATAACATAAGCTATTTAAATAAACTATTTATATCTATAGCGTTTAGTACCCTATTTATTTAAACTAATTATAAAATTTAATATAGGTTATTTATTTTTTTAGGCTAGCTACGTAATAGGTAATAATATTTAATTTGCTATATTAAAGCTATAAATAAGCTACTATTTAGACATTAACACCTAAGATAGGGGGATGCTTATAACTAGTGTTATTATTATTATTATTTCTTTACCTATGTGTTTAAATATAAGGTACTATATTCTATTTTTTTTTTCTTTATAAGCTTTTCTATAGTAAATACGCCCTAAGTAAGTAGCTTATTTTATAATTAAGGATAATTATATATAGGGGGTATTATATTAGAAGCGTAGAGGTTAGAGATAGAATACTTATAGTAATAAGGCTTTAGAGAAACTCTAGGCTATCTAGATAACTAAGAGGCTAGCTAGCTATAAGATAACTATGTGTTTATAAGGTAGGGTATTTAGCGAAGACTGCTTATATTATATATAGTAGGTTAGAGCTTAAAACCTTTACGCACCTGCCCCTAGCTAGTATCTTTCTAGTAGCAACTACGAATCTTAGCCTTTACTTCGTTTATTAAACCCTACGACCTTCCCGTCGTAACACCCTAGTACTATAGATATAACTCTTTATAAAGCTATAAACCTTATAAGGATTAAAGGAATAAGGACTAGGAAAAGGGTCTAGCTACTTACCTAAATAATAGTAAAGTTAGGGATAAGAGATAATATTATAATTATAATAGTATAAAGTATCTAATATTTAATTATAATAAGCTAAAAAAAAGCCTTAAGAAAGCTAGGAAACTTCCTAAGGTAAAAGTAAATACCCTTACCTTTACCTTAAATACTAAGGTACTAATAAGGTATTAATTTTATATACTAGTTACTATTTATAGGCATAAAGATATTAAAATAGTAGTAAATTTAGATAGTTATACTAAGATTAATATTATTAGTGCTAAATTTATAAAGAACTATAAGCTTAACTAGGCTAAGGCTATAGCACTTATTATTAAGGTAGTAAGGGCCCTTATAGTTCCTTAATATAGTGTTTATAAGGTACTTATTATAATTAAGGACTTAAGAGAGAAAGAAAAACCTTAAGCTACTATATATAGCTATAAATAAAGACCTAAGAGTAAGAGAAAGCCTTATATTAATTAAAATATATATACTTATAGAAAAGTATATATACCTTTATTTATACTTATAAGAGTAATAGTTTAAAAAAGAAAAAGGCCTTTTTACTTATAACTTCTTATAAGTTTATAAAAGTAATATATAATAAGACTATTATATATACTATTATAGGAGTTATAGAAAATAAGTTTATTACCCTTAAAAATAATAAGAAAGTAAAAGTATATAAAATTATTAAAAATATCCCTAAGAAACTATATAAGTTTAAAGATATATTTATATTAAATAAAGTAAGAAGCTTACTATTAAGGAAGGTAACTAATTATATAATTAACCTAATACTAGGGGCTATGCCCTTATATAGGCTAATTTACTCTCTCTCCTAAAGTAAGCTAAAGGAGCTTTATAAATATATTAATAAAAACCTATAGAAAGGCTAGATAAAACCCTCTAAGAGCCTTATAAGTATACTTATTTTATTTATACTAAAGAAAGATAAAATACTTTAACTATATATAGATTATTAAGGACTTAATAAGGTAATATAAAAGAATTACTACGCTCTCTCCCTAATTTTAAAGATCTTAGACTAGTATTAAAAGGCTTACTTTTTCTTAAAGATTAATATTAAAGATACTTACTATTAAATTTATATTAAAGAGGGTAATAAGTAAAAGACTAGTATTTGGATGTTAATTGTTTTACTAGCTAGGTATTGCTAGTAATAATTATGTGTTATGATAAATTAGATGCATTAGCCATAACTAATGACGCAAAAAAATTTTAAAAATCAATAAGTAAAAGACTATATTTTATATATTTTATATATATTATAAATACCTTATAATACCCTTTAGGTTAACTAATACCCTAGTTACTTTTTAAAGCTATATTTATAAAGTGCTTTATAAGCTAGTTAATACTATTTATATAGTATATTTAGATAATATCCTTATCTTTTTAAAAATATAGGAGAAGTATACTATATATATTAAGAAAGTCTTAGAATATATAAGGTTAGTAAAGCTATATATAAAACCCTTAAAATACTTATTTTACTAGGAGTTAGTAAAATTCCTAGGGTTTATTTTATTAGTTAATAGGATTTTAATAAATATATATAAGGTTACTATAATTTAGGACTAAAAAGAGCTTATAAGCTTTAAGGATATATAGTCTTTCTTAGGATTTTATAACTTTTACTAATAGTTTATTTATAAATACTCTAGGATTATAATACCTTTATATATATTAATAAAAGGTAGTTAAAATAGTATTTAAACTAGGAAGTTTATATTTAAAGTAAAGAAGTAGCTAGCTTTTAGCTAACTAAAAGATACCTTTTAGTAAGTGCCTTTTCTTTATTATTATAACCTAAGTTAACTAGTATATATTAAGATAAATACTTTAGTCTTTATAATAGTAAGAATCCTATCTTAATAAAATAATAAGGGCTACTAGTATTTTATAGCCTTTTAGTTAAGGAAGTTTATAAATACTAAATATAATTATAGTATAGCTAATTAAGAGTTACTTACTATAGTAAAGTTATTTAAGCACTAGTAATACTATATTAAAGGTATAGTAACTCTAGTTAAGGTCTTATTAAACTACTATAATCTATAAACCTTTATAAGGTAGTAAAAGTTAAATAAAAAGTAAGCTAAATAATATATATTTCTTTACCCCTTTTACTTTATAATTAAGTATAAACTAGGAAAAGTAACCCTATAAATACGCTATTAAAAAGGTCTAATTATAAAGGTAAACCCTTAATAAATAAGGTATTTTTACTAGAACTTTAGAAGAAGATAATAGTTACTAAAGAACTAGTAGTAAAAGAGATACTAATATATTAAAGAAAATATAGTAAGATACCTTTAGGGGAGGAAAATACCTTAGTCTTTATAAAGAGGCTTAGTAAAATACCTTTAAGGAAGGAAAATACCTTAGCCCTTATAGTAAAAGTTAAAAAGAAGCTAAAGAGGCTAGAGTAGCTTAGCTAAAAGGCTAGTTAGCTACTATAGATTTAGTAAAAGATTAGCTAAATAAGGGGGATTTCTAGGAGAAAGTAGCATATATCTAAGATATTAGCGTAGTATAAGAGATATAAGGGACTATTATATTACTAAATCCTTACTAATCTAAGCTAAATAAACTATTAGTATAATTACTATAAAAAGTATAAGATAAAGACTTAGAACTATAAAGGTAAAAGGGTAATATAAACTCCTAGTAAAAGGGAGGGGAAAAGCTAGTCTATAGTTATATAGTATAAGAGGCCTCCTAATATATAAAAACTAGGTAATTATTCCCTAGGAGCTTATTTTATAATAGGAGCTTTTATAACTATACTATAATAATTTACTAGTAAGTTACTTTAGAACTAAGTATACTTTTAAGCTATTAAAGTATTACTTCTAGTAGCTAGCTATAAGTAAGTTTATATTAGACTATATTATAAGCTATAAAGTTTACTAATAAGTAATAGCTAGAAAGTATTACTTATATAAAAGCCTTAAATCCTTACTAATACTAGGGTAACTATAGGTAAAAATCTTAATAGATTTTATTATAGGATTATTTATTATATAAGTAAGTAAGTAAGAAACTAATATAATCCTAGTAATTATAGACTAATTTACTAAGTACTTTATTTTCTTACTAGTAATTACTATAATTAATATAGCTAAACTAGTAAAGCTTTTTTATAAAGAAATTAAGCTATAATTTAAAGCCTTAGAGAGTATTATATTTAATAAGGGATTAGTTTTTATAAGCTAATTTTAGTCTAACCTTTATTACCTATTATATATAAAGCAAAGGCTTTCTATAGTATTTTACCCTTAAACTAATAGGTAAATAAAAAGAATAAACTAAGTGCTTAAGTATTATCTCTAATATTTTATTATAAAGAACTAGTAAATATAGCCTAAGTTACTTCTAATAGCTTAATTTACTTATAATAATATAGTAAATAAAACTATAAGTTACTCTTTAAATTACTCTCTTATAGGCTATTTACCTAAGTTTTACCTTACTCTTAAGAATAAGATTAAGAAAGGGAAGGTACTAAAAGCCTATATATATATTATAAAGCTATATAAAGTTAAGAAGTAATTAAAGTAAAACTAAGTAAAAGCTACTAAAACCTAGGTAAAGTACTATAATAAATACTACTAGCTATTAACCTTAAAAAGGTAACCTAGTATTACTATTAGTAAAGAATATTAAGCTTAAAGAGATAAAATAAAAGCTAATCCCTAGGTTTATTAGGTTATTTTAAATACTTAATACTATAGGGAAATAAGTATACTAACTTATATTACCTAAGAAGTATAGTTAACTATATAATATATTTTATATTAGCTTATTAAAACTATAGAATTACTATAAAAACACTAGGGATAAGGAAATACTAATACTAGACCTTAAGGATAAAGATAATAAGTATAAAATTAAGGAGGTTAAGGACTATAGGAAAACCTATAAAGGTAATAAATACCTTATAAAATAAAAGGGTTAGCTTAGTAAATATAACTAATAAGTCCTAGTAAAAGATATAGAGAGCGCTTAGTATGTAATTTAAGTATTTTACTAAAGTAAAGCAAATAAGAAAGGTAGTAAGATATAAGCAAGTTATAGGTAAAGAGGTATAAAGTTCCTATAAAAAGGCCTAGCCTTATTAGCTACTATTATACTCTAAAGTAAATAACTTAGACTACTTACTAAAAATAAAAGAAAACATACTTATAATATAAGGAGAGTTAGGGGAACCCCTTTATTATAGCTCCCTAGTAAGTAAACACTATATTACTATAAATAAAATACTTAGCCTTAGCCTTATCCTCTATAATTACCTCCTATATTACTAGGTAAAAGTAATGCTTTACTATACCCTAAGGCATAAAACCTAGGTTATATAACTATAAATATCCCTCCTAAGCACGAGGTAAAACTGCTTAAATGATTAAAGTTCTATGTTTTTAATATCTTTTCTAAATATCTAGCCTTTTCTCTAGTCTTTTATTCCCCTTCTTATTCTTACTTTTCTTAAATTTCTTTATATTTTCTTTAGTTTTCTTAATTTCCTTTTAATTAGGATTTTTATTAGCTTTTTAAATAGCCTAAAGGTTTTATAGCCTAGTAATTATTACCCTTAGCTTTTAGTTACCTTTAGCTATGCTATTATTTAATTAGTTAGGGGTTAATTAGTTAATTAGTTACGTAAAACTTACCTAGTAATTATAACGAATTAAATTAAAGATAAGTGAGGATAAGTTATATTTAGTTTGCCTTAGAGCTTTAAAGCATAAGTAAGAGAGATAAAATAAGTATAGTTATAGAGGAAGGGGAATTATATTAATTTATGCTATAAGTAAAACTTAAACGAATTTAAGTTTAACTGTGGTTATAAATTATAACTCTTACGCTAACATAGCTATAAAGTTTATTATAAACTTTACTTTAACCTTATAGCCCCTTATATTTATAACCTTAGAGCTTGTACTTATTATAGGTTTTATTTATTACTATAACTATAAGTATTTAGATATTGATTATTTTACTAGCTAGGTATTGCTAGTAATAATTATATGTTATAATAAATTAGATGCATTAGCTATAACTAATAACGCAAAAAATTTTAAAAATCAATAACTATAAATATAAAACTATTTTTGCCCCTTAGGTAGCTATAAGTTTATAATAGTTTAGCTACTAAAATATTAGTAAATAGGTAGCAAAATAAAATAGGAATATAGTAACTTACTACCCCTAGGATAGGACTTAGGAATATAAATACTAATAATTATTAGTAAGATATAATGTATTACTAGTATAAAATAGAAGTATCTTACCCTAAAATATAAGCGAGAAACTAGGGAATAAGTAAGGAAAATATAAACCTAATAGACCTTTATAGCCTTAGTTAAGCTAAATATAATATAGTATGCTATATTTATGTAATTAAACCCTATTATTAGATTAAGGTAGTACTTAGTAAAATAGAAGTAAGTCCTTTCTAAAAACATATAGTCCTTAAGGTTATCCTTATCCTAATTACTAAGGGCGTCTATAAGCCCCTAAACCTAATTAAGAATAGCTAAAAGATCTAGAAAATTACCCTTTATAGTAGCTATAGCCTATATAGAAACGTTAGTAATAGGGGACTAAAAGACTAAGGAAAAATAGTATAGGTATAGTGTTATAAGTCCTCCTAAGCACGAGGTAAAACTGCTTAAATGATTAAAGTTCTATGTTTTTAACATCTTTTCTAAATATCTAGCCTTTTTCACTAGTCTTTTATTCCCCTTCTTATTCTTACTTTTCTTAAATTCCTCTATATTCTCTTTAGTTATCTTAATTTCCTTTTAATTAGGATTTTTATTAGCTTTTTAAATAGCCTAAAGGTTCTATAGCCTAGTGGTTATTACCCTTAGCTTTTAGTTACCCTTAGCTATGCTATTATCTAATTAGTTAGGGGTTAATTAGTTAATTAGTTACGTAAAACCTACCTAGTAATTATAACGAATTAAATTAGAGACAAGTGAGGATAAGTTATGTTTAGAGAGAGATAGAATAAGCATAGTTATAAAGGAAGGGGAATTACGTTAATTTATACTATAAGTAAAACTTAAACGAATTTAAGTTTAACTATAGTTACAAATTATAACTCTTACGCTAATATAGCTATAAAGTTTATTATAAACTTTGCTCTAACCTTATAGCCCCTTGTATTTATAACCTTAGAGCTTATACTTATTATAGGTTTTATTTATTACTATAGCTATAAGTATTCGGATATTAATTATTTTACTAGCTAGGTATTGCTAGTAATAATTGTATGTTATAATAAATCAGATGCATTAGCTATAACTAATGACGCAAAAAATTTTTAAAAATCAATCAATAGTGTTATAAGTATTACTATATTTATAGTATTAAATATAGCGCTTAAAATGCTTTATCTTAAAAGTAATAGTAAATAAATTATAAGGGAATTAATAGTTAATTTATAGGAGTTTTAGCTTAAATAGTAGGCTTTTCTTAAAATCTATATATTTAGTGTATAAATAATATATATAGCTACACTCTTTTAAGGGAATTATATTTATATTTATAGCAAAGGTATAGTAAGTAATAAGGCAAAAGTTATAGTAATATAAGCTATAATAGTATTCTAAGGAAAGATTACTATAGTTATAGGAGGAAAAAGCCTATAATATAATAAAGAGTTAGAGGTAAATTTATACTTAAGTGCTGTCTATTATTTATTATTATTTTAATGTAGCTATTACTTAGTAAATAGCTATAGGATAGCTAGCAAAAGCTATTTAATAGCCTAGCTAAAAGTAAGGGGGTAATTATAAGGCCTTACTTATAACACAAGGTATACTAGCATACCTCGTAGGTAAGCTAGGCTCTAGGGCTAGGTTTACATAACACTAGCAAGCCGCTAGCTATAAACTAGTGACTTACACGTATAATACACTTAGACCTAGCAAGCTTTAGTTAATATACTAGAGCCCCTATACCTCTTGCCTAGCTACTATTGTTCTCACAAAGCACTAAAGATATAGTAATAGTAGTTAATAAAGGTACTAGTTATATAATAGTAATAGTAGCTAGAAGACTCCCTAGTAATAATATAATTATTACCTTTAAAGGAAACATTACTTAATATAAAGAAAACTAAAAATAAATATCTAATATATTTAAACTAGAGGTAACCCTTTATTACTATATACTTAGTGTTATTATTAAAGGATTCCTTATAAAGTATACCTTTATTAAAAACCTAGTAATAAAGATTAAAAAAGCTAATAAAGTAAATATAATTAAGGTAACTATAAGGCGCCCCTAAGGTAAGGGAGCCTTAAGAATTACCCTTATCCTTAGCCTAGCTAAAGTTAAAGAAGCTAATAAGATTTATAGTAATAAAATAGTCTTTAAAGCAAAGCTATTTTAAACTAAACTATATAATAAGTCTCTTTAACTAAGATAATACTATAATTACTTCTAAATAAGTTATATTATAAAGTTTTATAAGGTAGCCCTAAGGTATAGTAAGTGTAATAGTAGCTAATATAAGGAAGGTAAGATATCTTACCTTATAATAAATAGCTAATTATAGAAGAAGTGTATTCTTTACTTTAAACTATACCTAGCCTAGTTTAGGGACTACCTTATCTTAAAGGAAAAATAGAATATAGTAAAGGTAAGCTACCTTAAATAACTATCTTGCTTTATTACTTAATTCTAACTAAAGGCCTAGCCCTAACCTAGGAGAGATTTATTATAGCTATTAAACCTATTAGTATAGTAAAAAGAAAAAGAGGCTAACTAATACTTATAAAATAAAGTGCTAAATAGCCTAGGGCTAGGAGCATAAGAAAATATATAAAGCTAGTTAAAACTAGATCTAAGCTAGTATAAAATAAAAGAGAGCCCCCTAATTAATATAGTAATACTATAGGTTCTCTTCTAGAATGTAAATAAAAAGAATAGCCTTATATATATTATATTACATTACTAAACTAATATAAATATAATTATAATCTAAGAGTAAGAACATATAAAATACCTATAGCCTCTAGCCCTAGGCCTTACCTAATTCTAACTAATATACTATAATAAGTATAATACTATTTATATAAATAAGAAATATAATATAGGATTATAAATAGCCTAGGGAGAAACTAATTAGTCCCTAATAGAAATATAAGAAGTAAATATTTACTCCCTTTACTTAGAGAACTATAGTAATAAATAAAATACCCTTATTTATACTATTAATATAGAAAAGCCCTATAACTAGTGTGTATTTATAGGTAACTTTAACTAAAAACATCCCCTATAAGACTAATATAATAAAATAAGTAATAAAGTAAAAGAACTACTAGAATTTATAAGCTAGTAAAGGCTTAGCTTAGTAATACCCTAGGGAGAACTTATAAGGTAAAGGGCTAAGGATAGAGATAGCACTATAGACCTAGCGTAAGTAACACTAAATATCTAGGTTTATTATAATAGTGTAGTAAGGCTTATAAGATCTAACTATATTTTATAGCTAATTAATATCTTTACTAAGTATTAAGAGTAAGCCCCCTATCCTTAAATACGCTTAAGGTATAATAAATAAGAAATATATATAAGTAAAGGTAGTAATATAACTTTAAGGGGAAAATGCCTTAGACCCTTATAATAAAGATAGGATTAATAAATATACTATATAGCTTATTATAAACCTATAATAAATAGTAAAGAAAGTAGCCTTATAAAAGCCCTAAGGCCTCCCTAGCTTAGAGGGGTAATAGTTAAGAAAAGCTAAGGAATTAGTTACTAAAGCTAGGTAAGCTAAGAGATAGTAAAGATACTAGAGAACTAATACTAACTAGGAGGCTTATAGTAAGATAAATAAGGACTAGAAATATATTATTAAAAAGAAAAAGTAAAATATATAAAAGAAAGCCTTAAGGAATACTAATACCTAGTCTAAGAATAAAGAAGTATAAAGGCTAAAGAGGTAAGCTTACTTTTAAAGCTAAGCCCCCTAAAACTTCCTAGACTTCTAAAGCTTAAGAGAACTAAAAATAACACTAACTTAGCTACTATATATATAAATAAAGCTAATATACTAGCATAAAGATTCTTCCTTAAACCTATAGTAAACCTCTTTTATATCCTAAATCTCTCCTTCTTAAAACTAAATAATATACTATTTCTAAACTATAAATAATTTATACTAGAAAATATAGGAATTATCCTTTTAAATATAGCTAACTAAAAGGCCTTAGGTAATAATAAACTCCTTATAAGCCTTATTAAGGCTTATAAAGACTTAGCTAGGGATACTATAACTAGGCTACTAAATATAGTTCTTAAAGTAAAATACTTCCTAGCTTAATTTTAATTTACTAAGGTAATAGTAATTAAAAAGCCTAGTAAAATAACTAAGAAAATAAAAAAGCTAATACTTAAAGACTTATATTATTACTTAGTATAGTAAGAAAGGTTATAGAAGTAGTAATTATAAAGTAACTTATAGCCTTTACTAAGGTAAAAGGCCTTCTCCTTAAACTATAAATAGGAAATAAAATAAATAAATTAATAAAGACTATAATTAAGGCCCTAGTAAAATATATAAAAGAGGCTTAAGAGAGAGATAAACTTACCTTACTTATATAAATAAATATTTTATTAGTATTTAATAAAGTTAGTTACTTATATCTTATTACCTTACTTATTAAAATAAGTATCTTATACTAGCTAATAGCTATAATATATAGCTTTCTTATAAATAAAATAAGCTAGCTTAGCTTTAATAAGGGATTATTTAAACTATTTAAAATTAAGGCTAGTACCTTATAAAGCGTACTTTTATTACTAATTCTTTTCTTACTTTATTTAGTAAAGCTATATAAGTACCTCTAGGCTATTCTAGGTATAGTAACTATAGGATTTACTAATAATATAAATATAGTAGTATTTAAAAAGAATATTACTTAAACCTAGAAAAGGCTTAAAGCTATATAAAAGGTTTATAAAAATAAGTAAAGAAAGTAAAAGTAAAATTTAACTTAGTAAAGATAAAACTTATATACTTTAGTAAGTCTTACTAGCCTTTATAAACTAGGGTTTAGCTTAGAATAAAGGAGGTAATACTTATAAAATCTTATAAATTCCTAGGGGTTTAAGTTAATAGAAAACTTAACTAAAGTATATATAAAAATATTCTTAAAGGTAAGCTAGCCTAGTAATAGCTTACTCTTACTAAGTTATTAGTATTTACCTAAGGCTATAGCTTTAGAAATACCTAACTCCTATATATATAAGTAGTTTAACTTATTTTTACTTATAAAGTAAGTATATATTATATACTAACTAAGAAAGAAAGAAAGCTAAGAGAAATTATTAGAAGCTTTATAATAAATTAATTAGCTTACTTATAGATTATTACTAGTGTATTTAAGGCTATACCTATAGCCTAACTAAAAACTAAGACCTTTATCCCTTCCCTTAACTTATATTTAAATAGGATAAAATAGAAATTTAAGGCTAAAACTATTAAAAGTAAAATAGTAAAGAAAATCTAAACTATAACTACTTTAGTAATAACTATACTTTACTATAGGAGGCCTTAAAGGAGATATAACCCTATTAATAATAAGCTAGATAAAAATCCCTATAAAGATTAAAAGTAATAATAAGTAAACTAGTATAATAAAGAGTAACTAAACTAAGGCTAATTTATTAGAGAACCTATAGAGATTTACTTACCCTTAGCTAACCTAAAAGAGATATAGAAGTTTTATATAAGAGTAAATAAATATATTTTCTTAATAATAGTTTAACTATATATAGGAAAGATTAGCCTTAATAAGTTCTTATTTTAGAGATATATTCCTAAGGTAGTACTACCCTTATATAGCTATAGCTATATAAAAGAAAACTAGTACTATATTATAGTTAACTACTATAAATATAATTATATATAGCTATAGTAACACTAGCCTAAAGATATATAGGAAGCAAGGCTAGCCTTAGATAACCCCTTAAAAGTAAGATATATAGCTTAGTAGTTTCTTAGCACTAGGAGACTATAATATTATATACTAGTATAAGATTTAGCACTTAGCTTAAGTAATAAAGCACTAGCCTTAGATTACCACTAACGCGCGCAAAATAACAAGCAAAACGCGGATAAGCTAGAGATAAATTAGACTATATAAGCGCGTGGGCGGGCTAGATATAGGATAACTATATATATATATAATTATTATAGAGAACCTAAATCTATTACACTATAGAACAAAGCAAGGTAGCTAGGGATAAACACGTTATAGGCCTAGACTTAGATTAGCAAGGGACTAGAGCCTTGCCTTATAGTAACTTTTTCTTTCTTTATGTTTTTATAGGATAAGGCTAGCGTAAGCTAGTAATAGATACCTATAACTAGCTACACACTAAGCAGCATAGGCCTGCGATAAGGCTAGCGCTAACCTAATTATAAATATAAGGGGTTTTCTTCTTACTTAAGGGTTTTCCTTCTTAACTAAGTAGCTAGAGTACTAGCAATAGCTATATAGAAAGCTACCTAGTGTAAATAATATATATATATACATAGCCTTAGTTAAAAAGATATATTATAAATAAGGAAATATAATATTAATATAATTTAGCTAAAATTCCATAAAATTCTATAGATCTTAGCTAATGAAAATGGCTAGCGCGTCTAGTTATGTGCATTTTGCACTTGTGTAAAGTTTGCACAAGCTTGTGAATCACACCCTAAAAGCTCCCTTTTCTCTTATAAATTGCTTAGAATAGATAAATTATACCCATTTCCTAGGCTACCTATTTTACCCCATTACTTAAAGTAATAGGTATCCTGTGTTACTAACAAAGAATGTTAAAACTTTTATAAGCTATTTAAGTAAGTGATAAATAATAATATATAGCTAGATATATTTAGTATTAGCTTAGCTAAGGTTTCTCACTACATTCCTACGGAATAAGTATAGCTTTACTATACATATCTTAAACTATAAGAAAAATATACATTCTGCCGCTAGGCCATTTGAGCAAACCTACCTCTTCTGATGTGCGCAAGAACAAGCATGCGCCAACGCGTCTAGACACGACTACGCCTGTCCCTGTATTCCCAATTGTACTAAACAGAGCACGGTGACTTAGACTGTCCTGAGTTGCCATGTCACAGCCCTCGTCAAGATGAAGCTCAAATCGGCGCTGCTGACCGAAATATACAGCAGGTTAGAGGCTCTAACGCGCTGGCCACGCTGTCGCATCCGCCATACACCGCCCGCTCGTGCTAAATCTGGATGTACTTGTCATGGAGCACATGGACCTGCATCTCGTTTACATGACAGGCTCTCAAGCCCGTTCTCACCCCTACTGTTTGGATCTTGTCTTGGGGCCAAGAATGTCTCTAGCGATGTGGCGGTTAACTGCTTAGAACGGGGAGATGAGGTTAGTGGTGACTGCAATAAGGCTTAGTCAGATGTGTAATGACATTTCTTGTTGCCTGATAATTCATCGCCGAGACGAAGCATGGCAATGGGTTGTTAAACACTTCAAAGCGCAAGAAAAAACCTTTTAAGGCATATTGCTAAATATTGTTATTCATTAAATCTATTGTAGTGAACACCGAGCTAGATCTAAGAACACGCAAAACATTCACAGGAGCATACGCTAGCGTCTGCTTGTTTAGTTAAATATCTTCTCGCGGCAAACTTTAAGCAACGAAATAATAGTTGACGCGCTCAGCCCAGTATTCTCGTCCCGAAACTTAAGCCAAAATCTGATTTCAAACCCTACACAGCTCCTCTATTCACCTTATCATGAGCAGAAACGAATGCCCCAATCAACTTATCTCTCTTGCCTGCGTCTCGAAAAGCCGGATCAAGCGAAGTTTGTGGAACAGCAGGCATCCTCGGAGTCTGCCTGTTTGTTCCAAAAGGACCGTTCGGCGGCTGCGGCTGTCGATATGCCGACGTAGAGCTTTGGCCGAAAATGGCCGTCATGGTATCTCCTAACGATTGAGCCTCTGATGAGCTAAGTTGGGTCCCTGGGTTTTCTTCGTGATGTGACTGCTGAATGATATGCTGCTGTGACGAAGAATGTGCAGTTGCTGGCGTTTCTTGTGTTGTCGTAGTGCTGCCATTGCGACACGCAACCCATCCAGACCCAGTATTGTATTGCGTTTGGTCGTCGCTCCACCACACGCCATTTCTGTCTTGGAACATGTTTGAGCTATTGCAATTGTTCTTTACGCTGGAGATGGTGACGGACTTGCGAAGTGATGAAGAAAAATAGGAAGATGTTTGACGAGCATGTGACAGAGGTGGGGTGGGGTGGGGCTAGACGCTGGGGAGGCGACTTCTCTTATAGTTGGCGCTTTTGACAATGCTGAAATGTGGCAATGCCTAATGGCAGAACAATGCCGCTAGAGCTGCTGCCTAAGCCTCTGCAACCCATTTGACCTTATTGATAGATCTAGGTTGCTAGTAAGGTCTCTGGAGCTTCTTTTTGTTTTCCGCAAAATTCATTTGTATGGAAAAACTTAGAAAATCGACTCATTACTATAATAACTAGACGCCTCGAATATATCGATGGCTAAGGTAGCCACACTTCTCTTTGTCTTAGCCGTAAAAAGTATGCCACGGTTACAATCGACAGTGGTTCTGTCCTTCAGGGAGGCCATTAAATTCGTCAGTTAGACGGATCTAAGTCTAGACTTCTCTGGTGCGGAGCCGGTCATTCTCTTGTAGAGCTTCTCTAACGCTATTACTACCCACGAGTCTGTCAACGCAGCATTAGGCGGCAGTGTGGTTTCAGGGAGCAGTTCAGCCCATTGTTTATATCTTCGGGAGGGCAGTCGTGCATGGGAATTGCGGCGGATCAACGATTCGTTCAGATACAACACCCAGACTTATTAGGCCGTATGCAGCATCCTGCTATCGTTAGTATCTATAGAACAAAGAATTCGTTGGAACTAACATAATGTCCATAGAAGCCCGTAATTATCATTCCTTGAATGATGCTAATAGGTCGCATCTCCAAGTCATCTGATTGCTTGCCAATGCATGTCGTTCGGCCTCGATTTGTCGTTATCTTCATAACTTGACGTTAGTATTCTGTGAAGATAAAGAAAAAAAAACTCGCAAAAGTGTGGTAGCCTAACCGAAAGACATTCCAATGCGCCATGCCGAAGAAAACCAGGCGAATTTGCGTCTTCGTAGCAGCGCGTGCCAACATGGACCAAATCGATCCGCTCTCCTCCAGCTCCATCAATTAAAAATAGTGTGCCCGGTAACGCACTTTCTTTGCAGCGGCCAAGCTTATCGGAAACCCGTTTCTCATGGGCTTCATCGTACACAAATTGCAAACCATGCAGCCCGTATGAGGATTGGACTAGAAGGCCCTGAACGTGCTTTAAGCTTTTGCCTTCCTTGCCCCCAAAATGAATCCAAGACAGTGGTTGATAGCCAGCGGATAGAGGGTCCTGGCCTGTGAACGAGTCCTCATTCAGCAGCAAGCCATCTGGTGGTACGCTGGGATACCACAGAGCTGTGCGTCGAATGCTCATCGTAGGCAGGAATATTGTATCATTCTGTTTGACTTGGCTGTTATGGATAGCAAGGCCAGTGACCTTATATCCCTATACAAAAAGTATCAGCACCGCCGGGTTTTGCGAGACAGTTTGCTTACATCAAGTGTGACACTCAAACTCATAATTGGCGCCCCTACTACAAGACGGTCGGATTGTGGTACCCCTCAATGTTCCCAATCCATTCAGAGGCTTGTTGCCCCTCACTAACGACTTGCAATGCCCTCACTCCACCTGGTCCCATCGCCACCCGAAGACCATGTAGCTGTGACAGACTATATAAGATATCTTTGTCCTTGGCTACGTAACCAGCAACGCGTTCGTCCCCATCACGGCCGAGGAGCCTGATGCCCGTTACATAGTTCCAGACACCAGCGTTGACAATGGTGATCCCCATCTTGATGACATCAGGGGAACATTTATACAAATTGTTGTAGTTGAGTGACAGCCTCCCTCGAATTCTTCCAATTGAATTGTAGAAAGTGAGGACTGCTCTCTACCAGCGATGCGAATCCACTTCCCCGAGTCGAACGTTCGTTGACTAGGATTGTTGCTAACGAGAGGTGTTCCGATGAGCAGGGCTAGCCTTCGAGCCAAGTTCCATGTACGTCGCCGATTCAAAATTGCTGACGTTGCAAGAGAGCGTTTAGAATTGTGGTGAACTTGCAAGAGAGTCTCGACTCCCCAGTTTCTCCCTCCCTCCTAACCTCGAAGATAAAGCCCCTCTCACTGTCGCGTTCGAATCTTGATAACCAAAAGGAAAGGCTTGAGAATAAAGGCAGGAAGGATCGAGATGCCAGGCGTAGATTCAAGGCATCATGTGTCCGCACAATCGCAAGAATCATTTCGCAGATTTCCCAAGGAAACCGAGAGAAGGGGTCTGCGCCCTTAGCTGACTGCCTTGTTATTGTTAGAAAATGCGGCATTGCTGTCGGGAGCATCATGCGGAAGACTGATGCATCATTTGGGTCGCTCATCGCTCCCGTTTCATTAACGGTTGCGATTGAAGGCGTAAAAAGCGCTCCATCCATGGGTACGCGCCGTCATTATCGAGCTTGAGAAGCCCCTCGTAATCATGACCCCAACTCACTCCGTTGAACCATAGCGGGAATGGGAGTGACTCGCATGTGGATATTAATCGCTCTAAAGACAGCCCAGCAGGCCCGCATGCCTTATTTAACAGATTCCAGCATGCGCTGTGGAGGATGAAGCCATGAAGACCATTAACAACCGTCTGCCGCATAACTGGTACGTGTAGCTGGTCGTCTGATTCGGACATAGAATCCCATCGCAGCAGTGGGTCTCTAGGCGCCTTCCATTCAGAGGAGCCGTCAAAGGATTCCACGCCAGTAACAAATACATCAGTGCCGTCGCCATAAACTAGCGATATTAGCGTGAGTAGTGCAGAGAGGTAAGTTTACTCACCTATCCGATACTCACGCAACCAGTTTTGTGAGACTGACGGTGGTGTGCTCAAAACACCAACTCCACACAAAAAACAGCTGTAGTCGCAAGTCATTGCTAAACTAGTCAGTGAGTTGTGGTGGAGCAAAAGTGAGGCTTTCGGAAACTCTTTAGCTACCCCTTGTTGCCCGATGGCGGATACAGCGTCTATGACAAATAATATGCGCGCATAACTATATTAGGGAGCTAAAGATATATATCACTAAACATAATAAATCACATAAGAAATATATAATTTTACTATAACTACTTTCTTTATAAAGAGAAGCTTTTATCCTTCTATTTATATAATAGAAAATAGCTTTAATTTAATTCTTTTCTTTACCTTTATTATCTTACTAAGGGATATCTTTCTAAGTTATATACTCTATATATATTAGTTATAAGCCTAGGAGATATAAACTTATAACTTCTAATTTATCCCTTATATATAAGATATATATATACTATACCTTACTTACTATTTAAGCTTATAATAGAAGTAATAACCTTTTCTTACTTAAGTCTTAAGATTAATATTAAGTTAGTTTTATTTAATAAGTAAGAAAAATAGTATAAAGTATTAAAATAAGTAGCTTAAAGCTAAGAGATTTAGGAAAGAGTTAATTCTTAGCTTTTAAAGCTTAACTTTAATTACTTAGAAAAGCCTTTTATTATTATACTAAAGGTATATAAAGCTTTTATTATTTAAAATTAAGGAATAAAGCTTTAAAGCTTACTTTTAGGAAGCTTTATTCTTTTTATTTTATTAGTTTATATCTAAGTATTAAGTATATAAAGTAACTAAATTATAAGAAAAAAGCATTAAAACTTAAATTACTAGTATTATTAATTTTAATACTTATACTATAGTAATTAATAAAATAAAAAGAGTAATTTTAATAATAAAAAGCTTATTTTTATTAAATCTTTATTAAACTTAAAAAAGGTTTTCCTAGCTAAGTTATTATTAAATTAAAGGTCTTAGTAAAGTATATAGCTTACTTTAATAAAGCTAAATATATAAATATTTAATTTAAGTATTAAATTAAATAGTAAGGGAAGTTATATTAAAAGGCCTTAATATATAAGATTAATAAGGTTTAAGGACTTTATATAATCTATAATTTTATTACTATAATTAAAGTATATTTTAATCCTAAATAAGTAAAAATAAAGATTATATAGCTTATATAAATATCTAACTTTTTCTTAAAAATATAACTCTTTAAGGAATTACCTTTAAGTATACTAAGTACTATAAGGTAATATAAGCTATAAGCTTTACCCTTAGAAAAAAAGCTATATAATTATACTTAAGAAATACTTTAACTAAGGTAATAAATAATAAAGCTAAAAGAATAATAACCTAAGAAGTACCCTTACTATATAAGTAAAGTACTAATTACTTACTTTTAGTTCCCCTAAACTTACTATACCTTATATTATATAATAACTAGTAATAAAGCTTAAGGATTTAAGCTTTTATAAAAGTTAATTATAATAAGGTTAAGGAATACTATAAAAGCACTAAATAAAAAAACTTATATACTAAGGTTATAAAGGATAGGTAAATAGTAAAGGTATTAAAGATTATAAAAAGAAAAATTACTTAATATTATTACTATAGTAATTATTAACCTAAAGATTTTTAAGAGTATAGCTTTAGCTTAGGAAGCTATATTATACTAGAGAATATAAAGTATATACTCTTAGAGAGTACTTTTTTAATAACTATAGTACTCTTTATATTATAAATAATATAAGTTACTTTAAACTAAGTACCTTTAAAGAAATATTTAATAACTACTTTAAAGTAAAAATAACCTTCTTTTAGATTACTAAAAGAGGTACTTAAGTAATTAAGAATATTTTTATAAGCTAAATAAAGATCTTATAAAGAACCTTACTTTATATAATATTACACTTATTAGAGGTTTTTATATAAATATTATATTAGAGAGCTTTCTTTAGAAAAAGGGTATTTAGTATTATAAAGTAAACTACTCATATATATTAAACCCTTTTATAAGAGCTTATTATTAGCTAAACTTTAAAGAAAGTATAATATTATATTCCTTTAATATAAGCCTTTTTTTCTTATAAGAGTCTTATATAAGTAGTAAATTTAGCTATACTACTAGTAATATTCTTAATAATTAATTTAAAAGTATACTATAATATATAATACTTATAGTATAGTTACCTAAGTAAAAACCTATGCTTTATTTAAGTAAACCTTAAAGAACTATAGCACTTATACTTTAAGTACCTTAGTAAGGATACTTTAGCTAAGAGTTATACTTATATAAGAGAAGTATAATTATATAAAATAAAGTATAAAGACTATAAGATATATTCTCTTATTTATACTTACTAAGTTATTTTAAGAAAACTACTAGAATATATATTACTAAGGCCTTTTAAAGAATTTATTAGGACTTATAGGACTATAAGCCTAGTTATAATAGTATAAACTAGTTAATAGTTATAAAAGATAGGTTTTTAAGTATAATTTATATTTATATATTACCTAATAAGTTATAAGGAATAGTATTTAATATATTAATTTACCTTAAATAATAGGTTATAAAGTAATTTAAATTATTAATTATAAAGATTAGGTAAGATTATAAAGAAGCTATTATTAGCTAATTTAGTAATATAATCTTTTAGACTTAGGCATGCTTATAAGGTATTAATCTAAAGCTCTTATTACTATATACTTATAAACCTAATAGAGTAATAAAAAAGTAAGGTAAATAATTATATTATAATTAAATATAATACTTATAAGTATAAGGCTACTATTAAATCTATAGTTAGAGAGTATATAAGTAGTAGTATACTTATATAATATAAGTCCTATTTAATAATCTAGGTAAAAACACTATTAGAAACCCTAGAATACTAGTTTTATAATAATACTTAGCTACTAATTAGGGAGCCTATAGTTAACTTAAAGCTAGATTAAAGCAAGTTATATATATATAGCTATTACACATATTCTATCTAAAGGGATTATAAGGCTAATAGATATAAATAGTTTTATAAGATATATCCTAGGGGTTATATTAGATATTTAGTTAGGTACTTTACCTTTAATATATATTATATTTAGATTCTAAAACTAGGAAAGGTTATAATAATAAGGAATATTACGTTTAATATTTGTGACCTTAGAGCTTGTACCTATTATAGGTTTTATTTATTACTGTGGCTATAAGTATTCGGATGTTAATTGTTTTACTAGCTAGGTATTGCTAGCAATAATTGTATGTTATAATAAATCAGATGCATTGGCTATAACCAATGACGCAAAAAATTTTAAAAATCAATAAGGAATATTACGTTTAATAAGTCTATTTTTATAATAAAGCAAAGGAAAGCATAATATAATAGTTAATTAATAAGCTTAAAGCGTAATTCTAAGCCCTTAAAATTAACACTAAACTAAATAAAAAATTAAATCTTTTCCTTATACTAATTAAACTATAATAAAATTAAGCTAAGAGTTTAAACTTAGGGGTAAAAGCTTTATAAACTTCTTAGCTAAAGAAAAGAGAAGCTATATACCTTAATAAGTAAATTAAACTTTAAACACCTTAGCTATTACTAGATTTAGTAATTAGAGAGTAAGAGACTCTAATTTAGAAGCTTAGGAGAGTAAAAAGAAGTATAACACTTTAAATATATATACTTAAGAGCAGAGTATTGTTTGTATTGTATTTATTATATTTCTTTGGAAAAGTTTGTATTTATATTATATTTAAAAGAAATTGTATTTATTGTATTATATTATATTAAATATAAATTATTTTGTAGTGTAGTTAGTGTAGTAACTACACTAACTACAAACAATACAAATGTATTATTAGGTAAAAAAAAGTGGGACTTTTTATTATCTAAGGTTATTGATTTTTAAAATTTTTTGCGTCATTAGTTATAGCTAATGCATCTGATTTATTATAACATATAATTATTGCTAGCAATACCCAGCCAGTAAAACAATTAACATCCGAATATTATCTAAGGTTATTATAAGGATTAAAAGAAGGTTAGTTAATTAGAAGGTTATATTATTAGGTATTTTATCTAATTAGTTATATAATTTATAATTTTATCCTATTTTAAGGATTTTACTATAACTAGGGTTATATAAAATATTATAACTTTTTAATAATACTATTATTCTTAATACTTTATTTTACTAATATAACTTTAAGAAAAACTTTCTTATTATATTATTTACTATAAAACTTAAACAAATTTAAGTTTAACTACAGTCATAAATTATAACTCTTACGCTAACATAGCTATAAAGTTTATTATAAACTTTACTCTAACCTCATAGCCCCTGTATTTATAACCTTAGAGCTTATACTTATTATAGGTTTTATTTATTACTATAGCTATAAGTATTTAGATATTAATTATTTTACTAGCTAGGTATTGCTAGTAATAATTATATGTTATAATAAATTAGATGCATTGGCTATAACTAATGACGCAAAAAAATTTTAAAAATTAATATTATTTACTATTACTATAAATTATTTTCTATTTCTATAAATTATTATTATTCTTTTAATTAAAAAATACCTAAACTATTCTAATTAATTTAATTTATAAATCTAAATAAATAACTAGAAGTTAATAAAGTATATACTTAGTACTTAAATATTATAAGTAATATAATAAGAACTTTAAAAAAGCTAAAACTATTTATTTACTATTTAAACTAATTTAATATCACTTTTAGCTTAATAATTCTAAAGCTTTAAGAAGTTATATATAGTAACTTTATATATCTTATTACTATAATATATAAAGAAAGAATATAATAGACTAATATTTATAATATATTAATATATAACTAATAGTATTATTTAAATTAGGCTATATAGCTATATTAAGCTATAAAAATAAGTTTAACCTATTCTAGGAAAAATACTAGGACCCACTTTAAAATAATATACTATAGTTATTATAATAACTATAGTAACCCTAATAACCTTAATTATAATTAGTTTAACCTATTTTTGAGAATAATACTAGGACTCACTTTTAAATAAATTATAATTATTATAATAACTATAATAACCCTAATAACCTTAATTATAATTAGATTAACTTATTCTTAGTATTAATACTCAGACCCACTTTTAAATAATAAATTATAATTATTATAATAACTATTGATTTTTAAAATTTTTTTGCGTCATTAGTTATAGCTAATACATCTAATTTATTATAACATATAATTATTACTAGTAATACCTAGCTAGTAAAATAATTAATATCTAAATACTTATAGCTATAGTAATAAATAAAACCTATAATTAGTACAAGCTTTAAGGTTATAAATACAAGAGGCTATAAGGTTAAAGTAAAGTTTATAATAAACTTTATAGCTACATTAGCGTAAGATATAGTTATAATTTGTGACTATAGTTAAACTCAAATTCATTTAAGTTTTACTTATTTCGCTTATAGCATAAATTAACGCAATTCCCCCTTCCTCTGTAACTATGCTTGTTTTATCTCTCTACATCTCTTCTATCTTATAGCTTACCACTTATGCTTTAAAGCTCTAAGGCAAACTTAAACCCTCCCACCAAACATAACTCATCCTCACTTGTCTCTAATTCAATTCGCTAGAGATAATTAATAGCATTTATAACATAAGGGGAAAAATGCTAAAAAGCAAAGGCAATATAAATAATAAGATTTGTAAGGTAAATAAGAAGAAGATAAAAGAATGGGGTATTAGGCTGTAAAATACTAAGCAGTTTTACCTCGTGCTCGGGAGGGATTATAATAACTATAATAGCTCTAATAACCTTAATTACAATTAGTTTATCCTATTTTTAGATATAATACTAGGACTCACTTTAAAATAATATACTATAGTTATTATAATAACTATAATAACCCTAATAACCTTTATTATAATTAGTTTAACCTATTTTTAGAAATAATACTAGGACCCACTTTTAAATAATATATTATAATTATTATAATAACTATAATAACCCTAATAACCTTAATTATAATTAGTTTAACTTATTTTTAAAGATAATATTTAGACTTATTTTTAATAATATATTATAATTACTATAATTAGTATTACTATAATATTAAAAAACATAAAAAGAAAAGAGTTTTATTTTATTAATATTTTAAAAACCTTAAAATACTAAATAATTAAAAAGTCTAGCTTTTTCTATAGTAATTTACTTATACTTACTAATATTTATATTTTATTTATTTATTAAGTATTTATTTTTAATTAAACTTTAACACTAATAATATTATAAGTTATATAAGTAATATAAGTAATATTAGTAATATTAGTAATATTAGTAATATTAGTAATATAAGCTATTATAAGCTATTATAAGCTATTATAAGCTATTATAAGCTATTATAAGCTATTATAAGCTATTATAAGCTATTATAAGCTATTATAAGCTATTATAAGCTATTATAAGCTATTATAAGCTATTATAAGCTATTCCTATTAAGTTTATTAGTAGTTTATTTTATATAATTACTTTAGTTTAAGTTTTTTTAATTAAAAGTAATAATAATAATTTATAAAAATATAAAATAATTAATAGTAATAGTAAATAATATAATAAGAAGGTTTTTCTTAAAGTTATATTAGTAAAATAAAGTATTAAGTATAATAGTACTATTAAAAGTTATAATATTATATATAACCCTAGTTATAGTAAAATCATTAAAATAGTATAATATTATAAATTATATAACTAATTAGATAAAATAGCTAATAATATAAGGGTTCTATTAACTAATTTTCTTTTAATCCTAGTTATAACCTTAGCTAATGTGAGTAAAACTCGAACGAATTTGAGTTTGACTGCGGTCGCGAATTATGACTGTATCTTGCGCTAACGTAGCTATAAAGTTTATTGCAAACTTTACTCTAACCTCACAGCCCCTTGTATTTATAACCTTAGAACTTATACTTATTATAGGTTTTATTTATTACTATAGCTATAAGTATTTAGATATTAATTGTTTTACTAGCTAGGTATTGCTAGTAATAATTATATGTTATAATAAATCAGATGCATTAGCTATAACTAATGACGCAAAAAAATTTTAAAAATCAATAACCTTAGCTAATAATAAGTCTTACTTTTTTTTACCTAATAATACATTTGTATTGTTTGTAGTTAGTGTAGTTACTACAAAGGACCTTGTATTATATTATATTTAATACAAAAATTTTTATATTATATTTTATTTATATTATATTGTATTTTGTATTGTATTTAATACAATACAATACAAACAATACAATACAATACACAATGTAGTGCAATACTCTGCTTAAGAGAGTAATATAAAAATAAATTTAATAAGTAGTAAGTAAGATATTACTATAAGGGCTTAGGAAAGCTAATGTCCTTATAAGGTTTTAGAATAACACTATATATATAATACTAAGGACTAAGTTATTAATAACTTAATAGGCAATTAACTATCTAAGCTAGTAAATAAAGCAGAGAAAAACTAGTAATAAAATAAACCTATAGAAGTAAATACTAGGCTAGCTACCTAAGCAAAGGGCTTAAAAGGAGCTCTAGCTATATAGTTAGAAATTATAGAATAAAGCCTTAGAATAGTTATAAATAATAGTGTTTATATAAGCTTAAGATTATAAGTTAAGAGAGAATAAGGTTAGATACTTACTTATGCTTTACTAGTAAGGAGGAAGAGAAAAGGACCTAATAAAGCTCTTATTAATAGCCTCTAAAACCTAATAAATCTCTTTAATAATTTTAGGAAAACTAAGGAAGGAAACCCTTATAAGCTCTTTCTAGGAGATTAGGATTATAAAAGCTATAAAACAGTGTTTTTAGTAATTAACACGTATTATAATAAAGAAAATAAATTACTTCTTAATATAAAGAGAAAGGCAGGGACTATCTATTAATTAAACCTTACTAAACCTCTAAAGTTATAGAAAAGAGTAAAGGATTATTTATTTAAGGAAGAGTAAATAAAGATAATAAATAAAGAGATTAATAAGCTAAAAGAACAAGGAATATAGTAGTAAATAAAGCATTCTATAGCTTAATTAAAGCTATTACTATTAAAATAGGTGTTTTCTTATAAGTTTAATAAGAAAGGGATATTAACCTATTATAAAGCGTAATTATATATACGCAAAGACCTCTAAGACATTTCTATAATTAAACACACTTATACTATAACGCTTACTACATATGCATTCTATGTGTTTATTATATTAGTTACTAGATTTAACTTAAAGACTAAGTAATATAATATTAAGAATACCTTCCTTTATATAAAACATAGGAAAGAGGAGTACTTATTATATATAAACTACCTAAAGGCTTTATAATACTTAGAGAATATATAGAATTACTTAAGGTACTTTATAAATTAAGATATTTCCTATAGCTTTAGTTTAAAGAATTAAGTAAGTTACTTAAAAGTTTAAGCTTAAATTAAGTAAAAAAGCCTTACTTATTCTATTTAAAAGATTAGACTATTTTCCTTATATTCTTTATAAATAATCTTCTTATAGTATTCTATAAAAATAATAAGAAAATTACTAACTATATTTCTAAGGGTTTAAAGAAAGCATATAAATTAAATAAAAAGGTAAAGTAAAATTCTTTCTAGGGATTTAGATTATTAAAGACTAAGCATAATAAAAAGTATATCTTAGTTATAAGGCATATATTAATAAAATTAGGGAGAAATTTAGCTAAGTAAAAAAAGGCACTTTCTTTACTATACTAATTCTAGTAATAAAGTATTATAAGTTTAAGGGTAAAGCTAAAAAGTAAGTAATAAAGGTATACTAAGAGAAAATTAGATTAATCCTATACACTATAATAATAATTTAGCTTGATATAGCCTTTATAGTAATGAAATTATTATAATACCTTATAAATCTAGGACTAAAGCATATAAAAGTAGTAAATTAAGCTATTTGCTATTTACTTATTATAAGGATACTTAATTACTCTTTTTAAAGAACTTATTATTTAGAAAGCTATACACTAAATAATAGTAACTATATTTATAATAGAAGCTAAATTACTTACTTTATAATAGGTAGTAAAAAGACTATAAGTCTTTAGTGCTTATTTAGAGATATTAAATTTAATACTTATAAAAACTAGGTTATTAATTATAATAATTAACAAATAATTTAGCTTATACTAAATAAGAGTAAGGAATTAAATACTTAACTATATTATATTAATATTTATAATATATAGTTAAAGTAAGAATTTAAGAAAGAAAGCTTTAAAATCACGTATTTACTAATAGCTAAGATGCTTGCTAATAGATTTATAAAGGCGTTAAATTATAAGCAATTTAAACGCTTTAGGTTAATACTTAGTTTAGTAAATCTACACATATAATATAATATTTAAAGCGCATAATTTACTAATAATTATAGGGATATTAATAAGGGGGTATAAAATTAATTACCCTAGAAAATATATAAAGGCCCTCTCCTTAGTAAGTAAAGTATTACTAAGGCAAATAAAATTAGTAAAATATTAACTCTAAAATACTATTATATAAAAAAATATATATAAATACTATCCTTAATAAAGGAAAAGAATAAGACTTATATAAGAAAGTAAATAACCTCCTTAAGATATACTATTACCTTAGTTACTTTCTTATTAACCTTTACTAAAGAGCCCCTAGTAATATCCTTAGCCTTATTACTTAAAGTAATAATATTTATATATATAAAATCTAGCTTTATAATAAGTTTTAATTAGAGTTATAGTGCCTTATAGTATTACTTTACTATTTATATAATTATTAGGAAAAAGTAAAGGAAAGTAAGATTAAGAGTGCCTTACCTTAGTGTTATTATCTAGTGCTAATAATATTTACTTAGTAAAGGAAATATAAGTATTATATAAAGGTAAGTAATAGTAATTACTAACCTTATATAAGTAATATCTTTAAGATTATTTAAACCTAACCTTATAGTAATAACCTAAGCTACTCTTACTTATAATACTTACTTAAATATACTTATTATAAGGTATATTTTATAAAGTATTATAAGAGTTAGGTAAGTTAAGCTATAAAGTTAGTGCTTATTAAAGAAAAGAAAAAGCTTAGTATAAATAAGTTACTTCTAAGAGGTTTATAGAGAATTATACCTTATATATCTCTCTCTTACCTTAGCCTTAATAAAATATAAGGTTTATAAAGGAGTATATATAAGACTTTTTCTTACTTTTCTTTAAAAGATAATAACTTACTAGTAAGTATTATAAGGCTAACTAGTAAAGATTTACTAGTAAGTAGCTTAGAGCTAGCTAAGGGAGGTAAAAGAATATTATAAGCTATACTAAGGCTTAGATAGAAATTAAAGGTATTTTCTATAATATATACTAAGTACTAAAGAGCACTTAAGCTCTCTTATAAGTAAGTAAGACTCTCTTTAGCCTAAGTAATAATATTAGAAGTTATATTAATTAAAATATAAGCTAGTTAATAAAAGTATATTATAAAGGTAAGAAAAAAGTATATAACTATTATATTAAAAGAGCTTTTAATAAAGGGAAGTATAAGTATAAAAGTAAAAGAGCTTACTTTTACCTTATATTAGATTTGCTTACTATAAAATACTATAAAATACTATATATTTACCTATTAATATAATAATTAGTAATCTTAATAGCCTTAACACTAATTAAGAGGTGTGTTACCTAATAGTAAATATAGTGTTTATAATAAATAATATATACGTATAATTATATTAGAGGAGCTAAAAATATATATTACTAAATATAATAAATTACATAAGAAGCATATAATTTTTACTATAATTACTTTCTCTATAAAGAGAAGCTTTTATCCTTCTATTTATATAATAAAAGATAGCTTTAATTTAATCCTTTTCTTTACCTTTATTATCCTGCTAGGGGATATCTTTCCAAGTCACGTGCTCCACGCACATCACCCCTTATGTAATAGGACGAGTTAGTGGGGGTGGGGGTGGGGGTCGCGAGCCAATAAGCCCACGGGTATCTGGCTGTAAATACACTCTACCCCTGAATTATTTTACAAATCTACATGCCCTAGTTATTCGTTCCTCTCTGACAGCTATAATTAGCTATGAGTAATGCTATTATTAGAGAGCTATAGTAAGGTATATAGCACTATAAAAGAGTATATCTATTTCTATACAAGTTACTAGTGCTAAGATATACTACCCTTATTTCCTTTATTTCCTAGCTAATATGTGATTGGTTTAATTACCCCTGTTATGTAGATTTGTAAAATAATTTAGGGGTGTACTGTATTCCACAACTCACAGTCTAAAGAAGGGACTGCTGCCTAAGTAGCCGCCCTGCGAATGCACTTTTCCTTTAGCGCCCTGGTTTACGACATCTAAGATTATCGTGTGATTGGCCAAGCCACCGACCTTTGATATTTTTGACTTTGCTAGCCAATCACACTCACCCATAAACCTCCTCGAATTTTAGCTATTGAAGCGCTATCCAGGGTTGTCAGGCGCGTTTGATGGGGCCTGGTACATTAAAACAATGGAAAATATGGCCGCCCTAACCGTCTTGGTTTCTGTGTACCAATAGACATCGTTGAACGTAGTTATTAACCGCCCATCACTGTTGCAGCCCCCTCTTTAAATGGGGGCGCACATTCCACTACAACATGGCGAGAACAGAAATGCAAGCATAAGGCACCTTACCAAGAAAGTCTAGCCTCATTCGCATTTGTCAGTGAATTTCCAATGGCGGAAAAGCAGCTAGGACGGACTATAAATAATTCCAAATCCAAATCAATCATGTCCAATGGTGGACGGGATAGTTGCTCGTAGCCTGCAGGCTGCTTTAGTCCCGTAAATTACTCGCGTGGTGGCGCCACAGCGGTTACCAGTACGTCAAGACCCCTGGCCGCCCGCCCCAAAGCTACCAATCAGTCGCACGGTTGCGCTACGAGAAACATTACGCTCTTTGTAAGGATCCGTACTTCGCTCAAATTTACCAACACTCGCCGCAATCAACGCCAGTTTTCGCTTCAACCCGCACCCTCCGGCACTTCCGATGAGCGCCACGGACACACGGATGTTAAGTTTACTATCTGTCAGTCTCTCAACCCCAGGTCTTCTTAGCATCGCGCATCGCCCACTCAGTCATCCACTGGCTTCGAAGCATGTCCTCCGCCGTTGGCCGCTCACCTGGCCTGAACTTTAAGATATCCTTGATCATATCGCAGAACGCCTTACTCTCCCTCTCGCTCATGGTGTCTCGTTTTAAGCGTCGTCTCGGACCCTGTATCGCGTCCTCAAATCGCTGGTTAAAGGTCCAGGGCTGCCTACCCTCCGTCGGCTGACCGTTGGCGGCGAAACGCTTCCATTTCCCATTCCAAGCGTCCCACCACTCGTCTGGCAACGGGCCCAAAGCATCGATCTGGTTTGCTGTGACGTCGTCTAGCTCTGGGAGGAAGACGTCGAGGAATGGCCTGACGCCGAGGATCTCCCAGATGATGCAGCCGAGACCCCAAATGTCGGATGCATACGATAATGGAGTCGTCGGATCGAAGCGTGTTTCGGGCGGACGGATCTTGCGAGGCGTGAATGATTGCAGTCGAGTCTCGTAGGCAGGCGAGAAGGCCGTGCCAAAGTCGGTCAGCATTAGCTTGGCTTCAGAGAGGGTGACCTCTTCCGCAGGTTTGCCGAGCCAAGCTGGCGTGTAGGCATATGCTGGGACAGATGGCGACGTGATCGGTTGCTTGTCGACCCTTACCACAGGCTGTGCCTCTGGGTCGCCATATTTTTCGTAGAGCTCTTTAATAGTAAGCTTGTCGATTTCTTCGTCTGGCAATTGGATAAGCAGATTGCCAAGGTGGATGTCTGGGTAATATTAGCGACATCTAAAGGTATCCTTCCGAATACAACTGACCTCCGTGAACGATTCCCAGCCTATGTACGCGAGCCACTGCCATGAAAAGCTGGGCAGCGAGAGATCTCGCGGCATCAAGCGGGAATAGGTCGTAGTCTTTGAGAGCCTCGACGAGACTGCATCTGGCCGGCGTGGTGACAAGGCATGAATGTGTCCCGTTGGGTCCTTTGAGCACGAAGCGGTCAAGGACGGGGGATGAGACGGTCGCTCAAGTCATTTACTGGACAAACCGAAAGCTGTCCCAGGATCTGGGCTTCCTTGGAGTTGTGGTCCGCGATGCCAATCTTGACCGCCACGTATCTGCTTAGCTTTTCGTCTCGTGCAAGCCAGATCGTGGAGTACGATCCGTGCCCGAGCTTTTCGATAATTAAGTATCGTTCCTGGAGCTTATCATTTAGTCGGATTGGGTGATAGCCGCCGGGCCGATATCCGTCTAGTCGTTCGACGTCGCTGATATACTCATAAAGCGGCCCATCGGTTGCCATAGTTCGTCTGAATGGCCGCAGTGTACGAAACTTGCTAGTAGTAGTCACAAAGGATTGCAGACCTCGGCTTTGCCTTGTAACACAGCGGCATACAAGCCATCGCATATTCTCAAGCTAATGGTAGAGTTGAGATGCAAACCTAGAACGCGGCTGATGAACGGCTCACATAACTAGAGTCGTGGTGATGGAAAAGGACTAACCTGCGCAAGCCTTTGACATTGGAAGCAACACGCGCTCGTCACGCACGCACCTCGAATCGGCACAAGATTTCTATTGGCCATTTGGCTAACTAAGCAGTGGAGACTTGGCTTGAAATCAAGTGATCACCTGGGTAACCCTAACAGAAGGTACTGCGTTCTTATTGCGACTTAGAGAGGCATCTGACATGTCCAATGGGCAGAAATGAGACGCGGGTAGTCGCGGCTTATAGTATTTAGAGATGACATAGATGAATGCTGGTCCAAATAAAACTATCCCGTAACATAGCTTACAAGCTCCATAATCCAATATGGCCGTCTTCACTACTTAGGTACATGTCTTATCCATTAGCCAGCAAAGCTAGGCTTCTGCAGTTCGAAGCTTGCACAATCTGCAAGCGCTGCGTGATCAAATCGTAGGAGTGGATGGCACCGGTAGCGGATGAAGCGTAAATCATAGGTTCTGTAGGGCTGAAAGTGACATCCATAATTCGCGATCCAGTAGAGAAAGAGAGCAGAAGACGCTGCTGTACGTTCCAGATACTTACGTTGCTATCTTGGTCGCCAGATGCCAGAAGCCCGCCATCAGGCTGAAGCTTCAATGTTATTATGGGGCTTTTGTGGTTACCATACTCCTTGTGCACTTCGTCCTTGGCAAAATCTATCATTTGATTTCCCGGGAACGTTAGCTCGGAACCATTCCAGAGTTTTGCTTGAGGTGTAATTGATGACGCGTCTAGCGAAGAGTTGATGAGAGAGCTTGGAATTGCGACTTCAACAAAGCGGACTTGCCTTGATCACGGAGCCTACTGCGGCATACACGAGCGACGAGGATGGAGATGTCTCAACACTCAATGAGGTGATTGGTTCTATAGTTGCGATAAACTCCTGCTCCTCTCCATTCATATACAAGACTCTCATGGAGCAATCATCTGATCCAGATAGTATTCGGGCGCCATTCTTAATAAAGGAACTACAATTCCCAGACCTAGCGTGACCGCGTAAAGTAGCCACGCAATCTCCATTACTCACGCTGTGCACTCGCAGGTTACCATCCTCAGACGCGGAGCATACAAGAGTGCCATCTTCTGACATGATCTACCATTCTCAGGTGTAAAAAGGACAAACTCCATCGTAACAGCATGCTTACACATTTGCGTAGGCCTTTAACGCCATCGAGGCATTTGACTTGCTCTATCTTGCTTCCACGTTTCCGCCACATTATGAGATTACCATCTTTGCTGCATGAAGCAAGTAGATCTTCTGTTATTCGATCACAATTCAGAAATTAAAATATGATAGTTTCGAAACCAGGTTGCATTCGTTCAACTTACTCCGAGTTCACTCTTGAGGGACACGAAACACTTATGACGGGACCGGTCGACAGAGTGATCAGCTACCTTCCCTTCGGACGCGAAGAGCAAACACAAAGCCTGGGTTTAACAAGTGTTATAACTTACATGCGCTGCAACCATTTCTCTAGCTTGGACACACCAGTCATGTTAACTTAAGTAGTAAACAACGCCGTGAGAATTGAATGAAGAAGATAAATGCGATAATTTTGAACAAAATACGCTTTGCGTTATACGACTTTGAAGTGAGGCGTGTGTTGTCTTGGCTGCATCTCATCTCACTGCGGGAAGCTTATTTCGTACATGATCGAGCTGTTGGTGCATGAAGCACTGCCTTGCAAGCTAAGATCGGTACCATTATGCACCTGTCGAGTCTAACGCAATAAGATTCAACATCCATACGTTCTTGAATGTCCTCAGACTAAGTACTCTTCATAAGCTTGGCTTTTCATCGATCAAAACAATGTCGTATTCTTCGTCATTTCACACAAAATTAGAAGGCGCTCGGCTTTTCGTTTCATTGTAATAATGTAAAGCTATCCATTTGTTCATGCAACAGAGACAGCCTTGCCCCAATAAAAACATCACACAAATAATACGAACACGATGTATATAATTCAGGTCAATTGTGTAGCATGACGCAGGTAGCGAACAGTATCTACTTACTTGACTAGTCACAGTCCACGACTGCAAAACTATAAGCTAGCCATATCATACAATCCATGCATCAGTACTTTAATCACACTTAAGGAAGTCACGGCCAGGGCCATGGCGCATAACACCGCAGTACTTGACGATAAACTCTTTACTCTTCTCCTGGTACTCGAAAACCACGCGGTCAGGGATGTTGTCGGATGGGCCGCCGTCGTAGACCTTGTTGTCGGTTGAGATGGGAACTCCATTTTGTTCTTGCCGCACTTGAAAGGAGCCTCTCGCCGTTGCCGAAGTCGTGGGGGTACTTGTCTATGAAGCATATCAGTGTTGCATTCTCATTTTACTGGGCTTCGAAGACGATTAATGAACATGTGTGTATGTGTGTCAACAAGGTAACTTACTAGCGCCAACCTGTTTCCCATTGGCAGCAAGCTTAGCTCCGCCCAAGAACGCGGCTTTTATCTGGTTCTTTGTGTACTTGTGCTTGTCGTAGGGGCCGAAGTTGCCAACTCTCTCGCGGAAAGGGCACGTGGCATCGTTCTTGGGCTCTTCCTTGTCCTTGACCTCGAGGTTCAGGCCTCGTGTGTCGAGGATGAGAGTGCGCTCCTGGAGGTCGTTGACGTTCTCGACGGGCCCGGCGAGGACGCTGGTGGCGCTAAAGCCGAGGAGCAATGGAGTGAAGATGCTAGCGAGTCTCATTTTGAAGTATGATAAAAGGCCTCTTGAAAAAGTTATGAAGAGCAAACCTTGACGATTGCTTAGATTGTTGATGGAATTGTTGATTGTTTGCTGGATGTGGCTTGATGGAATGATTCAGTTTGGATTGATCAAGATGCTGTCGGGTTTTATACTTTTGATGAGGTGAACTTGGTTGCCATGTTCATTACTATCCCCTGATGCCTCAATACGACCATTATCTCCATGTTGATAGAGCTAGAGGATCGCACGCCTGGTATCCTTTCAATACCGGCTTACGTTGGATTGACATCTTCATGGAACATGAAGAAAGCCCAGCAGACCGCGCGAAAGCCATTTTGTCTCTGCTATTTTTGTTGCTATACCCGGGCGATCGACTGTCCGCAGCGATGATCAGAATATACTAATATGTCGGCGAACACAAGGCTCTCTGACTAAGGATGCGAGCACAAAATAGGCAAAAGATCGAGTGGTGACGTGGAAGCTAAAGTTCAAGTTTCAGATTTTAGACGCCGCCATCTGGGCAACAGTCCGCGAGGGGTCCACGTCGTAGCAGTTGAAACCACCTTGTTTCCATGTTCGTCATGTCCATCATTGCTCAATTGCCAGTGCCATGTTCCATGTGGTTAGCGGACGGGGGCTAAAAGGGTACTAAAAGATTAGGTGGTTAATGATGGTTGTATTCTTTGGTGCTTTAGCTACCAAGTCTCCATAGTAATATAGTAATACTACTACCTCCTATTACCTAAGCCATTCTCCACCTCAACCGGGCCGCGCTTACTGCCAATCTATCGCTGCTGTAGTGGCAGCTAGGGAACCTGGGCTTTGCACGAATCTCGATGGCGGCATGACGCAGTAGCGGATTAGGAGACATGGTTGGAAATACTAGGCTGTGCTTATGCTCGGACAAGGCTGGACTTTTGACTGCCCTGTAGATGGACGGATTGGTGGATAAAAGTTGATGGACAGAGAGATCTGCCGGCGTTGTTAGGGTAGTGCTTACGTGAGCTGACCAGTGACGTCAAAGCTGTGAAGACGATTAGTCGAGCCAACATTGACTGCCCAACACGCATCATTTCATCTCTGCTTTTTCGTAATTCTTCTTTTCTCAGCTTATGTTACATTTGATTTATCGTCATTTTTGACAGATGATACGTGCAAGCGCGATAATAAAATACAGCCGAATCCATCAGACACCATTTTCTCCCAAACCTCACAGTCGCTTCACGTCTTAACACATCAATATCATTTCACATCCACATTCTCACCATGTCATCCACCACACCCCAAGACTTCGTCGCTGCACAAGAAAAGCAGGAATACCCTCTTCTCCCCGAGCAACTGCAGGCACTCAAAGCCTTCCTCACAGATTCGAGCGTCCCAGTCTCCCAAACCGCCCAAGACCTTACAAGCCCCGTCATCAGTCTGCACCAAAGGCCAAGACGGACCCGTCCATCCTAAGCACCTACAGAACACAGCACACTATGGCGTTCTATTGCAGATGCTATTCGGCAACTACCTGATTTTAATGACAGACTCGTCGATCTAGTCGTCGAGATCCAGAAAGTGTCTGATCCAGAAGATCACTTTTCCTCCATGTCAGACTACCAGCAGTACTGGACCGAATTCGTCTTTGACTGTAAATACGTTCCCGCTCACATTTCACCGCGAAAGCACTTGATTCCAGTACTGATTATTGTTTAGTCAAAGTTCCCCGCTCAGACGATCCCGAACGTGACTCCAAGCGCCAAGCATGGACAAACATCAACGCCTTCTGCGCGAAGATCTCAACGCGCGGCGTTCCCGCACTTGAAGAGCGTTCCCGCGCCGCATGGGTGTTCAAAGAAACACTGGAGCGCGCACCATGGGAGCAATTCCACCATCTCGACATTGATGAGCAACTAGACGACGACCCGGACGACGAGGTAGTTGCTGCGGAATGCGCATACGAGCTCGAGTGCCGAGACGTCAGGGTGCTGGAGTATTGGGTTCCCGCTGCAGCGGCGTGGGTCAAGTACAACGCTCGTGGTATCTACGAGATGGAGGGCAAGATGTCCCGGGCAGACGAGGAGGATTGGGAACCAACGACCTGGAAGGGAAAGAAGGGATGGTCAAGGAGCGGTTTGCGTACTGGACTGAGAGGTTTGAGTGGATTAGCAAGGTTACTGCGTTGAAGAGGAGACGAGGGAAGAAGCTGCTAATGCGGCGGAGACAATGAAGAAGGTGGCGGGACAATAGGTCAGATTAGAGTAGTCTATTACAATGCTACAGTATTTGTACATGGCTTGGTATGAGATGTATATGCTTGTCTTTTGGACTTTTTGGTGGCTATCGTCGTGAATTATTAAGTGCGTGGTAACTCGGAAAGAGTACGTACACAGTATGGGTTGTGGTAGCCTGCAGCAACAATTGACCTAAGGACAAATGAAGCATTTTCCCCGAGGCTGTTGGGGTGGATAATGGATTAGTGTTACGAGCATAGAGGCTTTCTTAACACTTGACGTATACAAGTCGATACCTTTCTAGAACCACTCTAAAATCTTAACCATGGCAAATGTAGGTCACACTCACCATCTTATCCGAATAGCCAAAGAGCCAGTCAAACAGCGGCACCGGCGCTGCACCAAATGCTGGTCCACGGTTGACAGATACTCGCTCAATATTTGCGAACAGTACTGGCGTAAACAACTTTACTTGGCTGTGTTATGTAATATCGGCAATAATGCCGAGCGACAGTCCATCGCCGCCGGGCGCCGACGGGAGATGTTCAACCTCAATGCTTGAGTAATGAACGGGTGAGCTATTGGCAACTATAATGGTTTCGCGCATGAGCAACTTCGGAGTGCGATCATGAGTTCGTGGCAGCTCCATTATAGTCGCCATGCAGGACATGAAGTCTATATAAAAAATCGCTGTGACACAAGAATGCTGCACTTTGCAAAATAAACGGGTTAAGCTGCAGGCGGTCAAAGTTTAGACCAAGTATGAAATTCTTCACGTTTCGATTGTGAAACTATTATAACATCTTCTAGGAGTTAGGTCGTTTTCAGCGGTGGACGGTAAACGCAACGTATCTCATCACCCTTTTGACCTATGGATGTGAATCAATAAGTCGCCATCGGAAGGAACATGGATTATATCAACGCTAGGCGCGAGGCTGTTGTTAACTCCTCACTATTACATTTGCAATCAACAGCAGCCAGACTTCTTCCTTTGCCAAACGACCGGCTTTGTCCACAGAGTGCTCGCAGCAGCCTAGGCATGAACAGCATCGTCTTTTAGACCTCATCGTGCCTTGACGACTTGCTGTTTGTCGCGTAAATTGTCGCCTCCAAACAATCGTTAAACACCATGCCGCCCTGTTTGCCATCCACGCTTGCGCAGTTGCAGCCATCGACGACGGCGCGATAATACCTCGAACATTCGTCCATGCTCCACGCCACCTCGCAACCCGGCAAAACCCCAAACCAAACTTGACGTACTTGTTCTCCAGGGTGCTACCCCAGAAAGCCCGGGGTCTTGTGTTATACCCGACCTTTTCATTGTGTCTGAAAATGACAGGGCCTACCAGGGTGTTCTCTCCTCTCATTAGAAACCTGAATTTGCGGCAGAAGCTTTCGATTCCCAAGTCTAATTCTTTATGCATGTGCTTAGTTCCAGTACTATAGCAGGCGAGGATGTTTTCAAGGGGATTCGGGTGCTTCTTCGGCGGCGGCTTGGGCGTTGGCTTGGGCGCTGGAGCCTGAGAAGTCGTCCTGGGAACCGCAGCGCATGGGCTGGGATCCTCTGGCCCCTTTCATCATAAACTCTGTGTCTTCCATGTGGAAACACAATCGACCCGAGGATGGGCCAGTAGTCCAGGTTCAGGTCGCAGTAGCCTTGTTGATTGCGATAAGAGCACTTGTCCGCGAACGGCCCGGCCTCGGTGTCGTCGAGCAAGGTGACCGTCACAGGGCTTTGGGCCAGTCTCCAGCCAGCGGACTGGGTCCGTTAGGGCCGAACGCAGTTGGAAGCGCAGGGGTGTCTTGGCTGTTGGTGTGATAGTCGTGTACTTCTCGTCTGGGCCCAGGTACGTAAGGCCAGGCCATCTCTTGGTAGGTTCGAGCGTGGGCCAGACCGCGACTTCGGATGGCTTGGCTTGTCTGGCTTGCAGGGCGTTAGACCCGACTGTGATTTTACTAAACACCCACTCGGAAACGGTCATGGGAGGCCTTGTGATAGTGCTAGTCCATGTGCCGGAGCTGACAGTCACGGGGGATAGTCGATGGTGGTGGTAGCGGCGGTCCAAGGCGGCAGCACGGCTGTGCACGGAGCCTTGCAGGTAAATCCAGGATTCTTCATTTTCCAGATCTTGCGGTCGACCCAGACATCATTGTCTGATTCGGAATGGCTAGTCGAGACATAAAACACGGAGACTTGAGACCATCGCGGGTGCGAGTCCACGTTCAGGTTGTCCAGAGCGGGAATGCCCACCCCATTCTGGACAGCCATGTACTTGGCACCAATGGTGATGAGTTGTTGAACCTTCACGTTATACTCGTTGTTGTCGAGCAGCATCATGGCTTTCTGACAAGCTTGCCCATCAACTATTTGCTTGATTAGAACCAGACCCCATTTGTCATCCGACTGTGCCGTGCGGTGGCTGTGCCAGAAAAGGTGAGACGGCAGTTTCATGAAAACTTACTGCAATCCTGGGCATATGTTCGAAACCACGAGTACAACCCAGCGCCAGCGATGAAGATATTGCTCGATCTCCTAACTATCACGGCCCACGACTCGTCGCACCCGCCGAGCTCATTGTTGCCCCTGCAGTTGTAATCAGGGTCGCTAGGAAACAAGCCGACGTGCTTCTCGAAAGGGAAGGCGGCGGCGGGGTTGGCTGATAGTATGGCGATTCTGTCTGAATCATACCTGCAAAGATATTGCGTGCATTGTGGAAGTTGTACTGGTAGTATACAGCGTGTTCGGAGGCAGTTCCGTAAAGCCAGACAGGTTCCGTGCTTTCGATGAGAAACCCTCGAGCAACATACACCGAGGTTTGTACCTAGATGCAATAAAGATGCTGTTTAGTCTATTGAACTATTCCCTCCCCCTCTCAAAATTGGAGGTAAGGTAAGTTTGCTAGCATTTTCCTCAATGTTTGCTTAGACTTACCATGGTATTGTTAGCGTCCTGGAGATCTGGATCACTGCGGGAAAATAAAGTTAGAAAGGAGCGCTAGTCACAGGCTACATCGGAAAATTCCATTTGTGCCAGTGAACGTCGGATAGACTATGACATACTCAATCATATGGTCTGCGACCCAGAGCCACATGTTCTCAAAGTAGCCGGATGCTTTTGGGGTGATGTGCATCATGAGACTACCCGCGTTGCATCCTGGATTGACGCCGCTCGTTGATGGAGGGCACTCCTTGGGCGTCAATTCTGTCCCAGCTGCGCCTCCGATGCGGACATGACAATCTGTTACGTGTTGCGTCAGTCTTGTTGAAGCTGCCCCATCATCTGTCTCGAGATGATCATCTCCTGGGTTTGGATTCTCTCCGTCACATCAAGGGACCCGGTGTGCCACTGCAGATCCCAAAAGCAGCAGTATAGAAGGGGTGAGGAGCGACTTACCCCATAAAGCAGCTGAACCTGGTCGTGCGGCTTTAATGTTCCATTCCACAAGAACAAGACCGGCCGTGGGTCCGCGATTGGTAAAGATAAGATCTTGCATCTCGACATCTCCTTCATCACCCTCCTGGCCCACCTTGATCATGACTTTCGGATTGCTGTGTGAGGGAGCAAGTCAGTTGTTATGCCCGCGGAGTAGGAATGTATAGGCCATAATCATATATGTAGAACCCCGGAAGAAAAACGTACCTGGCGTCCCCGAAATAGGACCCTGATGCAACAAGCTGGGACCACGTCTCTCCAACAATTCTGCTTCCAGCCGGAACTATCAACGTCCTCGTCAATATGTAAGAGCCGGCGTCGACAAACAAGATCTTGCCATGGCTGGCATACAGAGCTCCCTGGAAAGCCGCCGTATCATCCGTGGTGCTGTCACCACGGGCGCCAAAGTCCTTGACATGTAAAAGTTCGCCTACGCCTGCGCCTTCGTACTGCGGCTTGGGCCGCTCAAAATAAGAGCCTTTGGAATCAAGCAAAGTACTCTGCCGGTAGAAACTTCCTGGGTCTTCTCGACCATGCGAGAACTCTCGTTTACCGCTGGCCGAGTACACAGGCCCGACAGTCCAATGCTTGACCTTGGCCGCAGGCGCAAGGAGCACTGCGCCGGCCGTGTCTGCAACTGCCTTTTTGACGTTTTGAAATTCGACATTTTCGACGATGACCCCTGTGCTCCCACTGCCAGCCTTGGAGTTGATGGGTGCCACTAGGATTGCCGTATCCACGTTCTGGAAAGTCGAGTCGATGACGGAAGCAGAGCCAATATGTCCGCTTTTTGACTCCTGCAAGAGGCGGAAGCCTACGTTCACGTTCTTCATGGTGATGGACTTCCAAAGCCAGCCCCAATCCCAGATGACCTGAACGCCGGTGGCGCAACCGTCAAACGTCAAACGTTGGGCAGTGAACTGCTGATTACCACCGTAAATCCCAAACTTGCCCCCCTGAATGTGATGTCTGAGATGACGCCTCCGCTGCCATTCTCGGCAAAGATACCTCGCTGAGACGAGCCTGGCGCGGCAATCAGTTCGACGTTTTGGATGCTAGTGGCCTGGGCCACCTGGTAATGCAAACAGGCTACTTGTTGATCCGAGCGTGTGGCCGTAATGTCGATTCGAAGATTACGGATCTGCCGATAGAAATTGGCGGTATTAACATACCATTGTTGATCACCGCCATCAATGCCACTGCCGCCACCGGTATACTCGTCTGTTGATAGGACGCCAAGGCCGATGAATTCAGGGGCTGCGACAATGGTGGGCCAGTTATTTGCCTGTGAAAGAACGTATCAGTGTCCTGTCTGCCTCTGGGGGATCAATATCCGCAGCTGATACGTACATCGCCAATCACCTGTGTGCCAAATGGCAGAGGATTGAGCTGGACACGCGATACCTCCCGGGTGGGAAGTAAATGATAGCATTTTTGTCGTTGACCCGTTGCACTTCTCACCGCATCTGCGTCCAGCATTCATGGCGCGCTTAATGGCCTTGGTGTCGTCCTGAAGAAAACCAAATCTTAGTTTTGAGGTGAGGAACACCAAACTGACTCAATTTGTGTCCTTCAGGCATGCTTGCTTACCGTTTTGCCGTCGCCGACAGCTCCGTAATCGCGGACATTGCGGAAAACCTGTTAACGAGCCAAAAAGTTTCAGTGCCTGCCATCATAATGATCGTTGGACGGCCTACCTTGTAGTTTGGGTCATCGCCCCAAGGAACCGTTCCCTTGCGACTGATATGTTCCATCCAGTACGTGCCTGCTGCAGTATCCCGCTTCGTGAGCTTTTCTCTGTCGTGCAAAGCGTCAGCCTCGGACACGAGCGCGGCAGCATCAGCAATCTCCTCGGTTATTGTCAGTAAGGGATGACTTTCCGTTTCAGAGATAAGGCTTCTGGCGAGCGAACGCTTCCCAGCAGTGCTGCCGGGGTTTGATCCGTAATGATTTCGTCGTGGATTAGACAGACGTGCCTCGTTCAACCGGATTGATTTCTTCATTGCAAGTTTGACAATTTGCCGCGCTCGATAAAGTTCCGAAGTAGAGTTTCCCACGAAAGCTGTGCTATTACTTAGATGGATTTCGGTGCCGCTTTTGCGAATGTCCGCGGGGAAGTAACTACGGACTGTCCTGGGTTATTATTCTCGTAGTTGTTCATGCTAGACGCCATATTTCGAGAAGTCGCTCCCATAGTAGAATGATTCCCCCTCATATCAAAACCGCTGTCTTCTCCAGCCGCGAGGGTTCCATCATCACTGATGTCTCCGTCAAAGTCAAATTTGGGGTCAAAATTGAGCTGTGAGCTTACTCCCGGGTCTGTGAGCTCCGTTTGATTTGTGAAGATGAGGTACTGAGACACATTGTTCATCCTGACGAGCTCGTCCATTGTGACAGTGTTGGCCCAGTCAAGAAAACTCTCTTGTTTCAATGCTCGCTTGGATTGAGAGATTCCGATCAAATTCTGCACAGTACTCAAGGATGGATCCGTGTATGTATAAATCTTGGCAGCGACACCGCTGTGTGGGTTGTTGGTCATGCGAAAGTTAAAGAAAACGATACTGTCGTTTTCGTCGAAATAAGGGTAGGGCGGACTAGCTGCGTTGGCTAAATTCCTCTTGATAATCAGGTCGGCTAGTGTCTCTTGCAACCGTCCATGAGCCGATCCCTGCCAGTTTTGTTCCGCCTTGACGCCCACAGTGCATCGAATGGCGGCGCAGCGGGTTAAGGAGTTTCCTCCCAAGGTACGTTGCCACTGACGGCGTTGCCGTTGCCGCCTTCCACCCAAGTGGCGGGAGGAAGCTCATCGCAAGAGTATCGGATCCCCGACTGCCTAACGATGTTGCCATTGCTATCGCGTTCATGTTTGATTGTCTTGCCATCATTAGCCGTAGGTTCAAGATCCTTGTGCATCCAGGGTCCGTCGTGACGCCATATTTCGTTCTGGTCGGTTTCAGGACATGTGTGAGATTTGATCCAGTTATTACTTTGGCCGGTTGGACAGGATTGCTCTCGGCGCTTGTTTGATCGCCCGGTCCGGCCTGTGTTGAAATCATATCCGAATTGGGTGCGGGCCTGGTACCATTGCCGGCCTCTTGTACTGGCGTAGAAATTCTCGGCGTTTTTGCAAATGTCCCTCATGTAAAAACAGTTGTATTCTAGGAATACGGCCTCGGGAGCCATCGACACGCATTGCTTGAATCCAGCGTTCAGGTCCGGTTTATAGTGATAGTCAAGACCACCCCATCGGTTTGGTGACGACTGGCATCCTTGGATGTACTGTGCCTTGGCGCAGTGTTGGTCAACGAGACTAAATTGGTGCAGAAGAACGAAGGCCAGCAGTTGCCACGTCAAAGCGAAACGGCTCATCGCACCAAATACACTAGCCTGCAGGCGAGGTCTGTATGAGCAGAGGGGACCAAAGAAGAGGCTACAGATAACAATTTAAGCCAAGGTTATCAGGCGTGATTCTTTGGGCATTTACAATCTGCTTGTATCTAATTCCAGGCAGACTGTTCTCTTCACTCCAAATTTAAGGGCTCATAATCTAGACTCCAAAACAATCAGGCCCCATAGGCGTTAGCTTGGCGTATGACTTGGCTGAAACTTGGCATAATCTACGCCAACAAGCAAGCTAGTTCATTGTTTTCATATGCCCCCGGAGCAGGTCTGACTAGATCATCTTAGCGGTTGTTTGCTTCCACATCTACTGGCCATCGATGTGAAGACAGCCGCGAAGAACATGTTGCCTCTGATATTTCGCTGCGAGGGTCTACTTTCATTTAACGCATTTGGATTAGAGTCTTGATCACTGACCTCAAAACGGGAATATACTCGCTTAAACGGAGTCTCTAGGCCACCGGGTCAAAATACAACTATGATGGAATATGCAACATGGCGAGTCATTAAGCTTTTATTTCCAATTTTCTAATTGAATGGAAGCGCATGACAATAAAACTACATGAGAAGCTAGTTTAGTGCTTTAGTAGCCCCCTTTCTCACCAACACTTTGGGGGTATTGCTTGTCCGATCCCCTCGCTTCTTAGGTGCTCGTGCTCGTTGAGTCGTCTGATTGACCCAAGACTTATTATCTTTGAAGGCGGACGTAGTGTGGAGTGAGTAGGCACTCGGTTAGGCTATGGCTAAGCACCGGCGGTCAGGAGGTACATGCTTTCGTCTTTAATCATTAAGAGTTGAAGACTATCGTAGCTCACCACCAGTTTTTGGCCTGCGGGTGGTACGCCACCTTCCCACACGTTTTCCGCCGCGGAAATATCTTCAAAGTGCTCCATCAAATAAGAATGAACCGTAGATACATAGTCGTGGACGGTTATATATTCTTTATTTGATGCAGTGACCACAACGGGTGGTGGTACCTTCGGTCGCCGTTCACCGCAGCACTTAAGTAACTCGCCAGGACCTTCATCATCTGACGGAGCAAAGACACAGTCTGAATCATTAGGATCTGCATGCTCATGATATTCCTCCCACTGGTGTTCCCAGACGTCTAGCTGGTAAATCTCAACAGTAATGCTTGACTGTAGTGGCTGGGACATAGGCTCCTCTGATATAGGATGCCATGTTAACCTAGATTCCTGAAAGTAAGGCTCTCTTGGTCCATCCGGAAATTGAGCATTATCTAAAACAGAGATAGCTGAAGTAAGGGGCGCAGGAAGAGTCCATCGGAGACGTTGTGCCTCGGGAGAGGAAAAATAAGATGTCTTGAGGCGGAAGACATAGGCGAGTCAAGACGTGCTAACCGGGAGAGAATAGGACTTCGAAGAAAGAGGCGTGTACTGCCGAATATGTGATAATCTAACGAGAAAAATTAAATTAAGAGAAAGGGGCAGTCTGTTCGCTAGACGTGCTATTTGTATGGTGCAGATGTTGACTCGGAGAGAAAACACGCGAAACCCATGTCAGAAAAATGTCTAGCGTCGCCGCGATTTTCCAAGCTTAGAAGCTATTGCATGAATGTGCGGGAATTGCCAGAGGACTTTTCAGCGCTAGAGGGAGCACGTGATCCACTTAACTGTCATAATGACTCGTTGGGCGCAAATTAACATCATGGAACGGCAACAAAATCCCCTTCTTAGACCTATTAAAGGCTACTACTGCTAACGCATAAAGCTATATATAGCTTATATAGTTTGTATAATAGCTTACTTATATTTATAAATATATAGGTTTTATATATAAAAGTAAGGGCTATAAATATTAATTAAATAATTAGTCCTAATCTAATAGCTTTATATATATATATAGTAATAGCTTTAAGTAAAAACTTTTATATTATTTTTATAATCTTATATTATTTATTAAAAATAAATTATTAGTTTAGTAATTAAGAAAAAGATATAACCTTTTATTAAGTAAAATAAAGTATTATTTCTATATTAGCTATAGATAAAATACTTATATTAACTAATAAAATAAGGAGAAAAAGAATTAAAATACTTGAATACTTAGTTAAGCCTAGCTAAAAGGTATTTTAATATTAAGAAAACTAGCTTATAGTATTTAAATAACTTATTTAAGATTAATTTATTTAAGTTATATTTTACTTATAAAGTTACTTACTTTTCTTTTTCTTATTATTCTTTATTTCCTTTTTATAGTAAACTAACTTAAGCTAGAAATAATTACTAGCTATATATATAAGGGGGTCTGAAGGCTTATAGTTTAGAAGTAATTATATAGCTAAGCTAGCTACTTAAACTATTACCTTTAATTCCTTAATTTAGTCTTAATAGTTTTTAAGTAAGTAATCTTATTTACTAATTTTACTTATATACTAATAAATAAGTTAATTACTATATATATATAGAATTAGCTAAGAGAGTTAATATTATTATTTATTTACCCTAGTTAGCTATCTATATAGCTATTGCTAGTACTCCTACTACTCTATTAAGAAGGAAAACCCTTAAGTAAAAAAAAACCCTCTTATATTTATAATTAAGTTAGTATTAGCCTTATCTTAGGCCTATATTACTTTATATATAGCTAGTTATAGGTATTTATTACTAGCTTATACTAGCCTTATTTTATAATAATAAAAGAAAAGAAAGAAAATACTATAATAAGAGTCTTTAGCCTTTTTTAGTATAAGTCTAAACTTACTATATACTTACCTTAAGCCTTCTTACTTTATCTTATAGTATAGTAAATTTAAGTTTATTATAATACTTTACTTTTTATTTACTTTTATACTAATATATTTAATACCTTACTTTTTAGCTATTTTTAACTTATCTTTAGCTTATAGTTATTATAAAGCCTAAGTACTTAGTTTTATTTAAGTATTATAAAGGAAAGGTAATCTTAGCCTAAGCCTTAGGTAAGCCTAGGTTTAAATTACTCTTAGATTATTTATTTAGTAATCTTTAATATACTTTATTTTTAATTTATAGTTATAACTTACTTCCCTTTCTCTTTAGTAAGTATAAAAGAGTTTCTTTTCCTTAAGGGATTTAAACCTTTTTCTTTTTTTTATTAAACTTTTTATAAGTTTTTTTTTTTAAAGCTATTTAAGGCTATTTTAAGCTAGTTTTAAGTTAAATACTAATATTCTTACTATAGGATAATATATAAAATAATACTAATACTAGATCCTATAAGTATACTAATTTCTATATATTTTTAGCTTTAATTTACCTAGGAAAATATTACTTTAAAGTACTTTCTAAGGAAGTCTTTTACTATAAAGTAATTAGTATAAGCTAAAAATAAGGGTATTAATATAAGTCTTTTACCTTTATTTTAAGGCTATTTTATAGCTAATTCTTTATAGTTAAGTAATTCTAAGGGGATTTAGTATATATTCTATAAGACTTATTTAGTTAGGACTTTAAGGTATTAGTATTATATTATTATTAGTAAGGTTTATACTAGTTTAGGTTTAACCTAGGAGTAAGGCTAATAAGTATAAATAAAGCTTTTTATAAATATATTTTTAATTATTAAATTTAAAATAGTATATATACTAAGGTAATATATACCTTTAGTCTAGGTTTTCTCTAGTATTAATTTATTACTAAGTAAATTTAGCTAGTCTTTAAACTAAGTATTAGTAATTAGTTAAGACTTAGGTAGCTATAGTAGCTAAGGGAAGTATAAGTACTATAGTATTAGGGTAGTTCTAGGCTTAAGCTAGGTCTAATAAAATTTTTCCTAGGTCCTAGCTAACTATTATAACTAAGTTAAGAAACTTTATATAAGAAATTAATATAAAAAGAAAAGGGTGCCTTTGCTATAGGGCTTAACTAGGCTAAAACTAGGTCTAGGGATTATTATAATAAGGTTGTTTTTTAGCTACGGCGTCTGGACGCCCGCATGGCGGAAACGAACCAGAGTTAATATTATAGTTAAGGAGTTCTTATCCTTAAATTCTAAGATTAACCTTAACTATAAAAATATTAAGTCTTAGATATAGTATTACCTAAAGGGAGGTTAGTTATTTACCTTTTGTCACGACTGGGAGGTCGTAGGGTTCGATAAACGAAGTGAAGGCTAAGATTCGCAGTCACTACTAGAAAGATACTAGCTAGGGGCGGGTGCGTGAAGGTTTCAAGCTCTTACCCGCCACATACAATGTGAGCGGTCTTCGCTAAATACCCCGCCCCACGAACACGTGGCTATCTCGTAGCTAGCTAGCCCCTTAGTTATCTAGACGGCCCGGAGTTCCTCCGAAGCCCTATTGTTACGTGCTAGAATTGATAATTAGTCTGTTATTATAGGATGTGGCCTGTTAGTATCATAAGACCTCGGATGTAGCTAGCACGTGACCTAGAACCCCTATATTAGACAATAGCTCTAACCTCTAGCTAGTTAAATTAAATAACAACCTTTACACTTATTTTTATATTACATTCTATATTATAATAAGTGGTAGTGATTGCTCTCCAATCATTACGCACCTCTAGCGCTTTTACTACTAATAAAAGCCACTAAACTAACATTTCGTTAACTAATCCACTAAGCCCGTTAAAGCTATCCCTTTTACTAGGCCTAATAGTCCCCCTAGGCATCACTTCCATCGTCAGATTCATTGACCTTCAATCCGACCGTTAGATCTGTTGACCTTCAATCCGACCGTTAGATCTATTGACCTTCGTCCCGACCGTTAATCCGTTGATTTGAAGACCTTTGACCTTCGACCCTTGATTCTTCGACCTTCGATTTGCTTCGACCTGACCGTCAAATCTAACAAATTCGTTAATTTCAATCGCTAGCCTCTCCCTAGGCAGCTTCCGTACAAACCTAATAAAGCTTACTAAATATAATGCTTCCCTTACACTAGCTAGATTAGTGTAAGTAATAGTAATTATAGTAGCTTTATAAGTAAGATTATTAGCACTAAACCTATAGTATTTATAGGAAGACCTTCCCTTTAAGAAATTAGGTCTTTTAGTACCTTAAGGACCTATACCTAGCTAGTTAGTAATATTAATAGATTTAATAGTAACTAGTTTAGTAATTCTAGTGGCAATAAGAGTAGCACTAGTAGGACCTTTAGGACCTAAGGACCTAATATTTGTGGCAGTAGTAGCAATTATAATAGCAAATTTAATAGTAATAGCAGCAAATACAAGACCTTTAATAGAAGCTAGCGATAGAAGAGAATGACTTTTAGTAGCTTAAAGACCTTGTTAAGGAAGTCTTTAAAGAGCGTAATGACCTTTAAAGGTAGCTAGCTGTCACGGCTTGTAGCCTAGGGTTGAATAAACGAAGTGATAGCTAAGATTCTCGCAGTTGCTGCTTAATAGATGCTAGCTAGGGGCAGGTGCGTAAAGGTTTTAATCTCTAGCCTAGCACTAATAATATGCATAGTCCTTAAGAAATACCTTACTCTATAAGCATATAGCTATCTTATAGCTAGCTAGCCTCTTTATTATCTATATAGCCTAAAGGTCCTCTAAAGATTCGCTCTAATAAATGTCCTATCTCTAACCTCTACGCTCCTAATATAATACCCCCTTATATATAATTAACCTTAATTATAAAAAGAGCTACTTACTTAGGGTGTAGTTACTATAATAAAGCTTTATAAAGAAAAATAGGATAAGGAATAAAAATAAGATAAGGTACCTTATATCTAAATATATAAGTAAAAAAATAATAATAATAATGCTACTAATTATAAATAACCCCCTTATTATAGGTAGTAATATCTAAATAGTAGCTTATATATAGCTTTAATATAGCAAAATAAATATTATTACTTATTATATAGCTAGACTAAAAAAATAGATAACCTATATTAATTTTTATAATTAGTTTAAATAAATAAGGTACCTAATGCTATAGTTCTAAATAGTCTAACTAGAGGGCTTATGTTATAATCGCTATAAGTTTGTAGCTATTAGGTATATATGTAAGTGGTAGAGCTAATAGTTGTTGTTGTAATTTATAGATTACTTACCTATAGCGCGTTAGATTACTTAAGGGGTCTAGGGTTAATATAAAAGAGACTAATTTTCCCCCTTTTACACACTACCTTTCTCCTATAATATCTCTTAACTTTATAAGTTACCCTCTCTAGCTAAATAGTAGCTCTCTTACTGCTATTACACTATAGTTACTAACCTTCTTTAGTCTCTAAGCATTATTATTATCTATCCTTATTTATCCTAGTTTTTGCCTTTATCTAGCTTATAAGTTTATTTACTTACTATTATAACTTTTCTATCTAGTTTATTATAGCTAACTTATAGCTAGTTTACTATATCTAATACTTATATTAAAACTCCCTTACCTTTACTTACTTTAGAAAGTAAGACTATTAAAAAATCTCCTTTAAAATCTCCTAAGAAGTTATCTTAAAAGCAAACTACCTCTAAAATATTAATATAAGTTTATTATATCCTTACTACTTCTTTACTACTAACTTACTACTAGCAAAACCTTAAGTAAGAAAATTCTATATATACGCTATTCTTAGTAGGTTATAATATAAAATATCCTCCTAAAAATAGCACCTATAAGATCCTAGGATATATTATTAATAAGAAGACCTTCCTTACTAAATATAATAAATCTTTAAGTATAACTTCTTTACTTACTTACTACTTCTTTATTACTAATATTTAATAGGCTGCTTAATAAAATATATATATTACTTCTAAAATAATAAAAACTACATTATAGTATATCTCTCTTGTCTAGAATCTACTTGCTTATTACTAATACACTACTAGTACTTAACTTAAATTATATAGCTTTATAATAAGCTATTTAAACTTATTAAAGCTACTCCTAAAGGTAGCTACTACTATTAGGATAAAGTAAGTATAATTCTACTACTTAGACCCTAGATTACTACTAACTTACTACTAGGCTATTATAAAAGCAAAGAAAAAGCTATAGAATACTATCTTAGTTTATAAGAATTCTAATAAGCATAGATATATTTACTACGCTTAAATAACTACTAATACTACTTATAAAGTAAAATATAATAAGTATACTATAATAGCACTACTAAGTAATATTATAAACCTTAAAACATAGATTAATATTATAAACTCTCTACGCTTTATAGCCTAGAATATCCTAATAGTAAGCTTTTATAATATATATAGCTAATACTTAGCTAACTTACTAGTAGTTTATACCTTATATTACTAATTTACTTACTTATATTAGTTTTATTAAGCTCCTTAGTAAACTTTAGGTTTATATATATAAAGAGAGGATTCTAATAATAAAGATATTCTAAGGGCCTTTACCTCTATAGTTACTATAGCTACTACTACTACTAAGAAACTAGTAGTCCTAGTAACTAACTCTATTATAGAGGGTAAGTACTTAGTAGCTATATAATAAATTATTTAAATTATTTAAGTAAATTAACTTTTATTTTCTAATATCTTATTACATTACCTATAAATTATAACTATCTTATATTAACTTTACTAGTTAACTATTACTTATAGTTATTAATAATTTCTCTAGTAATAAAATCCCTTTTTAACACCTAAGAATTCTCTAAAGTATTATAGCCCTTTTATTTAACTAGATATTTATAATACCTTCTATTATAGTAGTGTAAAATAATTCTCTTAACTTTAAACTCTTATTTATTATCTTTAATGTTATCTTATAGTAAGGATATATTTTCTATATTAGTTAGGTCCCCTTTAAAAGGCTTAAGACTAGTAATATTAAATATATTATGTAATTAAGTCCTAGGTAGTAATTTTAATTAATACACTAATCTATAACTCCTAATTGCCTTTTTGATTTTATAGGGACTTAGGTACTTTATAGCTAGCTTTTACTAGGTTATCTTAGGTTAATATTCTTTATTAATAGCAAAACATAGTTACTAACTTTAAACCTTATTAGAGTTCTTTTCTAGTTATAATATTTTCTATACTAAGTCTATAAGTCACTTAAAAGCTATTTAATTATAGTGTGTTTCTCTCTTAGTGCTAAGACTTTACTTTTAGCTTAATTATTTACTAAAGGGATATCTATAACTACTTACTATAGACCTCTAGGATTATAACCTTATAATGCCTCCGCTAGTGTGTAGCTATGCGTTATGTAATTGCTTATGTTATATATAAACTACGCTATTAATAGGTTATCTGCCTAATTAGTCTATTTAGCATAAGTAAAAGCCCTTAAATAGTGTTCTAGGACCTAGTTTAAACGTTTTATCTAGCTATCTATCTAGGGATAAAAAGCGGTGCTAAGTAGCTACTTAGTTATAAGAAGGTAACAAAAAGTTATTTAAAAACCACTAGTAAATATAAAACCTTAGTCTATTATAATACCTTCTAAGGCTTTATAGTCTCTAAAAATATATTCTAAGAATATAGTTACTAGCCTATTACTAGTTAGTTATATTAAAATAGGAATGTAAATACTATATTTTATAAAATAGTTAATAATAACTAGAATTATATTATAGGTTTAGTTTAAATCTTTTACTAGTGGAAATCTAGTGATAAAATCTATTAATAATTCTTAAAAAGGGTAATTAGGCACTAGCAGCGTAGCTAGCTTGCTATATAGTTTATAATGCCTTGGTTTTAAAGTCTAATAACTTATATAAGTGCTAATATATACCTTTATATCTTTCTTTATTATTAGCTAATAATATTAGTTTATAATCTAATAAAGAGTTTTACTTACTCCTAATACCTAGTAGCAGGGTTATTATAAGTTAGTAATAAAATTTCTTTTCTTATTTCTAGAGGGATAAAAACATAATTTTTAAATATTAATAGCTTAGAGGGTCTAATAGACTATGTCTAGGATATAGCTAAATTGCCGCTTTTAAGTAACTTTAATTAACCTATAGTAAAGTTATTACCTTACTACGCTTTATATAATAAGACTTAAATTAGGGTTTTAATTCTAAGCTCTTTTCTAGAAAGTTAGAGATAAACTTAGAAGAGGTTCTTTAAATAGATTAAATCCTAGCTATAATATCTCTATAAGTAATTAGTTTAATAGATACTTCTAGTCTTATAGGGATATAAATAAGCAATGCTTTCTTAGGGCGCCCTCGCTACTTACTAGAAATAACCTATACTAGTTTACTCCTATTAGAAATAGCTAGTCTAATAGGAAAATTAAAATAACTAAGTAATAAATAAAATATACGCTAGGTGCTAGTAGTACTACTATAGCTAGCTTATTACTTATTAATAAAAGTATTAAATAACCTTACTAAAACACCTTTTCTAAGAGTATTTAAATCATTAGGTTCTTTAAAAATATAATTAAGTTATGATTTTTAAGACCCTAGATATTAGTAGTATTATTATAGTGTTATTATAACTAACTATTAGTTACATTAAGTAACGTTTTTATAGAACCTATAGCACTACTATAGTGTTCCTATTACTTAGTATTTACAAATTTAGATAAAAAGTAAGGAGCTATATAATTATTACTTTCACTTTCCTTACCTTACTTATAAAATCTAGTCTTCTTAAAAGTAAGTTAGTAGGATTTAATTTCCCTATATAATATATAATTTTAAAGTTAAAAGGATAAAGCTTATTAAGTATAGTTACCTACTTACTAGTAAGCTTAGGCTTTATAGCTAGGTACTTATAGTTTAAATAGTCTATAATAACCTTAATTATATAAGCTAAATAGGCAAGGTAGTGTCTCTATATATAAAAAGCCTCTTAGATAGCTAATAATTCACTATTAGGTATTAAATAGCGTAATTTAGCATTAGTTATCTTTCTTAATATAAATATAACTAGGTGCTAGTAACCTAGCACTAATATTATAAGTATAGCCCTAATTACATATCTAGATATATCTATCTTTACTCTAAGGTATATAAGTGGATTAAAATACACTAAAATTAGCGCTTCCTAAAATCTTTATTAAAGTTCTTTAAACACTACTAACTTATAGGGCTTTAGGTTAAACATCGCTAGTTACTGCCCTCTAAGGTAATCTATTAATAAAATAATAACTTTACTATACTATTTAATAAAATAGTAGTAAAATCCTATAAAACTAAGGAATAACTAAATATCTAGGATACTACGTAATACTAGCTAGGTTATAATTGCTTTAACTCTTACTAGATCTATTATAATGCCTTTTAGTAATATTTTAAAGCCTAAGAATTTAACCTCTATAACTAAAAATTAACACTTTATAAGGTTAATAAAAGGCTTACTTCTCTAAGCTTATATAAGATTTATTTAATATGCTTTATATGCTTCTTAACTATGCCACTATATATTAGCGTATTATCTAGGTAAATAATATAAGTCTTATTAATAAGTCCTTTAAGGGCATTATTAATATACTCCTAAAAAGTCACTAGTATATTAACTAGTCTAAATAGCATTATAAGATATTTAAAGTGGCTATAGTAGTAATAGAAAGCTATCTTTCACTTATTACCTAAGTAAATATATAGCTAGTAGTATATATCTTTAAGATTAAGGACTGTAAAAATAACTATACTTACTAATTAATTAAGGATTTTAGTAATAAGGGGTAAAGGGCCTTATCCTTAATTATAATCTTATTTAAGCCCCTATAATCTATATAAAGCCTTAATTTTCCTCCTTTCTTTAGAACAAATAAAATTAGAGCTCTAGCTAGGCTAACTAATCTTCTAATTTACCCTTTTGCTACACACTTATAAGGTATTCCCTAAGAACTAGTAGCTCTCTTTTAGCTAAATTATATATAGGCCCTTAAGGTAGTGTTTTCCTTTCTTCTAATTTAATTATATAAGTGTAATTACCTAGTTTAGGAAGCTAACTTACTAGTGCTTTAGAAAAAACATTTACAAACTCCGCGTATTCTTCTAGAATTATTAGTATAGGACATTTAGCGCTTTTACCCTAATTTAACATAGCTTATTTACTACTTATGCCTTCTAAAATCTATATAATTATAATACCTTTACTTTTTATTATATATAAATATATTCTAATATCTATATAGCTACTTTGCTATTTAGTTATACTTCTTTTTTACTAAGTTCTTTAATAGGTCTTTATTTTCTTCTTTCTAATCTTTATTTTCTAAAACACTTAGCCTAATCTTTATTACCCTAATAGTAAGGTAATTACTACTAGTTTTTCTCTTTATATATTTATTACTTACTATAAGTAAAGAAAAGGTATTTTATTATTACTAAATATCTCTAAAAACCCTAATCCTAATATATAATTATAGGTAAATATTCTTTAATCTAATCTATACCTAAAATTATCCCTTACCTATATTAGTAATATAGTAGCTAACTTAATAGACTTTTATAAATCCTATACTATCTTTTACTTTTATTAACCTTTTTAAGATTCCCTAGTATAAAATTACTTTTTAGCTTATACTCTCTAGTATTTAGTTTATTTATATTACACTCTCCTAATCCTTTTTAATAATAATTTAGGATAAATTATTAAAAACTATATACTTATATTAAATAGCGCTTATATAGCTAGCTACTAGTTATCTTATTATAGAGATACTTATATTCTTATTCTATTATCTATAGGGTATTCTATAGTAAGATTGCATTCCTAAGTGCGTGCTAATTAAACTAGTATTATATTAGGGGATATAGCTTTATTATTACTCTTACTATACCTCTTAGTTATATACTTACTACTTTTATAGGTAAAATAGTCTAGTGCTTAGTAAGTTAGTATAGTATACCTAGGCCTTCTATATTTATAGCACACTAGGGATAATTTTTCTCTTAATCTTTGCTTTATTACTATGCCTTATCTATAGGTAATATAAAGTAAGAGTGTTATCTCTTTCTTTTAGGGTCTTAACTTTTCTTATTACTTTAGCCTAAGCTTATTATAACCTTTACTTTCTTACCCTAGCCTTATAACTAGCTTTAGGTTATTAGAATCTCTTAGCTAATTATTTACTTCCTTATAATATTATTTAAGCTATTTAGAAAGATAGTAATTCTTAGTTATATAGGGATTACTTTAAGTAACTTAGCTTTTACCTTAGTCTAAGCTTATATAAAGGATTAAAATAATTAGTTATACTTTTACCTAAGATTTAGTAGTGTTCTTATTACTTCTAAGTATCTTATACCTTTATTTATTATTCTAGTTTTTAGCTAATTAAGAAAACCTATCTAAGTAAGTAATAAGTAATTTACATACCTATCTATAGCTATATAACGTATTTATTATTGCTTTATATTATTAGCTAGGTAGCTACCTATATATATTACCTTAGTTATATTATCCCTAAAGGTATAGTAGTTTAATTTAAATAATATATTTAAGTTTACTAAGAAATTCTATAAGTTCTTATATATATCCCCTTTATATATAGGTTATTTTATCTATATCTTAATAAGGCTATTATTTCACTATATAATTACTACTAAGTTACTATAGACTACTAGTAGGATTATAGTTAAAGATTAAGGGGTAATTATAAGTCCTAAAGGAGGTCTAGCTAATCCTAGATTTGCCTTAAACTCTTTAATCTATACCTTTATTTATAGAATCTCTTATATCCTCTTAAGGTAATATAGCTTAGCTTATATAACCTTATAGTATCTCTATAATACTATATCTTTATTACTTATATTACTTATACCTTTACTTAGATTAAGATTAGGTAGCGTTTATTATACCCTATTATTATCTATAGTTCTAGATTATAGGGTTCTTTACCTTCCTAATTATCTATAGCTTTATTATTATAAGGTACTAGTGTATTTCTTATAGATTTTTAGAGCGTTAGCTATATAATAATCTAGCTAATAGTTTATATCCCTAAAAGGGTTTTAAAGAGATTAATTTATTATAGCTTATAGCCTAGGGTTAAATAAATAAAGTAATAGCTAAGATTCTTATAGTTACTGCTTAATAAATACTAGCTAGGGGCAGGTATATAAAGGTTTTAATCTCTAGCCTAGCACTAATAATATACATAGTCCTTAAGAAATACCCCGCTCTATAAGCACGTGGCTATCTTGTAGCTAGCTAGCCTCTTTATTATTTACGTAGCCCGAAGGTCCTCCGAAGATCCGCTCCGATGAACGTCCTGTCTCTGACCTCTGCGCTCCTGACACTAGCCTGTTAAATTCGTTAGCTAATTCAACAGCTAATTTAACAGCCTGACCGAATTCCAGGTCCTTTGCAACGCTTGTTGCCTAACCCTCTGCAAAGCTTGTTGCCTAGCCCTTTGCAACGCTCGCAAAGCTCGTTGCCCAGCCCTCTGCAACGCCCGTTAACTAGCCAAGCTATCAATTATCAGATCTATCAGCCTAATCAATGTGACTATCTGTATGACTATCAATCTAACAGCGACTCGGATTATCAATCCAACCGCCGACCTAACCGTCAACCTAACCGTCAACCTGACCGTTAACCTAACCGTTAACCTGACCGTTAACCTGACTATTAACCTGACTGTCAACCTGACTGTTAACCTGATTAATCCGATCAATCCGACGAGCAAATTGACTATGATTCAGAGCGCCCTATTGACTTACACGTTAAATCAGATGTACAGTTTAACGATTAATCCGACCGCTATAGTTACAGATCCCGTAAGTTAAGTTATTAACCTAATGACTAATTCAATGACTAATTCGATGACCGATTCGATGACCGATTCGATGACCGATTCGATGACCGATTTGATAACCGATTTGATGACCGATTTGATGACCGCCGGACCTGACGATTAATCTGACTGAATTCCCTTGCAAGAGCCCGCTTTCCTAGCTTGTTGCAAATTCGTTAGATCTTGTTAGATAGCTAGGATAGCTATCTCTTTTATCCGTGGTGCCTGCATTTGTTACGTGCTAGAATTGATAATTAGTCTGTTATTAAAGGATGTGGCCTGTTAGTATCACAAGACCTTGGATATAGCTAGCACGTGACCTAGAACCCCTATATTAGACAATAGCTCTAACCTCTAGCTAGTTAAATTAAACAACAACCTTCACACTTATTTCTATATTACATTCCATATCGTAACACCTATCGCCATGAGCGTCCTGTCTCTGACCTCTGCGCTCCTGACACCTTTACTATATTCTAAATAAAAACTAAAAAGCTAATAAAAACTATAAGGCTAAATATTAAATTACTTAAAGTAAAAATAATAAGTATAGTCCTTAATATAATAATACTATATATTATAATATAAAAAACCTTACTATAATTTATAAATATAAATATATAGTAATTTAAAGTAAGTATTACTAAGACTTTTATTAAGAGTACTATAATACTTATACTAAAAGTAACTTAAAGGTACTTACTTATACTTATAAAACTAAAATTTATTATTTATAGTAAAGACTATACCCTTAGTATTTACTATAAAGGTAATTACTTAAGCTATAAATGTCACGGCTTGTAGCCTAGGGTTAAATGAACGAAGTAATAGCTAAGATTCTCATAGTCACTGCTTAATAGATGCTAGCTAGGGGTAGGTGCGTAAAGGTTTTAATCTCTAGCCTAGCACTAATAATATGTATAGTCCTTAAGAAATACCTTGCTTTATAAGCACATAGCTATCTTATAGCTAGCTAGCCTCTTTATTATTTATATAGCCTAAAGGTTCTCTAAAGATTTACTTTAATAAATATCCTATCTCTAACCTCTACGCTCCTAATATAATACCCCCTATATATAATTAACCTTAATTATAAAAAAGCTACTTACTTAAGGTATAGTTACTATAATAAAGCTTTATAAAGAAAAATAGGATAAGGAATAAAAATAAGATAAGGTACCTTATATCTAAATATATAGGTAAAAATAATAATAATAATACTACTAATTATAAATAACCCCCTTATTATAAGTAGTAATATCTAAATAGTAGCCTATATATAGCTTTAATATAGTAAAATAAATATTATTACCTATTATATAGCTAGACTAAAAAAATAGATAACTTATATTAATTTTTATAATTAGTTTAAATAAACAGGGTACTTAATACTATAGTTTTAAATAGTCTAACTAAAGGGCTTATATTATGATTACTATAAGTTTATAGCTATTAGGTATATATATAAGTGGTAGAGCTAATGGTTATTATTGTAATTTATAGATTACTTACCTATAGCGTGTTAGATTACTTAAGGGGTCTAGGGTTAATATAAAAGAGACTAATTTTTCCCCCTTTTACACATTGCCTTTCTCCTATAATATCTCTTAACTTTATAAGTTACCCTCTCTAGCTAAATAGTAGCTCTCTTACTACTATTATACTATAGTTACTAACTTTCTTTAGTCTCTAAGTATTATTATTATCTATCCTTATTTATCCTAGTTTTTGCCTTTATCTAGCTTATAAGTTTATTTACTTACTATTATAACTTTTCTATCTAGTCTATTATAGCTAACTTATAGCTAGTTTACTATATTTAATACTTATATTAAAACTCCCTTACTTTTACTTACTCTAGAAAGTAAGACTATTAAAAATCTCCTTTAAAATCTCCTAAGAAGTTATCTTAAAAGTAAACTACCTTTAAAATATTAATATAAGTTTATTATATTCTTACTATATCTTTACTACTAACTTATTACTAGTAGAACCTTAAGTAAGAAAATTCTATATATACACTATTCTTAGTAGGTTATAATATAGAATATTCTCCTAAAAAATAGTACCTATAAGATCCTAGGATATATTATTAATAAGAAAACCTTCCTTACTAAATATAATAAATCTTTAAGTATAACTTTTTACTTACTTACTACTTCTTTATTACTAATATCTAATAGGTTACTTAATAAAATATATATATTACTTCTAAAATAATAAAAACTATATTATAGTATATCTCTCTTATCTAGAATTTACTTACTTATTACCTATATACTACTAGTACCTAACTTAAATTATATAGCTTTATAATAGGCTATTTAAACTTATTAAAGCTACTTCTAAAGGTAGCTATTACTATTAGAATAAAGTAAGTATAATTCTATTACTTAAACCCTAGATTACTACTAACTTACTACTAGGCTATTATAAAAGCAAAGAAAAAGCTATAGAATACTATCTTAGTTTATAAGAATTTTAATAAGTATAAATATATTTACTACGCCTAAATAACTACTAATATTACTTATAAAGCAAAATATAATAAGTATACTATAATAGTATTACTAAGTAATACTATAAACCTTAAAATATAGATTAATATTATAAACTCTTTATGCTTTATAGCCTAGAATATCCTAATAGTAAGCTTTTATAATATATATAGCTAATACTTAGCTAACTTACTAGTAGTTTATACCTTATATTACTAATTTACTTACTTATATTAGTTCTATTAAGCTCCTTAGTAAACTTTAGGTTTATATATATAAAGAGAGGGATTTTAATAATAAAGATATTCTAAGGGCCTTTATCTTTATAGTTACTATAGCTACTACTATTACTAAGGAACTAGTAGTCCTAGTAACTAACTCTATTATAAAGGGGTAAGTACTTAGTAGCTATATAATAGATTATTTAAATTATTTAAGTAAATTAACTTTTATTTTCTAATATCTTACTATATTACCTATAAATTATAACTATCTTATATTAACTTTACTAGTTAACTATTACTTATAGTTATTAATGATTTCTCTAGTAATAAAATCCCTTTTTAATACCTAAGAATTCTCTAAAGCATTATAGCCCTTCTATTTAACTAGATATTTATAACGCCTTCTATTATAGTAGTGTAAAATAATTCTCTTAACTTTAAACTCTTATTTATTATCTTTAATATTATCTTATAGTAAGGATATATTTTCTATATTAGTTAGGTCCCCTTTAAAAGGCTTAAGACTAGTAATATTAAATATATTATATAATTAAGTCCTAGGTAGTAATTTTAATTAATATGCTAATCTATAACTCCTAATTACCTTTTTAATCTTATAAGGACTTAGGTACTTTATAGCTAGCTTTTTACTAGGTTATCTTAGGTTAATATTCTTTATTAATAGTAAAACATAGTTACTAACTTTAAACCTTATTAGAGTTCTTTTCTAGTTATAATATTTTCTATACTAAGTCTATAAGTTACTTAAAAGCTATTTAATTATAGTGTATTTCTCTCTTAGTGCTAAGACTTTACTTTTAGCTTAATTATTTACTAAAGGGATATCTATAACTACTTACTATAGACCTCTAGGATTATAACCTTATAATGCCTTTACTAGTGTATAGCTATGCGTTATGTAATTGCTTGTATTATATATAAACTACGCTATTAATAAGTTATTTACCTAATTAGTCTATTTAGTATAAGTAAAAGCCCTTAAATAGTGTTCTAGGACTTAGTTTAAATATTCTATCTAGCTATCTATCTAGGGATAAAAAGCGGTGCTAAGTAGCCGCTTAGTTGTAAGAAAGTAATAAAAAGTTATCTAGAAACCACTAGTAAATATAAAACCTTAGTCTATTATAATACCTTCTAGGGCTCTATAGTCTCTAAAAATATATTTTAAGAATATAGTTACTAGCCTATTGCTAGTTAGTTATGTTAAAATAGGAATATAAATACTATATTTTATAAAATAGTTAATAATAACTAGAATTACGTTATAAGTCTAGTTTAAATCTTTCACTAGTGGAAGTCTAGTAATAAAATCCATTAATAATTCTTAAAAAGGGTAATTAGGCACTAGTAATATAACTAGCTTACTATATAGTTTATAATGCCTTAGTTTTAAAGTCTAATAACTTATATAAGTGCTAATATATACCTTTATATCTTTCTTTATTATTAGCTAATAATATTAGTTTATAATCTAATAAAGAGTTTTACTTACTTCCTAATACCTAGTAATAGGGTTATTATAAGTTAGTAATAAAATTTCTTTTCTTATTCCTAGAGGGATAAAAATATGATTTTTAAACATTAATAGCTTAGAGGGTCTAATAGACTATATTTAGGATATAGCTAAATTGCTGCTTTTAAGTAACTTTAATTAACTTATAGCAAAGTTATTACCTTACTACGCTTTATATAATAAGACTTAAATTAAGGGTTTTAATTCTAAGCTCTTTTCTAGAAAGTTAAAGATAAACTTAAAAAGGTTCTTTAAATAAATTAGATTTTAGCTATAATATCTTTATAAGTAATTAGTTTAATAAATACTTCTAGTCTTATAGGGATATAGATAAGTAATGCTTTCTTAGGGCGCCCTTACTACTTACTAGAAATAACCTATACTAGTTTACTTCTATTAGAAATAGCTAGTCTAATAGGAAAATTAAAATAACTAAGTAATAAATAAAATATATACTAGGTGCTAGTAGTATTACTATAGCTAGCTTATTACTTATTAATAAAAGTATTAAATAACCTTACTAAAATACCTTTTCTAAGAGTATTTAGATTATTAAGTTCTTTAAAAATATAGTTAAGTTATAATTTTTAAGACCCTAGATATTAGTAGTATTATTATAGTGTTATTATAACTAACTATTAGTTACACTAAGTAACGTTTTTATAAAACCTATAGCATTACTATAGTATTCTTATTGCTTAGTATTTATAAATTTAAATAAAAAGGTAAGGAGCTATATAGTTATTACTTTTGCTTTCCTTACCTTACTTATAAAATCTAGTTTTCTTAAAAGTAAGTTAGTAGGATTTAATTTCCTATATAATATATAATTTTAAAGTTAAAAGGATAAAGCTTATTAAGTATAGTTACTTACTTACTAGTAAGCTTAGGCTTTATAGCTAGGTACTTATAGTTTAAATAGTCTATAATAACCTTAATTATATAAGCTAAATAGGCAAGGTAATATCTCTATATGTAAAAAGCCTTTTAGATAGCTAATAATTTGCTATTAGGTATTAAATAGCGTAATTTAGCATTAGTTATCTTTCTTAATATAAACGTAACTAGGTGCTAGTAACCTAGCACTAATATTGTGAGTATAGCCTTAATTATATGTCTAGATATATCTATCTTTACTCTAAGGTATATAAGTGGATTAAAATATACTAAAATTAGTGCTTCCTAAAATCTTTATTAAAGTTCTCTAAACACTACTAACTTATAGGGCTTTAGGTTAAATATTACTAGTTATTACCCTCTAAGGTAATTTATTAATAGAATAATAACTTTACTATACTATTTAATAAAATAGTAGTAAAATCCTATAAAACTAAGGAATAACTAAATATCTAGAATACTATGTAATACTAGCTAGGTTATAATTACTTTAACTCTTACTAAATCTATTATAATGCCTTTTAGTAATATTTTAAAGCCTAAGAATTTAACCTTTATAACTAAAAATTAATACTTTATAAGGTTAATAAAAAGGCTTACTTCTCTAAGCCTATGTAAGATTTATTTAATATGCTTTATATACTCCTTAACTACGCTGCTATATATTAGCATATTATCTAGGTAAATAATGCAAGTCTTATTAATAAGTCCTTTAAGGGTATTATTAATATACTCCTAAAAAGTTACTAGTGTATTAACTAGTCTAAATAGCATTATAAGATATTTAAAGTGGCTATAGTAGTAATAGAAGGCTATCTTTTACTTATTACCTAAGTAAATACGTAGCTAGTAGTATATATCTTTAAGATTAAGGACTATAAAAATAACTACACTTACTAATTAATTAAGGATTTTAGTAATAAGGGGCAAAGGGCCTTATCCTTAATTATAATCTTATTTAAGCCCTTATAATCCATATAAAGCCTTAATTTTCCTCCTTTCTTTAGAATAAATAAAATTAGAGCTCTAGCTAAGCTAACTAATCTTCTAATCTACCTTTTTACTACATACTTATAAGGTATTCCCTAAGAACTAGTAGCTCTTTTTTAGCTAAATTATATATAAGCCCCTAAGGTAATGTTTTCCTTCTTCTAATTTAATTATATAAGTGTAACTACCTAGTTTAGGAAGCTAACTTACTAGTGCTTTAGAAAAATATTTGCAAACTCTATGTATTTTTCTAGAATTATTAGTATAAGATGTTTAGCGCTCTTGCCTTAATTTAACGTAGCTTATTTATTACTTATGCCTTCTAAAATCTATATAATTATAATACCTTTACTTTTTTACTATATATAAATATATTCTAATATTTATATAATTACTTTGCTATTTAGTTATACTTCTTTTACTACTAAGTTCTTTAATAAGTCTTTATCTTCTTCTTTTTAATCTTTATTTTCTAGAATACTTAGCCTAATCTTTATTGCCCTTAATAGTAAGGTAACTACTACTAGTTTCTTCTCTCTATATATTTATTACTTACTATAAGTAAAGAAAAGGCATTTTATTATTACTAAATATCTCTAAAAACCCTAATCCTAATATATAATTATAGGTAAATATTCTTTAATCTAATCTATACCTAAAATTATCCCTTACTTATATTAGTAATATAGTAACTAACTTAATAGACTTTTATAAATCCTATACTATCTTTTACTTTTATTAACCTTTTAAGATTCCCTAGTATAAAATTACTTTTTAGCTTATACTCTCTAGTATTTAGTTTATTTATATTATACTTTTCTAATTCTTTTTAATAATAATTTAGGATAAATTATTAAAAACTATATACTTATATTAAATAGCGCTTATATAGCTAGCTACTAGTTATCTTATTATAGAGATACCTATATTTTTATTCTATTATCTATAGGGTATTTTATAGTAAGATTATATTCCTAAGTATATGTTAATTAAACTAGTATTATATTAGGGGATGTAGCTTTATTATTACTTTTACTATACCTCTTAGTTATATACTTACTACTTTTATAGGTAAAATAGTCTAGTGCTTAGTAAGTTAGTATAGTATACTTAGGCTTTCTATATTTATAGTATACTAGGGATAATTTTTTCTCTTAATCTTTACTTTATTACTATACCTTATCTATAGGTAATATAAAGTAAGAGTGTTATCTCTTTCTTTTAGGGTCTTAACTTTTCTTATTACTTTAGCCTAAACTTATTATAATCTTTGCTTTCTTACCCTAGCCTTATAACTAGCTTTAGGTTATTAAAATCTCTTAGCTAATTATTTGCTTCCTTATAATATTATTTAAGCTATTTAAAAAGATAGTAATTCTTAGTTATATAAGGATTACTTTAGGTAACTTAGCTTTTACCTTAGTCTAAGCTTATATAAAGGATTAAAATAATTAGTTATACTTTTACCTAAGATTTAGTAGTGTTCTTATTACTTTTAAGTATCTTATACCCTTATCTATTATTCTAGTTTTTAGCTAATTAAGAAAACCTATTTAAGTAAGTAATAAGTAATTTATATACCTATCTATAGCTATATAATATATCTATTATTACTTTATATTATTAGCTAGGTAGCTACCTATATATATTACCTTAGTTATATTATCCCTAAAGGTATAGTAGTTTAATTTAAATAATATATTTAAGTTTACTAAGAAATTCTATAGGTTTTTATATATATCCCCTTTATATATAGGTTATTTTATTTATATTTTAATAAGGTTATTATTTTACTATATAATTACTACTAAGTTACTATAGACTACTAGTAAGATTATAATTAAAGATTAAGGGGTAATTATAGGTCCTAGAGAAGGTCTAGCTAATCTTAGATTTACCTTAAACTCTCTAATTTATACCTCTATTTATAAAATCTCTTATATTCTCTTAAGGTAATATAGCTTAGCTTATATAACCTTATAGTATCTTTATAATACTATATCTTTATTACTTATATTACTTATACCTTTACTTAGATTAGGATTAGGTAGTGTTTATTACACCCTATTATTATTTATAGTTCTAGATTATAGGGTTCTTTACTTTCCTAATTATCTATAGCTTTATTATTATAAGGTACTAGTGTGTTTCTTATAGATCTTTAAAGTATTAGCTATATAATAATCTAGCTAATAGTTTATATCCCTAAAAGGGTTTTAAAGAGATTAATTTATTATAGCTTATAGCCTAGGGTTAAATAAATAAAGTAATAGCTAAGATTCTTATAGTTACTACTTAATAAATACTAGCTAGGGGTAAGTATATAAAGGTTTTAATCTTTAGCCTAGCACTAATAATATATATAGTCCTTAAGAAATACCTTGCTCTATAAGCATATAGCTATCTTATAGCTAGCTAGCCTCTTTATTATCTACGCGGCCTAAAGGTCCTCCGAAGATCCGCTCTGACAAACGTCCTATCTCTGACCTCTGCGCTCCTAACAATAAAGTATTTAGTATAAATAGTAAATATAGCCTTAAGTATAGTAATTAGTATTATAGTAAATATTAAGGTAATTATTATAACCTAGAGGGTAAGTGTAGCTAAGGTAAAGCCTTTTACTAACTTAATAACTATATCTTTAGAAATTACATAACTATTTCTAGTCCGCTAGCTAGCAAGAGCGCTTTTCCTTGGACATTTGGAAACACTACTAACGGTAGCTGCGGTGGTAAAAACGCCTACACTTACGGTGTCTCGTATGGAAATTGTTGTAATAAGGACGGCCGTTGCGGAAGTCTTCCATCTGATTGCGGCCTAGGATGGTAAGTACATGAGGGCTATTACCTAAACTTGAACGTTTTGTTCCTCGAAGTAAACACCAACACAGTCCTGACCGACCATACCAGCCAGCCTCTTTTCGGCAAATGTGACGGGAAGGTCCCGCTTTCCACGTCGGTCGTCCCTGACAATTTTGACAAGAACATGGTTGGGTGGAAAGTTTTTGACGGAACATTCCGCGGAACATCGAATAAACTCACTGTGAGCGATACGAACAGCGGCAAGGCGGTTTATGACGCACTATTCGACGACTTTATATTAGATGCTAATGTAGCACTGTCTAAAAACGGTGACGGTAACGGCGGTCTTGTTTTCCGCGCCACTGAGCTCGGCAACGGGCCTGACGCCTACCACGGCTACTATGTTGGCATCACCACTGCCGGAAAAGTCCTTCTTGGACGAGCCGACGGAACCTGGAACCCTCTTGGCAGTTCTCAAGTTTCCATCAGTGCTAACCAAATGTACCACATCAGAGTTCAGGCTATGGGAGACTTGATTAATGTCTTCGTCGAGGATATGAAGAACCCCAAGATGAGCGTTAGAGACGGAACCTTCAAGAGAGGCTCGGCTGGAGTGCGAGTTTTTCGAACCGGCGCCACTGTGGATAACTTTGCAGTGTCTTTGGCTGTATCCGACGACTTTGCCACCAATATGGCGAACTGGAAGACCTATGACGGCAAATTCGATGTCAAGTCTTCTGAAATGGTTGCCAGCGATACGTCTAGTGGGAAAACGGTGTACGTCGCGTCGTTTCGGGACTTTGTCCTAGAAGCGAATATAGCGCTCACGAAAATTAGCGACGGCAATGCTGGCGTAATTTTCCGCGCTACCGACCTGGGACATGGTCCTGATGCCTACCACGGCTATTATGCTGGCATTGACACGGGGAAGAGTTATCCTTGGTCGTTCTGATGGTACCTGGCGACATTTGGCAACGGCGAACGCCGATATTGCAGCCAACGAGATGCATGCTATGAAAGTCCGAGCAGTGGGGACCTGATCGAAGTGTTTGTTGATGATGCGAAGACGCCGAAGATCAGTTTCAGGGACAGTACATTCAAAGCAGGGTCAGCTGGTGTACGAGTCTTCAACACCGGCGCGAGAGTAAACAGCTTCATGGTCCAGCCCGTCCTCTTGGAAAAGTTTGACAACAAGAACATGGTTGGTTGGAAGTCTTTTGACGGAGATTTCGAATCTGGCTCGGGTGAGCTTCTCGTCAGTGAGACAAACAGTGGCAAAGCTATTTACGACACCACGATCAAAGACTTCAGCTTGGAAACAGATATCACTCTTACTAAGAAGAACAGCGGCAACGCAGGGCTAATTTTTCGCGCCAAGAAATTAGGCAGCGGTGCAGACACTTATCACGGCTACTACGCCGGGATCGATGTTTCCGGGTGGCTTGTTCTTGGTCGTGCAGATGGAAGCTGGATAACCCTCCAGCGCGTGCAAATGCCCGTGTTTGCTAACAAAAAGTATCACATGAAGGTTCGAGCTATTGGCGAATCAATAGAGGTGTTTGTGGAAAATATGAGCACGCCCAAGATCAGTGTCCGAGACCATGTTTTCACAACAGGCGCAATTGGGGTGCGAGCCTTTCAAATGAGCGCTAGGCTGGAAAATTTCATGGTGCAAAGTAGGTAGGCGAGCTTATAGCAAGATGAGTTACTAATTAGACGTGGCTAGATGAAATCTCCTAAATCAAATGATCGCTAATGTTAAGGATATTCACAGCCTCACATTGAAGCCTCATATCTAAGGCACCACTCTTGTCTGCCCCTCTTCGTTTGACGATACAGCTTTCCGCATTGCGTTTGTTATCACGTTTTATCGTAGGCTTCTTTTGAAGACCTAGATTCATTTGTGTATAGATTTGAAGCTTATAATAGCTTCCTTTTTCCCTCTGTTGGATTCGGAATTCCTAGATAGCAATTTCAACATCATCTTCTCTTTTCATCGCTCTTTGCCACCACCTACATCCCTTAACAGCTAAAATCAGTGTATTTTGCCTGGCTTCTGAAATTTCTCTCATCCCATTCTTGTGTTTTCCATCGGCCGAAGAAGACAATTCGGCGGCAATCAGGGCCGGAAGGTCAACACAGAGCTTGTCTAGCTCACGAAGGTCGTTCCTTAAGCACACGCCCTGAAATCACTCCAGGACCTCGGCCATCCCTCCTCTTGACTTTTCTTCTGCACGACTTTGGCCCCGGAGGCGCTGCAGCAATGATGCCAGGTACCCCCATCCTTTTCGCTTCATCCATATTGACCCTGTGTTCATCCTGGAGAGTGTAGTCGCGGAACTCTTCGAAGTTATGCCAAACCTTGACCTCCTTGCGCATCCGTCGTGCGTCGATCAGGTCTACGATATTGACAAGCGTATTTTTCAGCTGCTTCTTGCATTCGGCGATGGAGTCGCTCGGAGGTATACGAACCTCACGGCATAGGTCTTGATATCCCTCGAGCTTCTGTTCCTCGGTGAGGTCTTCGCCGACATCGCCTAGCAGGGGCAATTGAGAAGAAAAGTAATGCAGTTTCAACTCCAGGCGCATTGCAATAGTGCGCTCCTGGGTGTATACCTGGGAGCCAGGCACCCAGCTTTGGGACGACGCGAGGCGGGCAAACTCATGGTCGAATGACGCGTCGTCATCGGGTGTGAAATTGTCAAACTTGGAGAAATGGGACTGAGACATGGGAGGGAGACGGTCCTCGTCGTTGACTGACATTTGATGGGTAGTAAGTAACACGTGCTGTGCTAGATAGAGGCTCCCCTTCGCGGACGAGAAAATACGCTAATATGGACGAAACTGTTCAAGGTCGAGAGCAAGTAACGGCGCCGAGATCCGATGCGCGGTCGCGCGGTCGCGTCGCGGAACGCACCATGCACTACGGAGTACATATAATCAGAAACAGCACACCAGCGGGGACTGGCTCCACCTTCCTTAGTCATACTTTCTTGGCATGTAATTGTTGAGAAATTACACCTTTTTCTTTGCCTAACATTAGTTAAAGAAACTAGTAGCCACCTTTAGCCCGCTATGTGAGCTGATCTCTTTGATCTTGGCGTCTTTATGGACGTACGCCTCGAATATAAGCTTAAAGCGCTCGTGTAGCCCTTCTAGGAGAAAGGTCCCTGGGGAGATAAAACGCCTTACTAGTGCGTGGCCGGTTGGTCTTGACGCTATCTTTACTACTCACCTGTATATGTAATGCTGCTATTGTGGAAGGACATTAGATTGTTGCTTATAATGCCAGATAAATTGCTATTACTTGATGAAAATTTCTAGCGACAATAACAACCTACTATTGAGACCTGGACTTACTGATTTAGAGCCTAGCAACAATTTATGTCTACTATTGCGTGCTTCTTACGCTAATAAGAGGTGACTTGCGATGGAAGATATTGCGCTTTTGAAGGTAAGTAGACAGATTTGTTAAGAGGCATTGCCTTAAGCATATCGCAAAACGACCTTTAACTTAGCAGATATGCACGATCTTACGCGGCTACTGCTTGCAATTAGTTAGGTTAGCTGTGAAAACATCTAATGTTTAGAATTTATATGGGAGAGCCTAAACCTCGATAGTAACTAATTAAAACTGCTATTACTTTATGTTCCTACATGCGTCTAACTTATTAAATAGTGCACTAGATTGAAATTTCTGCGGCCTAGGCTTAAGAGTTTTATTATGGCGAACATACTAGAATTATTGATTGATAATTGTGTTAGGATCTTGTCACTTTGCTCTATTCCACAATTAAGAAATTAGAGGCACTTGAAACACTAAACTCTGTCTGAATCTAAATAATGTTTTTATATTGGTTATTAAAGGTTCCTTAATCTTCTACCTGTCACTCTATTAACAATGCTTTAGGATCTAAGGGTGTTGTTAGACTTGTTCTAGCTTTAGTTGATTTTTGGGATTTACTACAAGTAACTAAAGATAGTGTAAGTACTTTGTAGGATTGTTAAGAGGGTTCGCGGATGCTTACGCCCTTAATAAAACTCATGGCCTTAACGCTAAGAAACAAAGGTATCTCCATATTTACCTAGGCAATTCTTCTACAAGTTATAGCGGGTGTGTCTTCAAACAGTGCCTTACTAACTAGAAATTTATACGTTAGTACGCTAAGAGCCCATAAATTAACTCTGCTGTCATACGAATTATCTAGGTTTACGGCGGACACTATTTCTGGCGGCAGATAGTCGAGTGTTCTGTAGTAGGTCTTTCGGCGATTACTAGGTGCATGCACGCTCTAACTAAAATCGGAGATCTTAATCTCTCTATGAATACTAATAAGGATGTTCTCGGGTTTAATGTCGTGATGGATCATATGCTTGCGATGCAAGTAACGCAATGCGCTTGCTATCTATGCTACATAATGTGCTGCTTTTGGTTTGGAAAATCTGTTCGCTTTGCGTAGATGCTTGTATAACTTGCCGCGACCGGTGAATTTGAGAATAAGGAAAATGCGCCTTCTATTGTGGAAATGACTATATAACTGTAAAATATTAGGATGTCTTAGATTACTTTGAATTTTAATCTCATGCTACACCTGCTTCTTAACGTGGCTCTGTTATAACTTATTCTTGTATAAAACCTTTAATGCGCATACAAAACCACTACTACGCTTATGTGCTAAGTACACATGGCTAAACTTGCCCTTGCCTAGTGGTTTGCTAATTTCAAACATTCCTAGGTATAATATATTTATAGCAGGCTATTTGCTAAGACATGTAAGTCTGTCTTTTATTGTGGGTTTCCTATGCGCCTTGACACCGGAATTGTTTTGACTTAGCGGTTTTGAGAGCAACGTCTAGCGGGCGGTTGTTAAAGTGGTTTTCTTTTTCTAGCATTATAGGATAGCTTTCAGGAGTTTTGGGGAGTTGAAGTATTAAACGCTACCACTGCTAAGCTGATCTTTATCTATCCTAAGTTAGATCAAAAGCAGATGGTTTGTACAAATTATATTATAGAATTACCTTTGTTATGCAATCATGACTGGCAGCGTTGCTAATAGATAGCTGCTGAAGGTGAGCCTTAATGCTACGAGTTGCTATTTTTGTTCTAACACAGGACGGAAATGGGTAATGAATAATGGAACTCAAGACCGGACTGGGTTAGGTTAGGACCTCCTTAAAATCTGGGGTTTGTTTGTTTAGGTGTGGAGAGACCGTTGCGTAGTAACAAGGCTTGAACCTAGCTGTGTCGCTTTTGCGGGGTATTTGATTGGGGGGTGGGGTGGGGTTAGTGTGACACAGCACCTTGTGCCTTTACCTCTAGTATAGCAGAGAACTTAACTAATAATTTTGGTAATTAGGCTTCTGCCTGTTGGCTTAAGAGAGTAAACTATCCCTGTTATAAGTGCGTGGAGTTGGTCTGCTAGCGTGGATCCACGTTAGTTTATAGATTATTAAGTGGTCCCACCCGTTAAGCATATGCTTATTTATCGCAGCTACTGTTAGGGTGCGCACTGCGTTTTTAGCTGTTTGGCCTAGCTGCTCATCACCACCGCTCAAGGCCAGTCGTCGTGCCATCTGCGAAGTGAGCCTTATAGTAGGGTATCGGGCATGTCGTTTCTTCATTCTAGCAAGATAGGAAGCGGACGATTCGCGCGACCGGGCATAGCAGCCATGTTTGGGGTTGGCATGTGCTCTCCGGAAGGCAAGTGTGGCGGCTTGAGTCTCGAGGGCCGCCGGAGCGGCCTGCGAATCATGGAAGAGTATTGGCAACGAAAGCTTAGATGCTATGCGAAATATTGATAGAAGGACAGTTGAAGCCCTGCAAGGCAAATCACCCGGACCGGTTGCGGCTGCTGGTGACAAGCTGCTAGCTAGCATTACTGAAAACCGGGCATCGCCAGATCTTCTGGTTAAAAGGTCTATGAAACTTCACAAAGCCACATAATTTCTTCCTTGCACATCTCATTCTTCTCCTGTTCCATCATCTAGCGTCCAATTTTTAGCAGCTTCTTAAGGCGCATAAAGCCTTCCCTGGTAAAGGCGACGTATATGACACGCTGCCGGACATCCACTAATGCGCCTACGCGACATCTCTGCATCTTTTGCGAGCCGGTTTGTAAGTGGTTTGTATTCGGCAGTTGTACGTTGTCAGCGTACATATTGCGAGGCTCTCAGCCTATCTGAGCAGCAGCAACGTAAATCTAACAAGAAGACAGACTGGCTCCTGAATGACCATATATCAAGGAAAAGTGCTTATATTGTTCTCATATGCAACTGATTGTAGACGATTGAAACCGACTTTGTGTGAATTCACTGCGGCCATCTGTGCAGCGTCATCGCTGCCATGGGCAACCTAAGATCAGGTGAAACTCCACTTCCGTGTAAATATACGAATCCGACCCATGCTACGAAGTTTACAGCATCAGACCGTCAACCGTTCCTAGCCGACTGATTGGACAAATGGAACCGACCCGCTGGAAATGACGGCCCGTAGAAAATGACCATCGCACTCGATGCCTAAACCGTCGCCACATTACCGTGGCTTGACTTGCAATTTTGTTTCAGCGGCAAGTGAGATGAATTTTGGTGGGCGTGTTCTAAACGGTAATCAAGATGCTTCTGCTTCTTTACTAGTAATGGCACAGTCAGGGAGTTGTGGAGAAGGTAGATCGGTGAAGGATGTTCTTCAAATCGAGATCGTCAATTCAAGCTTTGCAGATCAGCCATCATATCTAGCAATGATTCTTGTGCCTGCTTACCCGTCGCACCGCCTGCAGATTCGCGGTAAAGCAGTCAACGCGCAGTGAGTAGTGGTCTTGAAAGAGCAGCGAGTCCTTGCGAAAGTTGAGTAAAAAAACGAAGAAGAATATGCGTTTGTATGCCGGGTGCGTGGTGACTGAAACCGGCGTAGGCATCGCGCAGTGGTCTGGGGCAAGAAAACTTCTGTAGGCGCCTTTGTGAGTGCCTGAAGGAAGAAATTCAATGGAAGAGAGGGAGTGCGGTCATAGGTATCAGATGTTCGTTTTACAGGTGATCGAGAGGCGTTTGGCAGGTGACTGCAGATGATGGTGGCGTCTGTGTGATTTTCCCCTTTCATGGGTTGAGACAATGAACACAACGAGGCAATTACACAACGGGAGCCTGTCAGCTTTATAACCGTCAATAGTGAAGGTCGATTTCGCCCTATTGAGCTATGGTCTGTTGGCATTCAGAAGGCGTCAGCTTCTACAAGGAAGCTAACTCTGGTATTGAAATTTCCCGCACTTCTGTACCTTCATATTACCAGGTGGTTCAGCGGAGGTGGTTTAGTGTCGGGAACCAATGCCAGTGGCTCGGTGGAAACGGCCCAGCGAGAGTCCATCGTAGATAGCTCATCACACTCCTGGCTCAGTAGAACAAAAGCCAGTAGAGGCGCGGCCCAGTGCACAAAAACACGGCGCACGGCGACTCAAAGTTGGGTAGCTGCGTGAGGCGTTACGTCTCAGTACAAGGAGTCAGGAGTGAGGAGATTGAGAAGGGTCGCATTCGTGATAAGTATTACAACGGTGTGATGCGTCCACCACACAATCTGGCATGATAATTAGAATCAGAGACAAATGAAACCACTGGCAGACCTTGCCTTGTATCAAAGAATAGCCAAATAATATGATCAATGTCAACGTAGTCTGCTAACACTATGACCTCAAAATGTGGCGCTATATTTGTGGCTCTGTTCCTAGTTCTCTTCCTATTCCCGGATTGGAAGATTGAGACAATTCCCTTGCGGTTGGCCCCTTCGCCGCTAGCTGATCCATGGGAATACGCGCACGGCTCTTAGAGGAACGCTGGCCCCAAGAATTGTCCGGTGAACTAAGATTTCTGGCGCGTTTAGATCGAGAAATCGGTTCATTGCCAAAGCTAGATGTGAGACTTGTTGCAAAACTCAAGGATGGGTCTTCGTTCCCCAATATAGTTAGGGTCTCATCGTCAGTCTGCGAAGACTGCAATGCATCGGATGTCTTCGGATCGTTTCCAGGGCTATGGTCGCAGGCATCGGTGATTTGTTCCTGGAGAGAATCATGTGCATCTTGCCAATCCTCGTCCTGCTGCCGAACTCCTCGACCCAGGTGACGCGAATTCGCGGCCTCAATAAAGTGATCTCGATGGCGCCTTGCTAAATCCCGAGCGCTTCGAAATGCGGCGGCCCCTTGGACAAACGATTCCCGGTTATGTGTTAGAGCGTAGGCCCCTGTTGGTGTCATGTGGTACTCCTGCCGCTCCCCAGTAGGGCTCGGAGCCGTGACATGGTGAGCATACAGTTGAAGTGTGCCGGTAGCGGGATGATACGTTGAGCTGTAGGTATAAGCATTCCCGTCATATTCTGGCTGGGACTTTCCATAATTCTGTAAAGCGTGCATAGCACGAGCGCCATATGCTCCGTCGTAGCATGCCTGCCTATGTGCAACAGACGCATTCCCGTCGGGTCCTTTAGCCTCTATGAAGAAATTTGCTGCGACTGGAACACTGGGGTGCTTCGTAGGAATAACTTTTTCCTTGACCTCGCTGTCGTTTCTTACCTCCACATTAAGGTCTTCAAGGTCAGCGCCATCAAAGTGATCTGGCTTTGGTCTCACGGCGTTGCTAGTGGTTAGAGGTACAAGTTCAGTGAAGAGAACATTCTGCTTGCTAGGAAGGCGACAACTTCCACAGATAATGGGAATGACATCGGCCATGACATCAGATTCGAATACAACATCTTCGTTTTTCCTCTGGAATGTCTCGAACTGTTCCGCTGTGAATTGTGACGGGGACAAGGACGCGCGGCTCTGTCCTAACCTGGCCCTTGCTTCCTCTGTGTTCAATGGTTTGGATTTGCGGTTGTTCATATATACACCGTGGTCTCGAAGGTGTTGTTCAAATTCCTTCCCATACCTCGATGAGCCGCTTCTAGAAGTCACACTTGTCGCTCTCGTTGATTGCGTTCGTCGACTTCTAGAACTAGACCGAGTATTTTCCATTATTGAAGGGTTTCGTGTCTTGCTTGAAAACTAATGCACGTTAGTTAGTCGTAAAATAGAACTGGTCGTGCTGTCTTACGTTTCTAAGGCGCTGCAGATCGGGGCCACCGCGTCTTGAAAATCGAGGGAGATCCTTGGGCAGTGTATCCACGGAGCTGGTTCGTTTTTCTGTTTTTGCTGCTGCGTCGTTCCTCTGATCCAACTCCAGCAGGACGTTGAGTGTTAGGGGTATCTCGGATAGTTCGTCGTAAAAAGCTGGGGAATTTAGGAGCGACAACTTGAGTACTTGTCGATTTACGCTTCTTTGTGGGGTGATTGTTTTGCGTGATGTCGTTTCCGATCCGTCGTTTGCGAACTTGTTTACTCGCCATGGGTGATGGCGATGGGAAAGATTGACGAGAAGCATAGCCACGGCCAAGGTCGTGGTCGGCGGCCGCCTTAAGAGGCGCCAGGGGAGTCATCCGCAAGCAGCACTATTCGGTGAGAGCGCATCGTGTTCTAATTAGGGGAGTGGTTTTCAAAAGGAAGATGGTTGGCCAACCATTAGCCGCCTTGCGGGAATGTGCAAGGTATCATGCGTGCAGGATCGTGAATGCAAAGCTGCTTTGAAACGCGGAGTTCACGGAATGGACAAATGTGCGCGCGCACTTGCAAAATGGTTGGTTGAGATTCACCCCAGCCCCGCCAGTGTCGCGCTAACCTATATTAGGCAACCCCGTCTTCCCCCGCGGCTTTGCTTCTCCTCAATTCCATGTACTCTCTTGTTAATTGCCTTGCCATGACACCATCGTGCTGTGATGAAGGTACGAAGTTTGCCCGTCAATACCTATGCGAAATCCATCTCACATCAGTTTCATTACAGGACATTCTTGTCAACAGAAGATACCGTGTCGATCAAAGGATTGGAGAAGGAGGCTTTGGTCTTGTCTACGCTGGTACATTTCTCTTTCCTATCATGTCTGCTCGGATCTAATGTGGGTAAAATAGGGCTCGATACCGAGACAAAAGAAGAGGTCGCGATCAAACTCACACCTATACGAGACGGCCCTGAGGCACTTGAATATGAAGCCAAGACATATGCTAAATTGTCTGGCGCCGTTGGTATACCACGAGTCTGGTGGTTTGGCCAAGAAGGTGACTTCTATGTTTTAGTACACGAACTTCTAGGACCATCTCTGGAAGACCTCTTCAATTACTGCGATCGGAAATTTTCCCTCAAGACGGTCCTTCTTATTGCCGAGCAAGCTATTCATCGGATTCAGCACATTCATAACAAAGGTTATCTACACTGTGACATTAAACCAGACAATTTCCTCCTAGGAGTTGGAAATAATGGCAACATACTTTACACGATTGATTTCGGCCTCGCAAGAAATATGGATGCAGCTGAGGGGCATGGAATACGGGACGACCGACCATTTGGAGGCACTGCTCGGTATGCCAGCCTCAATAATCACGAGGGACTTGGTAGGTTGCCCCCATCAATTACAACGCTCATACATTAATAGAAAGCAGAACAATCTAGGGGCGATGACCTAGAATCGTTAGGCTATGTGCTTCTGTACTTCGCCCGTGGCTCACTGCCGTGGCAGGGCTTGAAGGCATCGACTGATAAGGAGCGAACGGAGTTAATCAAACAAAAGAAAATGAGTACAACAATAGACGATCTTTGCAAAGCGCTACCAGACGAATTTGCCAAGTACATGTTGTACACTCGGTCACTTCAGCATGCCAATAAGCCGGATTACGCGTTCCTTCTCAGACTATTCAACAACCTTTTCGTAGCGCAAGGCTTCCAATACGACAATGTTTTCGATTGGACGGAAAAACGGTATCACGAGCTGCAGAGTACTGAGTCTACTGATGAGACTTGACCCATACAAGTGGTTCTGCAGACCAACTACTTTTCCAAGCGCAAATAATGGTCTCCAACGAAGCGGCCTAAATGCGTCGTCACATCTTGTACACTGCAATTAGTATAATAATAAGTCCACCCAGCTCACGTTTGTGCCTGTGCACCGAGCCATCTTGGGTCGGGGGTTCCGGCATCGACGACCAGTTTGGCTTTGTGGTTTCTGTGAAAGGGCAGCATAGCCACTCGGACAAGTCAGCCAAATTCCGCGTACCTCCGTAAAACCGCTCCTCACATGCTTGGATATAAGAAATTGGTCAGGTCGCCACGACAAAACATCGTCACCGTCAGCAGAGTCAAGAGACAACTAGCTTTGTTCAGTTAGACTGGGTCAGAGTTAGAACGTATGCTGCCAAAACATCCGAATATCTTGGCCGGCTATGTACTGCAACGCTTTGAAATGATAGCTCATCCTCTCCTCCAACAAGACCACTAGCTTCCCAACATTTGGCGTCGGGGCTTATCGAGGCATCGCAAACAGGCTCTCGAGGCTTTGTCGCAAACGTTAATGAGCAGCTATGACAGACGCCCTACGGTGATGATTATCCGGAGTCATGAGGTATTTTTTTCCCTAACAAGCACATTAAGGTAGACCGCTGTCGTAAGTGCAGCATCTTTCGTGTCCACAACTGGCAGCAAACTGCCAGGCTCCAGTAGTAATCCGTATTGCATACAAAAATAGAAGAGCCGGTATTGCCGCAAATATAGCCCACGGGACTACATGATGCGTAGGTTGCAGGTGCAAAGATGGCGAGGACGAGAATCGCGGCGGAGAGCATGGAAAATGCCATCGTTGACTGCTGCTAGAGACTTGCCGCCAATAGTGCGAGGGGAAGGAATTGGAGAGATGTTTACAAAGCCAATACATCTCGAAGTATTGAAATGATAATGATAGTTGTCTGCTTGTTCATCTCCAGCAGCCCCAAGGCCTAAAGTATGTAGTAGCATCGCTCTGAGTCGTTGCACTTATTCCGTAATTCCGATCATCGCATCATTGTCGGTAGCTGTATATAGCCAAATTTGACTGATAGTAAGAGAACAGTCATACTTCCATCCTGTCTCCCTTGGGCATTTTCTGGCCGGAGCAGGTACTGGCTGCTAATCCTGGCAAAAAGCGGCCGTATTTCTCAGATACCTCACCACAAACAAATATGGCACGGCCATAACGACTCTTTTAAAATCATGTTGACGTTGTTAGAGATGCGAAGAACAAAGTCGCCAATGGTTGTGGCAAGTAAGATCAAGGACAAGGAAAGTGTGAGGGGGTATGAGAGGACAGAAAGTCTTCTCAAGTAGCCCTAATTAGTCTAGTCACAAGCAACGCAACACTAGACATTGACAATGAAAAAGTTAAGCAGTGGTTTGTAAAACATATTTATACATAGAAAAACATTTCCTCTACATGCTATAGTGATCCCCGGCCCATCCTCTACCAAACTTAATCGAATCGTACAGCCACGATGACTTCTTTTGCAGCTCTGAGACTGGGATCGGCGCGTCTGGAGGTTGTCCACGCATCTCATCATAAAGCTTCTTAAGATCTCGCACCTGGTCCGAGCTCTTGGGCATGAGTTCTGTTCCAGAAAGGCTGGCGAACAGTTCCACGGCGTCAACATTAACCCCAAAGATGTCATATACATGATCAATACCGGTAATACAGGTGTCGGCTAACTCGACATCGTCTGGAAACACTTCATTTGCCACGACGCCTGAATACTGAGGCTTACAAGCTTGCCTGGTACCTTGTCCTGCACTAAGCCCCCGACACGGGCAGACTCCTCCAAGTCTGAAAGCCCACGATTGGCGCATCTCTTGCGCAAGTCTTTGAGAAAGTGGGGATCATGGTGTATAATGGCTTCCAAGAACAGATCTTTGGTCGGCTCGATATCCAGCATATCCCATGCAGATTGATAGTTGCCAGCCATCAGGGCCAGCGCGACCTGTGGTTTTCTGTGCGGTTGTCTGCGAGCAAATTCAAGGTACGTTTCAGGACTAGCTATATTAGGATACCAGAACCAGTACGGAATCGCGCTTTGTGGGGTCTCAGGCGTCACTCTGCTGAGGTCGTTGTTCATGAGAAAGCGAGCAATGATAGCCCTGTCGCACCCGTGGCCTCTGGGCGAACGCATATGCCTGTGTGTCCATCATTAGCCGTGATGCCTCTAAGCAGTCTGACCCGGCCCCCTTAGGACCATCCCCTACGCAGCCGGGCATTGCTAAAGACTGCAAGGCATATTACAGGGTGCAATCAGGCGATACCTACCAGTCCATTACCGATTCTTATAGAACGTTTACCTTAGATAATTTCGCGAAACGGAACCCTGCTGAGGGTGCGGATTGCCGATCCTTGTGGGTTAGCTACCATGTCTGCGTTGGCGTGCCTGGAACGCCGAGCACCAAGCCTTCGAGACCTTTACCCGTGCAGCCTGGTATCCGCAAGGACTGCGACAAGTATCACAAGGCAGTGTCTGGAGATGGGTGCCAGGCTTTGGCCAGTAAATATGACATTAAACTTGATGACTTGTGAGTTCTAGCCACGAACTCTCCTCCTCCCTCTTTCTTAACTAACTGCTTTTGCAGCTATAAGTGGAATCCCGCTGTAAAGAATGGTTTGTTCATGCCTTCCTTCCATTTTCATTTTCCATGGTTGAGCCACACAGTAGTGATAACTTAGCCAGAGTCCTAAGCTGTCATATCATACAACCCAACATGGCCCGCCCTTGATGCCAGTTGCTTCCCAGTTATCCCCCGATGTTGGGATTGGGAATTCCATGTCACCATCAACACAGTCGCAATAGAAGCGAAAGGCATTCGAGTCACTCCAACCATCTCCATCTCCATCTACAGTTAGTTGGCGGCCGTGTAATTTATTCTTGCAAAAGGTTTCAAGCGCGTTATGTGCGATCTGGCGTAAGGGACTCTTTGAATTTGTAGCCACAAAAGTTATGCCATTAAATTGCACGTGGACTAACCCCCATGTGTTACAGCGGCCGTCATTGTAATAGCCAAAACCACAAAATTAGAGAGCACTGTTCTTATGTATTAGCACTAGCAGGGAAAGGAGAAATAAAGAGGTTTACAAACTCAGTTTGATAAAGGTTTGGGGGATAATTGATAGTGACTGAATAGCTAATGTTTAATGGAATAGCTGCAGAGTAAATTTATTAGTACTTAGAAGATAAAAAAATACAGGTTAGAAATATTTATACTTGTAAATCAATCCATAGCAATAACATACGCCTAAGAAACACGTTAGTGGTAAAGCATAAACTGCAAGTACTATTTTGCCTAAATATAACATAGCTGTATTTAGGCTATAAAGTTTGTTTCTTTAAAATTAGGCAAAAGTAAAGACACAATAAAGCGTGGTTTATACCTAAAACGTACAATGTACTCCGGATATTATCCCTGCTTAAGATAAGCGCGCATATGGCAAGAGCTACGGAGTATATCGCAGCTATGTTACTAACAATCCCTGACTTCTCTTCTTTTAATTAACTAACTAGCTAACTGTAACGATATTATTACTGTAGTCTACGACCTCCTACCCTCTTATATAGTATTATAGTGATTTAGTGTGCTACCTTATAATAAGCTAAGGCTTAGGTGCTATTATCTAATCTGCCCCTAGGCATAGCTAGGTGTAAAATACATAATGCCTTTAACATAATAATCTACGAATAGCTAGCCTATTAGCACATAGGATAACTCCTAACTACTATAGCATTTGATAAGCAGAAGGGGGGTTACGTCATTGGTTCCCCATAAACTGTGAGCACGCTTTGACCCCAAGCACATGTAATCGGATTCAAAATCTGCCAGGCGCTCACCACTCCGACGTGGCTCTTTTTGGCCTAATTCGGATTTAAACAGTGACAAAACCCGGTTAAACCCGCTTAGCCAAAACGGGTGAAGTAATGGTGAAACATCAATAGTGGCATTTCCAGTCACATCTTAACAAAGGGCACCCGCGATTCCGGGATATTGGCTACATCGCGAGACCCATTTGGATTAAACGCTATTTTTAAGAGCGAGGTGACGTTGCTTACTTTGACAAGCGCTTTTGAAGCTTCTCTAGATAACCTCCATCTGCTTTTATTAAGCATAAACATGGATAAGACACTACAAATAGTCGATTTTACACTAACTATAAGCCCACGCAGGGCGGCCACGTGGCTATAATAAGTGGAGGAGCTATTATGTAGGATGTAGGGATATTATAGGGGTATTTGGGGCCGCAGTGAATCTCGGCTCTAGCAAAGTTCGTCTCGTATCTATGGTGGAGCCTCTGAATCCTAATTAGGTAGGTAGTGGAAAATCACTGCATACAGTCTAATTCCTGAATGATTTTCCACGAGTCTACATATGACTAGGAGTAGCAGCTAGGCAATGGCTCTTGGTCATCCGAGGGATCTGAGGATCTGCCATGTGATCACCCTTGTCTCTGACCTCTCTGCCGCCATGCTCCTGACATACTCACTATAGCCACTATGCAAGAGCTAATAGTGGCCGCTACGCGTGGGAGTCGTGTAAAATCAAACAGGGGTAGACTGTACACTTCTCCCTAAATAATTTTACAAATTTACATGCCTCACTTTTTCGTTCCTCTCTAACAGCTGCGATTAGCTATAAGTGTAGTGTAAACTCTATATTATTTTAAGGAAAATATATAGCCTATATTACACTACTAGAAGATATATCATTTTCCATAGAATTTGTGGGGAATCCAGGTACCTAGCCCCTCTCTCCCCATGTCCTTTCTAGCACCTAATTCGCTCCATTCCCCTGTCATGTAGATCTGTAAAATAATTCAGTGGGTGTACTTTATGCAAAGTATATGCTAAAGACCACCGTCGTGCGTAGTGTAATTGCCGAGCTATGCTAGGGTTTCGGACCGTAAGCACTGGCCACGTCTCATGCAGCATCTGACCCTTGACATGTTCTATTAATGCGGCCCGATAGGTGCCTATGTAAAATAGTTTATTTTTAATGGATTCGTTACCACCAAGGGCTTAAGATTAGCCAAGGAATGCATGATTTAATTTACAGTGCTATTTGTCCTATTAGAAGCAAAATTAAAGTACTAGTATTAATCTAGAAGTTTATTAGCTTATTAACTATTTCCTTTACTATAGTTATAGGGTGAATTCTAGCCTAGTTAGAGTTCTAGTATTTCAGACAATTAGCCACTAGCTCTAAGAAGCGTGTCTTAGCTGTGTCCACCTCATATCCGAAATTATCCTGCAACGGTTTGTGTTGCGATAACTAGGTTAACAGCAGGTTAACTGTCAAGGAAGATAGAGCATATGCGGCAATGCTACGCTATAATTAGCTATACCTATACATAAGGCATATATATAACTTACAATCCCCTTTTCTTGTGGCTATATATAACCCTTTAGATAGCTTTCTTTAGTTAACTAATTATATACCTTTAAAGAGACCCTTTATACACTAGTGTATTATATTATAATATACCCTTAGTAATACTAATACTAATTAGTAATTAAAAAATATAGATAGTAAGGAATTACCTAAGAAAAGACCTTCCCTTAGTTACTTAAGGAAGCGTGCTAAAGGAAAATAAACTTTAAATACTAGATATTAGGTGTCAGGAGCGCAGAGGTCAGAGACAGGACGCTCATAGCGATAGGGCTTCGGAGCTAGCCTCTTAGTCATCTAGACGGCCCGGAGTTCCTCCGAAGCCCTATTGCCATGAGCGTCCTGTCTCTGACCTCTGCGCTCCTGACAGGGGATTAGTCTTTATAAGCTAGTTCTAGTTAGACCTTTACTACCTATTATATATAAAATAAAGGCTTTCTATAGTATTTTACCCCTAAACTAATAGGTAAATAAAGAGAATAAACTAAGTGCTTAAGCACTATCTCTAGTGTTTTATTATAAAAACTAGTAAATATAGCCTAAGCTACTTCTAATAGCTTAATTTACCTATAATAATATAATAAATAAGACTATAGGCTATTCTCTAAACTACTTACTTATAAGCTACTTACCTAAGTTTTACCTAGCTTTTAAAGGTAAGATTAAGAAAAAGGAAGTACTAAAAGCCTATATATATATTATAAAGCTACTTAATATTAGGGAGTAACTAAAGTAAAACTAAGTAAAACTTACTAAAACCTAAGTAAAGTACTATAATAAATATTACTAGCTATTAACCCTAAAAAGAGGTAACCTAGTATTACTATTAGTAAAGAATATTAGGCTTAAAGAGGTAAAATAAAAGCTAACCCCTAGGTTTATTAGGCTATTTTAAATACTTAATTCTATAGGTAAATAAGTATACTAACTTATATTACCTAAAAATATAGTTAGCTATATAATATATTTTATATTAGCTTACTAAAGCTATAGAATTATTATAATAATACTAAGGAAAAGAAAATACTAATACTAAACCTTAAGGATAAAGATAAGGAGTATAAAATTAAGGAGGTTAAGGACTATAAAAAATACCTATAAAAGTAATAAATACCTAGTAAAATAAAAGGGTTAGCCTAGTAAATATAACTAGTAAGTCCTAGTAAAAACATAAAAGGCACTTAATATATAATTTAAGTATTTCTATTAGTTACACTAAGGAACGTTACACTAGTGCGAAGGGGTTAAATTCAATAAAGTTAATAATAGCTATCTTCTAAGAGAGAAGAGAAAAGAGAAAAGAAAAGAAATCTAGCTAGGAGAGAAGGTAAGTAAAAAGGGGAAAAGTAAGGCAGTAGTATAAGGGCACTATAAATAGTGTAAGGTTACTTATAATATAGCTAATTATATTATATACATCCCTTTAGTAGCTTTACCCTTTAGCTATAGTTAAACTAACTATTATTTAAAGGTCTAAAGGAAGCTACACTAGTAGTCTCTTTTTCTTTATAGCTAAAGAAGCTTAAAAACATAATAAAAATTAAATTAAAGGAAAGTATATATAAGTAAATCCCTTTATAGGAATTTATAGCTCTAATTAGCCTATGTAGCCTTAGTTATTTTAATTAACCTAGTTACTTTAATTTAGTTTAGTTAATCCTTCTTTTCTTTTACCTTTATAAGTCTCTTAACCTAGCTTTCTATATAAATTATTAATTTATTTAAGTTAATTAAGGTTATAAAAGCTAAATTTAGCAATGCCTTTATTATTATATTAGCTAGATTATTATTACTATTAATTTACCTAACTTTATAAATCTTATACCTCTTATGTAACTATTAGAGAGCTATAATATTAATTATTAGCTACTTCTCCTTTATTATACCTAGCTTTATAAGGCATTTATATAATAAGAAAGAGTTAGTATAAAGAATTATTAGAATATGTAGTATCTTTAATTAGTTTATAATCTAATTAAGGGTTATAAATATTATATATATAATATTAGCGCCTTAAACTATACTATATAGCTTAAATATAAGTATACTATAGGTTATATACTTGCTTTTTATTAAGCTATATATAATAATATTACCTCTTATAATAAAGGTATTATTATCTTATATTACTTTATTACTAATTATAATTATATACCTAATCTATAAGCTAAGGTCCTTATTATTAGCTAGAGATCTATCTATAAATATAAAGAGCTTTGCCTCTTTAAGGGTTAAGGGATATACTATAGTCCTTATTACTAGTGCTTAATTTACTATTTTAGTTATTTATTAAGTTAGGAGATATTATTAGCTAAGGGCTCTTAGTGTTAAGTAGTAATTAATAGGTTATATAATGCCTCTAGTTAACACACTATTATAATATAGCTCCCTTAGGCTCTTTACTTTATATAGTCTTACTTTACTATAAGCAGAGTATTGCACTACATTGTGTATTGTATTGTATTAAATATAATACAAAATACAATATAATACAAATGAAATACAATATAAAAATTTTTGTATTAAATACAATACAATATAAGGTCCTTTATAGTAATTACACTAACTACAAACAATATAAATGTATTATTAGGTGAAAAAAAGTAGGACTTTTTATTAGCTAAGGTTATAACTAGGATTAAAAGAAAATTAGTTAATAAAACCCTTATATTATTAGCTATTTTATCTAATTAGTTATATAATTTATAATATTATACTATTTTAATGATTTTACTATAACTAGGGTTATATATAATATTATAACTTTTTAATAATACTATTATACTTAATACTTTATTTTACTAATATAACTTTAAGAAAAACCTTCTTATTATATTATTTACTATTACTATTAATTATTTTATATTTTTATAAATTATTATTATTACTTTTAATTAAAAAAACTTAAACTAAAGTAATTATATAAAATAAACTACTAATAAACTTAATAGGAATAGCTTATAATAGCTTATAATAGCTTATATTACTAATATTACTAATATTACTTATATAACTTATAATATTATTAGTGTTAAAGTTTAATTAAAAATAAATACTTAATAAATAAATAAAATATAAATATTAGTAAGTATAAGTAAATTACTATAGAAAAAGCTAGACTTTTAAATTATTTAGTATTTTAAGGTTTTTAAAATATTAATAAAATAAAACTCTTTTCTTTTTATGTTTTTAATATTATAGTAATACTAATTATAGTAATTATAATATATTATTAAAAATAAGTCTAAATATTATCTTTAAAAATAAGTTAAACTAATTATAATTAAGGTTATTAGGGTTATTATAGTTATTATAATAATTATAATGTATTATTTTAAAGTGGGTCCTAGTATTATAGCTAAAAATAGTTTAAACTAATTATAATTAAGGTTAATATAGTTATTATAATAATTATAATTTATTATTTAAAAGTGGGTCCTAGTATTATTTCTAAAAATAAGTTAAACTAATTATAATAAAGGTTATTAGGGTTATTATAGTTATTATAATAACTATAGTATATTATTTTAAAGTGAGTCCTAGTATTATATCTAAGAATAGGATAAACTAATTGTAATTAAGGTTATTAGAACTATTATAGTTATTATAATAATTATAATTTATTATTTAAAAGTGGGTCTAAGTATTAATACTAAGAATAGGTTAATCTAATTATAATAAAGGTTATTAGGGTTATTAAAGCTATTATAGTTATTATAGCTATTATAATAATAATTATTTATTATTTTAAAGTAAGTCCTAGTATTTTTCCTAGAATAGGTTAAACTTATTTTTATAGCTTAATATAGCTATATAGCCTAATTTAAATAATACTATTAGTTATATATTAATATATTATAAATATTAGTCTATTATATTTTTCTTTATCTATTATAGTAATAAGATATATAAAGTTACTATATATAACTTCTTAAAGCTTTAGAATTATAAAGCTAAAAGTGATATTAAATTAGTTTAAATAGTAAATAAATAGTTTTAGCTTTTTTGAAGTTCTTATTATATTACTTATAATATTTAAGTACTAAGTATATACTTTATTAACTTCTAGTTATTTATTTAGATTTATAAATTAAATTAATTAGAATAGTTTAGGGTATTTTTAATTAAAAGAATAATAATAATTTATAGAAATAGAAAAGAATTTATAGTAATAGTAAATAATATAATAAGAAAGTTTTTCTTAAAGTTATATTAGTAAAATAAAGTATTAAGAATAATAGTATTATTAAAAGTTATAATATTATATATAACCCTAGTTATATATATATTATGTACGCTAGCTAGCTCTATGTAAGCTAGTACTAGTACTCCTATTAGTTTATTAAAGGGAAAACCCTTAAAGGGAAGAAAAACCCCTTATATCTATTATAGTGTTAGCGCTAGCCCTTATCTAAGCCTATACTACTTAGTGTGTAACTAGTTATAGGTATTTATTACTAGCTTACACTAGCCTTATTTTATAAGAGAAAAGGAAAAAGAAGAATTTATAATAAGGAGAGTTTTCTACCCTTTTCTAGTATAATTTTAGTTCTTATATATACCTATCCTAGCCCCTAGGACTAGTTTACTTATATACTTACTTATTTTAATTCTCCCTAGTTTATTTATACTTTATACACATTAGGAGTAGCCTAGGGCTAAATCTTAGCTACGCTAGCTAAATGCTAAATTCTATGCTAATATATAATATTATAGTTATTTAGTGCTAATAAACTATTAAGCTATTAATCTTACCTTTAGGGGATTATCTAGGGCTAGCCTTACTTCCTATATATCTCTAGGCTAATAATATTATAGTTATATATAGTTATAGTTATAGTAATTAACTATTATATAGTACTAATTCTCTTTTACTTAGCTATAGCTATATAAAGGTAAAGTTACCTTAGGAATATATCTTTAGAATAAAAACTTATTAAGGCTTATCTTTCCTATATATAGTTAGACTATTATTAAGAAAATATACTTATTTAGTCTTATATAAAACTTTTATATCTCTTTTAGGTTATAGGTAAGTAAGTAATTCTCTATAAGCTCTTTAGTATATTAGTTTTAGTTTAGTTACTTTTTATTATACTAGTTCTCTTATTATTACTTTTATTCCTTATATAAGTTTATATTTAGCTTACTATTAATAGAATTATATCTCCCTTAAGGTTTCCTATAGTAAAGTATAGTTATTACTTATATAGTTATAGTTTAGATTTTTTTACTATATTACTCTTAATAGTTTTAGCTTTAAATCTTTATTTTATACTATTTAAGTAAAGATTAAGGGGGATAGAGATTTTAGCTTTTAGTTAAGCTATAGGTATAGCCTTAAACACACTAGTAATAACCTATAGGTAAGCTAATTAATTTATTATAAAGCTCTTAATAATTTCTCTTAGCTTTTTTTCTTTCTTAGTTAGTATATAATATATACTTACTTTATTAGTAAGAATAAGTTAGATTACTTATATATATAAAAGCTAGGTATCCCTAAAGCTATAGCCTTAAGCTAATACTAATAACTTAGTAAGTATAAGCTATTACTAAGCTAGCTTACTTTTAAGAATATTTTTATAAGCACTTTAGTTAAGCTTTTTATTAACTTAGACTCCTAGGAATTTATATAATTTTATAGGTATTACTTTCTTTATTTTAAGCTAGACTTTAGTCTAAGAGAGCTAGTAAGACTTACTAAAGTATATAAGCTTTATTTTTACTAGGTTAAACTTTACTTTTACTTTCTTTACTTATTCTTTATAAACCTTTTATATTACCTTAAGTCTTTTCTAGGTTTAGGCTATATTCTTTTTAAATACTACTATATTTATATTATTAGTAAATCCTATAGCTACTATACCTAGGATAGCCTAAAGGCACTTATATAACTTTACTAAAAAAAAAAAAAAGAATAAGTAAGAGAGGTAAGCCTTATAAAGTACTAGCTTTAATATTAAATAGTTTAAATAGTCCCTTATTAAAGCTAAGCTAGCTTATTTTATTTATAAGGAAGCTATATATTACTATTATTAGCTAGTGTAAGATACTTATCTTAATAAGTAAGGTAATAAAGTATAAGTAACTAACTTTATTAAATACTACTAAAATATTTATTTATATAAGTAAGGTAAGTTTACCTCTTTCCTAGGCTTTCTTTATATATTTTACTAAGGCTTATATTATAGTCTTTATTAACTTATTTATTTTATTTCCTATTTATAGTTTAAGAAGGAGGCTTATTACCTTAGTAAAGGCTATAAGCTACTTTACTATTATTACTTTTATAACCTTTCTTACTATATTAAGTAATAATATAAGTCTTTAAGTATTAGCTTTTCTTATTTTCTTAGTTATTTTACTAGGCTTTCTTATTACTATTACCTTAGTAAATTAAAATTAAGCTAGGAAGTATCTTACTTTAAGAATTATATTTAGTAGCCTAGTTATAGTATCTTTAGCTAGCTCTTTATAAGCCTTAATAAGGCCTATAAGGAGTTTATTATCCCTTAGTGCTTTTTAGTTAGCTATATTTAATAAAATAGTTCTAATATTCTCTAGTATAAATTATTTATAGTCTAGAAATAGTGTATTATTTAATTTTAAAAAGGAAAAGTTTAGGATATAAAAGAGGTTTACTATAGGTTTAGGGAAGAATCTTTATACTAGTATATTAGCTTTATTTATATATATAGTAGCTAGGTTAGTATTATTTTTAATTCTCTTAAGCTTTAAGAGTCTAGGAAGTTTTAGGGGCTTAGCTTTAAAGGTAAGCTTATCTCTTTAGCCTTTATATTTCTTTATTCTTAAACTAAGTATTAGTATTTCTTAGGGCTTTTTACTATATATTTTGCTTTTTTTCTTAATAATATATTTCTAATTTTTCTTTATCTTATTATAAGCCTCCTAGTTAGTATTAGTTCTCTAGTGTCTTTACTATCTCTTAGCTTACTTAGCTTTAGTAATTAACTCCTTAGCTTTTCTTAACTACTATCCCTTTAGGCTAGGAAGCCTTAGGGCTTTTATAAGGCTACTTTCTTTACTATTTATTATAGGTTTATAATAAGCTATATAGTGTATTTATTAATCCTATCTTTATTATAAGGTTTTAAAGTATCCTTCTCCTAGAGTTAAATTATTACCTTTACTTTTATATATTCCTTATTTATTACTACTTAAGTATATCTAAGGATAAGAAAGGCTTATTCTTAATACTTAGTAAAGATACTAATTAGCTATAGGGTATAGTTAAATCCTATAAGCCTTACTATACTATTATAATAGACTTAAATATTTAGTATTACTTATACTAAATTTATAGTGCTATCTTTATTCCTTACCCTTTACCTTATAAGTTCTCCTTAGAGTATAACTAATCTAAGCCTTTACTAGTTTATAAATTCTAGTAGTTTTTACTTTATTACTTATTTTATTATATTAATCTTATAGAGGGTGTTTTTAGTTAAAATTACCTATAAATATACACTAGCCTTAGGGCTTTTTATATTAATAATATAGATTAAGGTGTTTTATTTATTACTATAGTTCTTTAAGTATAAGAAGTAAATATTTATTCCTTATATTTCTATTAAGAACTAATTAGTTTCTCCTTAGGCTATTTATAATCCTATATTATACTTCTTATTTATATAAATAGTATTATACTTATTATAGTATACTAGTTAAAATTAGGTAAGGCCTAGGGCTAGTAGCTATAGTTATTTTATATATTCTTACTTTTAAATTATAATTATATCTATATTAGTTTAGTAATATAGTATAATATATATAAGGCTATTCTTCTTATTTATATTCTAGAAAAGGACTTATAGTATTACTATATTAATTAAGGGGGAGAGTCTTTTTATTTTATACTAGTTCTAAGCTAGTTTTAACTAGCTTTATGTATTTTCTTATACTTCTAGCCCTAGGCTATTTAGCGCTTTATTTTATAAGCATTAGGTAGCCTCTTTTTCTTCTTACTATACTAGTTAGTTTTATAGCTACTATAAATCTCTCCTAGGTTAAGGTTAGGCCTCTAGTTAAGGATTAAGTAATAAAGCAAGATAGCTATTTAAGGTAGCTTACTTTTACTACATTTTATTTTTCCTTTAGGATAAGGTAGTCCCTAGAGTATTGTTTATATTTATTGTATTGTGTTTTGTATTGTTTATATTTAATTTTATAGCTAGCTTATAATTGAAGATATTATCCTAAAAATTACCTAGTCCTTTAGAGATAAATCCTAAGAAGAATACTATATATAAAAGTGGGTCTAAAACTAGGCCTATCGCCTGTCAATTAGAAAAACTACATTTGTATTGTATTTTTAGTGCTAAAATGTATTAAAATGTAGTTTTCTAATTTACAGGCAATAGGCCTACTTTTAGACCCACTTTTATATATAACTACATTGTAGTTTTTAGTTATCTATCTAAAAAAGAAGTTTTATATCTCTATATATTTTTAAGATTAGATATATATTATTTGTTAAAAGAAAATACAATACAAATGTATTGTAGTGTAATACTCTAGTAGTCCCTAGACTAGGCTAAGTATAGTCTAAAGCAAAGGATATACTTTTCTTATAGTTAGCTATCTGTTATAAGGTAAGATTACTTACCTTCCTTATACTAGCTAGTACTATACTTACTATACCTTAGGGCTACCTTATAGAACTTTATAATATAACCTATTTAAAAGTAATTATAGTATTATCTTAGTTAAAGAGTTTTATTATATAGTTTAGTTTAAAAAGCTTTACTTTAAAGACTATTTTATTACTATAAATCTTATTACTTTCTTTAACTTTAGCTAAACTAAGAATTAAGGTAGTTCTTAAGGCTCCCTTACCTTAAGGGTACCTTATAGTTACCTTAATTATATTTACTTTATTTACCTTACTAATCTTAGCTACTAGGTTTTTAATAGATATATACTTTATAAGGAATCCTTTAATAATAATACTAAGTATATAGTAATAAAGGGTTACTTTTAGTTTAAATATATAAGATATTTATTTTTAGTTTTCTTTATATTAGGTAGCGTTTCCTTTAAATATAATAATTATATTATTACTAAGGAGTCTTTTAGCTACTATTACTATTATATAACTAGTGGCTTTATTAACTACTATTACTATATCTTTAGTGCTTTTAAACTAAAGTAATTCCTAAATAGTATTACCTTTAATAAGGACTTCTTTATACTATTTACTAAGGATTTAAAGAGAGAGAGGTATAGTATTTAGTTATTTCTATATAAGCCTAGCTATAATACTTACCTAGGTTAGGGTGCTATTACTCTTAGTTTTCTCCTTTATTACCTCCTTAAGGGTATTTTTAAAGGCTTTCTTTATTATATAAATATTTTTATTATTACTTATTACTTTTACTTTAGCTTAGGTATAGTTTACTACCTAGTAAGCTATAGCCTTAGTAATATACTATACTTAGGTAACTTTATTACTAAGGATAAAGCTAGTAATTTCTTTATAGTATTTTATATTTTCTAGATATTTAAATTAGATTTAATTTATTATTAAGTTATTATTATTTCTCTAGATATTAAACTATCCTATGCTAGTGTTAGGGTAGTAGTAGCTCTATGCTAGCCCCCTTTCTCTTATATTAATTACTATTAGCACCTCTTTCTTTTACTTACCTTTAGCTTTATTATAATATAATATTATAGGAAGGGGTAAATAAGGGTAAGGATTTTAAATATTAGCTTAGTTTATATTTTAGAGGTAATTCTAGACCTTTAGAGCGGTGCGGAAAAATATGCAAAGGTAACCCTAGTTATAGTAAAATCCTTAAAATAGTATAAAATTATAAATTATATAACTAATTAGATAAAATACCTAATAATATAACCTTCTAATTAACTAACCTTCTTTTAATCCTTATAATAACCTTAGATAATAAAAAGTCCCACTTTTTTTTTACCTAACAATACATTTGTATTGTTTGTAGTTAGTGTAGTTACTACACTAACTACACTACAAAATAATTTGTATTTAATACAATATAATACAATAAATACAAATTTTTTAAATACAATACAAATACAAATTTTTCCGAAAAAATACAATAAATACAATACAAACAATACTCTGACTATAAGGGATTATAAATTAACTTCCTTAATTTTTAACTTTAGCTTTTTAAGTTAAAGTTAGTAAGTTATTAGTATTTTAAGTTAAGATATAGCTATTAAAAATAAGGGGATTTATAGTTATTAGTTATTACTTTTCCTTAGCTATAAACTTAGCCTTTTAAAGCTCCTTTTTTTCTTTCTTAAAGAACTTATTATTACTAAGTCCTAGTATATTATTTATTTATATTCTTATAATACTAAAGAGGTTCTTATTATTTAGTGCTATAATAAGTAAGTATAGGTTATATATTAAAGTTATTATCTTAAGGTTATTCTTATAATAATAAAAGTAAGTTACTTACTAGTAAGTTCTTACTTTTATAATTTTATATAAAGGCTTAATTACTTTTATTACTATACCTTTAGGGAAAAGGTAAGCTATTTACTTTAGTATTCTTATAATAATTAGCTTATTTAGGGTTATTTATAATTAAATATAAGCTTATATAATAAGGTATAATATCTTATATAGTAATTTAGTCCCTTTACCCTTAATTTCCCTAATTATATAAGAATTAAAGATTCTATAGCCTTTATACTTTATAAGGTTAAATATTATAAACTTAAATATATTATAAGCTTATAAAGTATTAATTTTAGCTTAGTTAAACTACTTAAAGGGTAAGCCTAGGGTTATAATCTTACCTTACTAGTAAAGTTAAAGAGTAAGGTTTTAGTTAGCCTTTTCTTTTACTATAAGGAATACTATATTTAGTATACCTTTAGCTATAAGCTTTTTAATTAAGGCTTTCTCTTAGTCTTTATTAATAAATATATAGTAATCTTTTACTTTAATAGCCTTTATAGTTACTACTTCTCCTTCTATACCTTAGTTAAGGTAAAATTAAACTATAAGGCTTTTCCTTAGCCTTATTTACTTTCTCTTTACTAAAGGCTCTTTTTCTTTTTACCTTTACTCCCTTACCCTTTATAAGTAGCTTATTTTCTTTAGCTACCTTTACTCTCTCTCTTTTATTAAAGACTTTAAAAGGCTTTAAGCTAAGTATACTTTCCTTAAGGTCTTAAGGCTTTACCTCCTAGTTCCCTTTATACTATAAGTCCTTATAATATAGCTTTATTACTATAAAGTAAAACTTAGCTAGGCTATAAGGTATTTTAACTATATAAGTCTCTTTATTAGTAATAAGTAGCTTATAAAGGCTATATTATTTACCTTTTTCTCTTTATATATATATATTAGCTTATAATAATAACTAATATATTAGTAATATATTAAGGCTATTTTAAGCACTAAAGGCATTATAAACTTACCTCTTAGCTAGGTAATAGTAAACCTTATTAGTTACTTTCTAAATTACTTTAGCTTATTAAATAATAAAAATACTTAGTAATATGTGAGAATAATAATAGCTAGGCAAGAGGTATAGGGGCTCTGGTATATTGACTAAAGCTTGCTAGGTCTAAGTATATTATGCGTGCGAGTTACTAACTTATAGCTAGTGGCTCGCTAGTGTTATATAGACCTAGCCCTAGGGTCTAGCTTGCCTATAGGGTGCGCTAGTGCACCTTATGTTATAAGTAAGGCCTTATAATTACCCCCTTACTTATAGCTAGGCTTCTAAATAGCCTTTACTAGCTATTCTATAGCTATTTACTAAGTAGCTACTATATTAAAATAATAATAAATAATAGTAATGCTTAAGTATAAATTTACCTATAACTCCCTATTTTATTATATACTTTTTATCTAGTAAATATAGTTTACTTTAATTAAACTTTATTATACTTTATTTACCTTAACTCTTTAACTACTAATCCTTATTATTTTACTATAGAATAGGATATAATTTACTTTTATATTTATTTATATATATATTATTTTTAGACTAGGTACCTTAACTTTAAGAAGCACCCCTTAATTAAGATTATTTTACTAGTAATTATATATAGCTTTCCTTATTCTTTAGTTAGTATAGTAGCTAAAGGTAAATAGTTAAAGTATTATATTTAGTGTAATAAATATAAGGATATGTGTAAGATAGTAAGTTACTTAGTATTTTATTCTTCTATAGCCTTAAATTACTAACTTTTCTATACTAGGCTATGCTAACTTTAGCTAGTGATTTCTAGGACCTTTTAGTTATTTATAAATAAGTTTAAGCCCTTATAAACACTACTATTACTACTAAGAATAAGGAAGGTATCCCTGTGTTTTTAGATATAACTTACTATAGCTTTGCTATATGTATTTTAAACTTAGTTATAGGATTTAACTATATAAACACTGTGTATTGCATTGCCTTTAGGCTAACTAGTGCTATAAAGGCACACTAAGTGCGTTAAATCCTTTCTTTTTGCTTATTTCTCGCTAACTTCTTTGTGTAGGCTACCTTTATTTTATAGTTTTAGTTTCCTAGTAGTAGCTATAAGTTACTATAGTTACTATAGCTCCCTTTCCTCTCTTCTAGTTTATATATAGCTTCTTATTACACTTTTACTAGACTTTTACTAACTTTTCTATAGGAGAACCCTAAGGATATTATAGCTATCTAGGAGATAAGAATAGTTCTTTAGCTTTAGCCCTTTAACCTAAGCTATGTGGCCTAGGTTATAGTAATTTACTGCTTTTACTATACTATAAAGAAAGTGGTTTATAGCAATAAGAATAAGGTAAAGTATAGCTTTAATAGTAAGGAGGTTATCTCCTATATAGGGGCTATAATAAAGGGTTTTCCTATTATTTTACCTACGCTCTAAGCGCTTTTTCTTTTATTATTTAGTAGTATAACCTAAGCCTTTAGGTAAAAGTTTTTATAGTAACTAATAAGGTTAGGCCTTTTTATAGTAACTTTATATCCTTTTACTAGTGCTTTATTTTTATATTACTATCTTTTAATATAAATACCTTATAGTAGCTAGTTATATTAGTCCTTTTCTATAGGTATTTTAGGTTTAATTACCTATAGTTTACTTATATTCCACTACCTTTCTTACTTAATCTAGTTTAGTGAAATACTTAAATTATATATTAAGTGCTTTCTATATCTTTTACTAGAACTTATTAGTTATATTTACTAGGCTAACCCTTTTATTTTATAAGGTATTTATTACCTTTATAGGTCTTCTTATAGTCCTTAACCTCCTTAATTTTATACTTATTATCTTTATTCTTAAGGTCTAGTATTAGTATTTCCTTATCCTTAGTATTCTTATAGTAATTTTATAGCTCTAATAAGCTAATATAAAATATATTATATAGTTAACTATACTTTTTAAGTAATATAAGTTAGTATACTTATTTCCTAATAATATTAAGTATTTAAAATAGTCTAATAAACCTAAGAATTAGCTTTTATTTTACCTCTTTAAGCCTAATATTTTTACTAATAGTAATATTAAGTTACCTTTTTTAGGGTTAATAGCTAGTAATATTTATTATAGTACTTTACCTAGGTTTTAGTAGCTTTTACTTAGTTTTACTTTAATTACTCCCTAACTTTATATAGCTTTATAATATATATATATACTTCTAGTACTTTCCCTTCCTAAGTCTTACCCCTAAGAGCTAAGTAAAACTTAGGTAAATAGCTTATAAAGGAGTAATTTAGTAAGTAACTTATAGTTTTATTTACTATATTATTATAGGTAAATTAAGCTATTAGGAGTAGCTTAGGCTATATTTACTAGTTCTTTATAATAAAGTATTAAAGGTAATACTTAAGTACTTAGTTTATTCTCTTTATTTAGCTATTAGTTTAAGGGTAAAATGCTATAGAAAGCCTTTATTTTATATATAATAGGTAGTAAAGGTTTAACTAGAATTAGCTTATAAAGACTAATCTCTTATTAGATATAATACCCTCTAAGGCCCTAAATTATAGCTTAATTTCTTTATAGAAAAGCTTTACTAGTTTAGCTATATTAATTATAGTAATTACTAATAGGAAAATAAAGTACTTAGTAAATTAGTTTATAATTACTAGGATTATATTAGTTTCTTACTTACTTACTTATATAATAAGTAATCCTATAATAAAATCTATTAAGATCTTTACTTATAGTTACCTTAGTATTAGTAAGGATTTAAGGCTCTTATATAAGTAATGCTTTTTAGCTATTACCTATTAGTAAACCCTATAGCTTATAATATAGTCTAATATAAACTTACTTATAGCTAGCTACTAGAAGTAATACTTTAATAGCTTAAGAGTATACTTAGTCCTAAAGTAACTTACTAGTAAATTATTATAGTATAGCTATAGAAGCTTTTATTATAAGATAAGCTCCTAGGGAATAACTACCTAGTCTTAGTATATTAGGAGGCCTTTTATACTATATAACTATAAACTAGCTTTTTCTCTCTCTTTCTCTAGGGAGTTTATATTACCCTTTTATCTTTATAAATCTAAGTCTTTATCTTATACTTTTTATAGTAATTATACTAATAGTTTATTTAGTCTAGATTAGTAAGGATTTAGTAATATAATAATCCCTTATATCTCTTATACTATACTAATATCTTAGATATATATTACTTTCTCCTAGAAATCCCTTTATTTAGCTAATCTTTTACTAGATTTATAGTAGCTAACTAGCCTCTTAGCTAGGCTACTTTAGCCTCTTTATTTTTACTATAAGGGCTAGGGTATTTTCCTTCCCTAAAGGTATTTTACTAAGCCTTTTTATAAAGACTAAGGTATTTTCCTCCTTTAAAGGTATTTTACTATATTTTCTTTAATATATTAGTATCTCTTTTACTACTAGTTCTTTAGTACTTACTATTTTTTTCTAAAGTTTTAGTAAAAGTACTTTATTTATTAGAGGTTTACCTTTATAATTAGACTTTCTTAATATAGTATTTATAAGGTTACTTTTCCTTAGTTTATACTTAATTATAAAGTAAAAGAGATAAAGAAATATATATTATTTAGCTTACCTTTTATTTAACTTTTATTACCTTATAAAGGTTTATAAGTTATAGTAATCTAATAGGACCTTAACTAAGGTTACTATACCTTTAATATAGTATTACTAGTGTTTAAATAACTTTACTATAGTAAGTAACTCTTAATTAGCTATATTATAATTATACTTAGTATTTATAAACTTCCTTAACTAAAAGGCTACTAAATACTAGTAGCCCTTATTATTTTATTAAGATAGGATTCTTATTATTATAAAGACTAAAGTATTTATCTTAATATATACTAGTTAACTTAAGTTATAATAATAAAGAAAAGGCACTTACTAAAGGTATCTTTTAGTTAGCTAAAAGCTAGCTATTTCTTTACTTTAAATATAAACTTTCTAGTTTAAATACTATTTTAATTACCTTTTATTAATAAGTATAAGGGTATTATAATACTAAAGTATTTATAAATAAACTATTAGTAAAAGTTATAGAATTCTAAGAAAAACTATATATTCTTAAAGCTTATAAGCTTCTTTTAGTTCTAGATTATAGTAACCCTATAGGTATTTATTAAAATCCTATTAACTAATAAAATAAACCCTAGGAATTTTACTAATTCTTAGTAAAATAAATACTTTAAGGATTTTATATATAGCTTTACTAATCTTATATACTCTAAAACTTCCTTAATATATATAGTATACTTCTTTTATATTTTTAAGAAAATAAGGATATTATTTAGATATACTATATAAATAGTGTTAACTAGCTTATAAAGCGCTTTATAAATATAGCTTTAAAAGGTAGCTAGGGTATTAGTTAACTTAAAGGGTATTATAAGGTATTTATAGTATTTATATTATATATAAAATATAGTTTTTACTTATAACCCTTTTAATATAAATTTAATAGTAAGTATTTTTAATATTAATCTTTAAGAAAAAGTAAGCCCCTTAGCACTAGTCTAAGATCTCTAAAATTAAGGGGAGAGTGTAGTAATTCTTTTATATTACTTTATTAAGTCCTTAGTAATTTATATATAATTAAAGTGTTTTATCTTTCTTTAATATAAATAGGATAAGTATACTTATAAGGCTTTTAAAGAGTTTTATTTAGCCTTTTTATAGGTTTTTATTAATATACTTATAAAGCTTCTTTAGCTTACTTTAAGAGAGGGAGTAAATTAGCTTATATAAGGGTATTACCTTTAGTATTAGGTTAATTATATAGTTAGTTACTTTTCTTAATAGTAAACTCCTTACCTTATTTAATATAAATATATCTTTAAACTTATATAGTTTCCTAGGGATATCTTTAATAGTTTTATATACTTTTACTTTCTTATTATCTTTAAGGGTAATAAACTTATTTTCTATAACTTCTATAATAGTATATATAATAGTTTTATTATATATTATCTTTATAAATTTATAAGGAGTTATAAATAAAAAAGCCTTTTTCTTTTCTTAAACTATTACTTTTATAAGTATAAGTAAAGGTATATATATTCTTTTATAAGTATATATATTTTAATTAATATAAGGCTTTCTCTTACTCTTAGGTCTTTATTTATAGCTATATATAGTAGCTTAAGGTTTTTTCTTTTTCTCTTAAGTTTTTAATAGTAATAAGTACCTTATAAATACTATATTAAGGGACTATAAGGGCCTTTATTACTTTAATAATAAGTGCTATAGCCTTAGCTTAGTTAAGCTTATAGTTCTTTATAAATTTAGTGCTAATAATATTAATCTTAGTATAGCTATTTAGATTTACTACTATTTTAATATCTTTTTACTTATAAATAGTAACTAGTATATAAAATTAATACCTTATTAGTACCTTAGTATTTAAGGTAAAGGTAAGGGTATTTATTTTTACCTTAGGAAGTTTCCTAGCCTTTTTAAGGCTTTTCTTTAGCTTATTATAATTAAATATAAGATACTCTATACTATTATAGTTATAATATTACCTCTTATTCTTAACTTTACTATTATTTAAGTAAGTAACTAAACCCTTTTCCTAGTCCTTATTTCTTTAATTCTTATAAGGTTTATAGCCTTATAAAGAGTTATATTTATAGTACTAGGGGTTCTTATATAAGCCTTTATTTTCTAAGTGCTTAGGCTTTTACTTACTCTTTAGTATAGCCTTCTAAAATTACTATATAAGTTATATAATCTTTTCTTAAGTCTTTCTTATAATAAAGATATATAGGTTAATATAGTTTTATAGTTTAGGAAGTAATTTTATAAAAAATATAAGAGTATAGGACTTTTTATAGCTTTTTCTAGGTATTTCTCTAGTAAATCTAAGTAAATACTAAATTTAATAAGGCTTTAGCCCTTATATTACTTTATATTCTCTAGCTATATAGCTATTTAGGTATTATAGTTTATAAAGTCTTAAAGTAATATAAGGGTCTAGGTCTAAAATTTATCCTAGTTATCTTTAAGGTTATTTTAGCTATTAGCCTATTATTTCTTAAGGTATTTATCCTATCTTACCCTATAGTTAGTATATATATAGTTAAGTATAAAGAGAATCTTTTAGTAGTTATATTAGTACTTTTTCTTTACCTTATTAAAAGTATAGTTTAGGTTATTAATTTATATCTTATATTTCTATAGGTTTATAAGGTATTAGAGGTTAGTAATATTTTAGACTTTAATCTCTTAGCTACTATAGCTTAAGGAAGTACTAGCTTTTATTACCTTTTTACTTATTTTTCTCCTAAGTTAAGCTATAGTAAGTTAATAAGTTCTTATTCTTATTCTTATAGTTTTTAAAGTTATTTTAGCTAAGTAATTTACTTTATTATTACTATAGCTTTAGTACTAAAGGTAAAGGGTTTAATCTTAAGTATAGTCTTTATAAAATATAGTGTATTCTTAGCTATAGTACTACCCTTATTTAATTAGTCCTAGTTATTATCTAATATTACTTTAGTAAATTAAGTAGTTTTTCTTCTTATATTACTCTTAGGTAACTAGTAAGAGAAGCTTTAGAATTATAAGAATAATAATAGCTAGGTAAGAGGTATAATGTGAGGCCCCACTCACAACACAAGGCGCACTAGGCGCACCAGCGCACCCCGCGGGCAAGCCAGACCCTAGGGCTAGGTCCACGTGACACTGGCGAGCCGCTAGCTATAAAGCAGCGACTCGCACGCACAACACACTTAGACCTAGCAAGCTTTAGTCAATATACCAGAGTCCCCATACCTCTTGTCTAGCTATCATTGTTCTCACAATTCTAAAGCTTCACCCACCAGCTACCCAAGAGCGACATGGGGAGAACCACCCGATCCGCCAGAGCAATGTCGGACAACAACCAGAACCAATCAAATGAGGGTAGTACTGCAGCTGAGAACACGCCACGTTCCACAGAGACTACTACACTTGAGATTAGACCCTCTACCCTTAGTACCGAAGCTGCGGCGGTAACGGAGCGAATCGCTCAGCTAGAACAACTTCAGAAACTACAAGATCGAGAACAAGAACTTATTAACCTGCTGCGGCTTAACTCAGGAGAAGAACGGGCGAAAAGGCAGCGAAAAGCTAGCACCTCCTCAAGCCATAGCAGCCAAGAGATTAAAGTCCGAAACATTACTGACCTCCGACACCCCACAAACCCACAGAAGCATAAGATATGGATTAACGACCTAAACCGTGCCTTTAACGGGGCGAAGAAGAAGTACCGACGCGACTACCGAAAGATCCTCTTCGCACTTGACCATATGCACACTGACTGCAGGGCAAGATGGGACAGATACCTTGAGGAACAACAGGCTAATGGCCGAGATGACCTTGAGGATGACTGGGACGAATTCCAGACTTGGACCCTTACGCTACTCCGAGACTCTGCAAATCGCGACGCCCAAATGGCCACGCAGCTAGAAAACGCGAAGCAACGCGAGGGCCAAAGCCCTATTGAATTCAGTATCTACTTGGATTCGCTAGAGAAACACCTGGAAAGAGCCACAGAAAAGTCCCGCGCTCTTACGTTTTTGCAAAATTGCTCCCCGAACTACAGGACCACATTAACCTGCATGCCTCCATCACGGGAAAGACTCGAGAAGAGGTCGTGCAACTTGCACAGCGATTCTGGGAGGCCATGCCGAAGAGTAAGCGAAAGCCCGAGTATTCAGGAGATAAGGGCCCGAACAAGAACCCCTGGCATCACAGAAATGACTCTCCCCGAGGTTGCAGACCTTACGGGGACCGAAGGGACAAGGACCAGGAAAAGACCCCGGCTACCTACCCAAACAATGACGAACCTAAGGATAAAAGGAGATGTTACAACTGCGATGGCATAGGGCATATTGCGTACAATTGCGACAAGCCAAAGAAAGAGCCCCGAGAAGGCCAGGAAACGTCCCGAGGCAGAAGTAGATGCCCTTACCTCTGCCTTGAACAATAAGGTGCCAATAGGGTGTCGATTTCACACACCGGTTACCATTCATGGGCATAAAGACATCGAAACGGCGGCGGATCTGGACAGCTGCGCCGAGATCAATATCATCAGCGCCGAATTCGCACGGGCCCACAAGCTTGACCGGGCTAAGGCCACAGCACCTATCATTAAGGCAGTAGGGGCCCTCACAGTCCCCTAATACGGTGTCTATAAGGTGCCTATCACAATCAAGGACTTAAGAGGAGAAGAAAAGGACCTCGAGCTACTGTGTGTAGCTGTAGATAGAGACCTGAGAGTGGGGGAAGCCCTGTCTTAATTGGAATGCATACACTCGTAGAAGAGCGCGTATACCTTTGTTTACACTCACAAGAGTGGTGGTTTGAGAAAAGAAAGAAGGCCTTTTCGCTTATGACTCCCCGCAAGTTCGCGAAAGTAACGCGCGATGAGACTATCGTGTATGCTATCATAGGAGTTATGGAAGATGAGTTCATTGCCCTTGAAGACGATGAGGAGGCAAAAGCGTACGGAACCGTTGAAGATATCCCCAAGGAACTACATGAGTTCAAAGACGTGTTTGCATCAGACAAGGCAGGAGTCTGCCGTTAAGAAAAGCAACCGACCACGCAATTGACCTAACACCAGGGGCAACGCCCCGTACGGGCCGATTTACCCTCTCTCTCAAAGCGAGCTAAAGGAGCTCCGCGAATACATCGACGAAAACCTGCAGAAAGGCCGGATAAGACCCTCCAAGAGCCCTGCAGGCGCGCCTATCCTATTCGTGCCAAAGAAGGATGGGACGCTCCGACTGTGTGTGGATTATCGGGGACTCAATAGAGTAACGCAGAAGAATCGCTACGCTCTCCCCTGATTTCGGAGATCCTAGACTGGTGCCAAGGGGCCCGCTTCTTCTTAAAGATCGATATTAAGGATGCTTACTATCGAATTCGTATCAAAGAGGGTGACGAGTGGAAGACTGCGTTTCGCACACGTTACGGACACTACGAATACCTCGTAATGCCCTTTGGGTTAACTAACGCCCCAGCTACTTTTCAGAGCTACATCCACGAAGCGCTTCACGGGCTAGTCGACACCATTTGTGTGGTGTATCTGGACGATATCCTCATCTTTTCGAAAACGCGGGAGGAGCACACCGCACACATTAAGGAAGTCTTAGAACGCATGAGGTTAGCGGAGCTATATGCGAAACCCTCGAAATGCTTGTTTTACTAGGAGTCAGTGGAATTCCTAGGGTTTATCCTGTTAGTCGACGGGATTTCGATGGACACACGTAGGGTTGCCACAATCCGGGACTGGAAGGAGCCTACAAGCTTTAAGGATGTACAGTCCTTCTTAGGATTCTGTAACTTCTACCGACGGTTTATCTACAGATACTCCGGGATTGCGGCACCGTTACACGCGTTGATGAAGGGCAGTCAAAATGGCATCCAGACCGGGAGGTTCATATTCGGAGCAAAGGAGCAGCTAGCGTTTAGCTAGCTAAAAGACGCCTTCCAGCGAGCGCCCTCCTCCGTCATTATGACCCGAGTCGACCGGTGCGCATTGAGACAGATGCTTCAGTCTTCGCGATGGCGGGAATCCTGTCTCAATAGGATGACGAGGGCCGTTGGCATCTAGTAGCCTTTTGGTCAAGGAAGTTTATAGACGCTGAGCGCAACTACGGCATGGCCGATCAAGAGTTGCTCGCCATAGTAGAGTCATTTAAGCACTGGCGACACTACGTCGAAGGCGTGGCGACCCTAGTCGAGGTCCTGTCAGACCACCACAACCTGCAGACCTTTATGAGGCAGCAGAAGTTGAACGGAAGGCAGGCTAGATGGTGTATGTTCCTATGCCCCTTCCACTTCGTAATCAGGCATAGACTAGGGAAGAGCAACCCGGCGGATGCGCCGTCGAGAAGGTCTGATTACGAAGGCGAACCCCTGACGAATAGGGCACTTCTGCCAGAGCTTCAGAAGAAGATGGCAGCTACCAAAGAACTGGTAGAAGAAGAGATACCGATGCATCGAAGAAGACGTGGCGAGACGCCTTTGGGGAGGAAAATGCCCCAGTCTTTGTAGAGAGGCGTGGCGAGATGCCTTTGGGGAGGAAAATGCCCCAGCCCCTACAGTAGAAGAAGAAGCTGAAGAGGCCAGAGTAGCCTAGCTTAGAGGCCAGTTAGCCACCGTGGATCCGGTGAAAGATTGGCTAACCGAGGGGATTTCTAGGAGAAGGTAGCGTGCGTCCGAGACGTCGGCGTAGCACGAGAGATATAGGGGACCGTCGCGTCACTGAATCCCTACCAATCCGAGGCGGATGAACTATTAGCGTAATTGCTACAGAAGGCACAAGACAAAGACCCAGATCTGCAAAGGCGGACGGGCGAGATAGAATCCCTAGCGAAAGGGAAGAGAAGAGCCAGTCTATGGTCGCGTAGCGCAAGAGGCCTCCTGATGTACAAAGACCGGGTAGTTGTTCCTAGGAGCCTATCTTGCAACAAGAGCTTCTACGGCTACACTATGACGATCCGCTGGCGGGTCACTTCGGGACTAAACGCACTCTTGAGCTATTGAAGCGTCACTTCTGGTGGCTAGCCATGAGTGAGTCTGTATTAGACTACGTTGCAAGCTGCGGGGTTTGCCAACGGGTAGTGGCTAGAAGGCATCGCCCGTATGGAAGCCTCGAATCCCTGCCGATACCGGGGCGACCGTGGGCGGAAATCTCAATGGATTTCGTCACGGGATTGCCTGTCGCGCGAGTAGGCGAGCGAGAAACTGACGTAATCCTAGTGATTGTGGACCGATTTACTAAGTACTCCGTCTTCCTACTAGTGACTACTACAATTGACGCAGCTGAATTAGCAGAGCTTTTCCACAAAGAGATCGAGCTACGATTCGGAGCCCTAGAGGAATTGTATCTGACAGGGGATCGGTCTTTACAAGCCAGTTCTGGTCTGACCTCTGTTACCTGTTATGTGTAAAGCGAAGGCTTTCTACAGCGTTTCACCCCCAAACCGATGGGTAAACGGAGAGAACGAACCAAGTGCTTGAGCACTATCTCCGATGTTTCGTTGCGGAGAACCAGCAGATGTGGCCCAAGTTACTCCCAATGGCTTAATTCGCCTGTAATAACGCGGTAAACAGGACCACAGGTTACTCTCCTAACTACTCCCTTATGGGCTATTCGCCTGAGTTTCGTCTAGCTCTTGGGGACGAGATTAAGGAAGGAGGTGCCGGAAGCCCACGCGCGCGTTGCAAAGCTACATGAAGTTAGGGAGCGATTGAAGCAAAACTGGGCAAAAGCCACCGAAACCCAGGCGAAGTACTACAACAAACGCCACCAGCCATTGACCCTGAAAAGAGGCGACCTAGTACTGCTGTTAGCGAAGAACATCAGGCTTAAAGAGGCGAAACGGAAGCTAACCCTAGGTTTATTGGGCCGTTTCGAATACTCAACGCTGTGGGCAAACAAGCGTACCGACTCGCATTGCCTGAAAAGTACAGTCGACTGCACAACGTATTCCATGTCAGCTTGTTAGAGCCATGGAATCGCCGCGAAGACGCCGGGGACGAGGAGATGCCAATGCCGGATCTCGAAGATGAAGACAACGAGTACGAAATCGAGGAGGTTAAGGACCACAGGAAGACCCGCGAAGGCGACGAATACCTCGTGAAATGGAAGGGTTGGCCTAGCGAATACAACCAATGGGTCCTAGCGGAAGACATGGAGGGCGCTCAGCGCGCGATTCGGGCATTTCACCGAAGCAGAGCAAACAAGAAGGGTGATGAAACGTAAAGCGAGTCACGGGTGAAGAGACACGATGTTCCTGCGAAAAAGGCCTGGCCTCGCTGGCCGCCATCACACTCAAACTAGAAACCTCGGACTACCTGCCGAAAAACAAAGGAAAACACGCCTACAGAGTAGGGAGACTCAAAGGAAACCCTCCATCGTGGCCCCTACATGCCCAAAAACCTGCCCGCCACGAACAAGGTGCTCGGCGTCGTTCTCATCCGCCGCGATTATCTCCTGCATCGCCAGGTAAAAGCGATGCTTCGCCACACTCCAGGGCACAAAACCCGGGTCGCAAGACCTCAAACGCAAAGTCATTTTCGCCTTCTAGGCGGCATAGAGTTCGCGATAGTTTTGCTACAGAAAGGTTAGCGAATGAGCGGCGAAAGGGGACAGAGCACTCACCGCCCCTGGGATGGGACTCGGAAACATTGCAACCAAAAGTTGCTGGCGGGAAACGATGTACTGATTGTACGAAATTGACGCGTCCTGCCCCGAAACGTGAGCGAGAGACTAGCGAACCTGGGAGGAAGAGACAGACCTGGTGGACCTTTGCGGCCCCGGTGAGACCAAACGCAACACGGTGCGCCGTATTGGCATGGTCAAAACCCATCATCAAATTGAGGCAGGCCTTGGCGAAACCGCGGCGAGAATCCACCGAAAAGGTACGGTCCTCGGGGTTTTCAGGGTCGTCCTCACTGAGGGCGTCCATGAGGTTTGCACCCAGTCCAAAAGAGCCAGAAGATCCAGGAAATCTCCTTTCATCGTGGCCATGGCCTGGACAGAGGCGTTAGCGATAAGGGACCGAAAGACACAGGAACAGCAGTATACTCACGGTGTCGCAAGTGTCACCGCGCTTGCAGCACTGGACGCAGCGTTTGGAATGTTTTGCCGTAACAACGGCGGACGATGGTCGAGGGAATCGACAGTTGATCTGGGGCAATTCGGGCTCAGATGGGGGCTCTTCTCGAACTCTGCGCATCCAGTGCGCAGACAATGCATGCACGAACATTCCTTCAAGGGAATATGGTCGGTCTCCATAACGAAAGTGAGGCGATTGACGAGAGAAAGGTTACGATAACTCAAGGCGTGATGTGGCGTTACAAAAATGTCTGCGGATGCGAGAAAGAAAAGTGCGCGAGACGATAGTGCGTCGCAGGTGAATTTGTACTCAAACGCTGCCGTTGTTTGTTATTGTTTTGATATAGCAGTCACTTGGCGAACAGGTGCGGGATAGCTGGCGAAAGCCGTTCGGGAGCCCGGCTATAAGTGGGGGCAATTGTGAGGCCCCACTCACAACACAAGGCGCACTAGGCGCACCAGCGCACCCCGCGGGCAAGCCAGACCCTAGGGCTAGGTCCACGTGACACTGGCGAGCCGCTAGCTATAAAGCAGCGACTCGCACGCACAACACACTTAGACCTAGCAAGCTTTAGTCAATATACCAGAGTCCCCATACCTCTTGTCTAGCTATCATTGTTCTCACATATAAGGGCTTTAGTATATTAACTAAAGCTTACTAGGTCTAAGTATGTTATATATATAAGTTACTAACTTATAGCTAGTGGCTTGCTAGTGTTATATAAACCTAGCCCTAGGGTCTAGCTTGCCCGCGGGGTGCGCTAGTGTACCTTGTGTTATAAGTGGGGCCTCACATAATAACTTATTTATTCTTTATAAGTAAGCTTTAAAGACTAGTAATATAGGCATAAGGCTATTTAGACTTACTAAGTTATTAATAGCTTTAATAGCTATTTAAAGTTACTATTTAAGTATAATCTTTATATTAATTAAGTTTATAATAATCTTATAAGCCTAGTGTAAAGGTTTATAGTATTTTTAACCTTTTAATACTATTATAGGCTTTAATAAGTATCTTATTAATATTAATTAATATAAGGCAAGTATAATACTTAAATTTAGCTAAAGTAAAGTTATTACTAGTATTATAAATAATTTAGTTTAAAGGGCTTAAATAAGTATTTATCTAGCACTCTTTAATAGTATTCTAGATATTATAAGCCTTTTACTTCCTAAGGTTAAGGAATTAAGCTACTTAAAATAAGGTTTATAAGTTAATAATATAAAGAACTAGTTAGTTATTCATTTATATAATATTAATAATAATCTTATAGTTAAAGTTATAGTTATTCTTAATTATAAATTTAAATTAGCTAAGGGCTTTTCTATTTATTTAATAATAGTAGTAAACCTTAGTTAGCTTCTTAATAATATAATATTTAATATTATAACTAGCTTATTAGAGAATTTTTATTAGCTATTAAATTAAGGGATAACTAAATCTTTAGTAAAGTTAATAAATCTTTTCTTTTAATAGGTAAAAAGTAGCTATTTCTTTTACTTCTAAAAGCTACTAGGAATAGCCTTATCTTTATATAATTAGTATAGTCTTATTGATTTTTAAATTTTTTTTATGTCATTAGTTATGGCAAATGTATCTAATTTATTATAACACATAATTATTACTAGCAATACCTAGCTAGTAAAATAATTAATATCTAAATACTTATAGCTATAGTAATAAATAAAACCTATAATAAGTATAAGCTCTAAGGTTATAAATACAGGGGCTATAAGGTTAGAGCAAAGTTTATAATAAACTTTATAGCTATGTTAGCGTAAGAGTTATAATTTATAACTATAGTTAAACTTAAATTCATTTAAGTTTTACTTCTAGTATAAATTAACGCAATTCCCCTTCCTCTATAACTATGCTTATTTTATCTCTTTATATCTCTTCTATCTTATAGCTTATTACTTATGCTTTAAAGCTCTAAGGCAAACTTAAACCCTCCCACTAAACATAACTTATCCTCACTTATCTCCAGAGTATTGTTTGTAGTGTAGTTAGTGTAGTTTTTAGGAAAAATTTGTATTTATAGTGTAGTTTTTCCCCTTATAGTTAGTGTAGTGTAGTTTTTTTTTTTGTAGTTAGTGTAGTTACTAACTACACTAACTACACTACACTACAAAAACTACAAATGTAGTGTTAGGAATAAAAAGTGGGCCTTTTTATTATATAAGGTTATTATAAGGATTAAAAGAAGGCTAGTTATATAAAAGCTTTTATTATTACCTATTTTACCTAATTAGTTATATAATTTATAATATTATACTATTTTAAGGATTTTACTATAACTAAGGTTATATATAATATTATAACTTTTAATAATACTATTATACTTAATACTTTATTTTACTAATATAACTTTAAGAAAAACCTTCTTATTATATTATTTACTATTACTAGAAATTATTTTCTATTTCTATAATTTATTATTATTATTCTAATTAAAAAATACCTAAATTAATATAATAAAATTATTTAATAAATCTAGATAAATAACTATAAGTTTATAAAGTATATACTTAGTACTTAAATATTATAAGTAATATAATAAAAACTTAAAAAAGCTAAAACTATTTATTTACTATTTAAACTAATTTAATATTACTTTTAGCTTTATAATTCTAAAGGTTTAAGAAGTTATATATAGTAACTCTATATATCTTATTACTATAATATATAAAGAAAGAATATAATAGACTAATATTTATAATATATTAATATATAACTAATAGTATTATTTAAATTAGGCTATATAGCTATATTAAGCTATAAAAAAACAAGTTTAACCTTTTTAGCAAAACTACTAGGACCCACTTTTAATTTATATACTATAATTATTATAAGAGCTTTAATAACTCTAATAAAATAACTCTAATAACCTTAATTACTATTGGTTTAACTTATTTATAGTAATAATACTAGGACCCACTTTTATTTAATATACTATAATTACTATAAGAGCTTTAATAACTTTAATAATCTTAATTACTATTAGTTTAACCTATCTATAATAATAATACTAGGACTCACTTTTTTAATATACTATAATTATTATAATAACTATAATTAGTATTACTATAATGTTAAAAAATATAAAAGAGAAAAGAATTTTATTTAATTAATATTTTAAAAACCTTAAAATATTAAATAACTAAAAAGTCTAGCTTTTCTATAGTAATTTACTTATACTTACTAGTATTTATATTTTATTTATTTATTAGTTATTTATTTTTAATTAAACTTTAACACTAATAATATTATAAGTTATATAAGTAATATAACTATATAAGTAATATTAGTAATATTAGTAATATAAGCTATTATAAGCTATTATAAGCTATTATAAGCTATTATAAGCTATTATAAGCTATTATAAGCTATTATAAGCTATTATAAGCTATTATAAGCTATTATAAGCTATTATAAGCTATTATAACCTATTATAACCTATTATAAGCTATAATAAGCTATAATAAGCTATTTTTATTAAGTTTATTAGTAGTTTAATTTAATTTATTACTTTAGTTTAAGGTTTTTTTTAAAAAGTAATAATAATAATTTATAAAAAGACAAAATAATTAGTAATAATAGTAAATAATATAATAAGAAGGTTTTTATTAAAGTTATATTAGTAAAATAAAGTATTAAGTATAATAGTATTATTAAAAAGGTATAATATTATATATAGCCCTAGTTATAGTAAAATCCTTAAAATAGTATAATATTATAAATTATATAACTAATTAGGTAAAATAGGTAATAATAAAAGCTTCTATATAACTAGCCTTTATTTAATCCTTATAATAACCTTAGCTTATAAAAAGTCCCACTTTTTTCTACCTAACACTATATTTGTAGTGTTTGTAGTTAGTGTAATTTAGGAAAAAAATTTATAGTGTAGTATAGTGTAGTTTTTTTAGCTTATAGTTAGTGTAGTTTGTAGTGTAGTGTAGTTTATAGTGTAGTTACTACACTACACTACAAAACTACACTACACTACACATTGTAGTGCAATACTCTGCTTATCTCTAATTTAATTTATGCACCTATTATAATCACTAGGTAAGTTATAGGTTACTACTTAACTAATTAAACCCTAACTAATTAGATTATAGTATAGCTAAAGGTAATAAAAAGGACACTGCCTTATCTAAAATATTAAATAATATAGTAAAAAGAAGAAAAGCAAAGGGAAGGGAAGTAAAGATAAATCTAACCTAAAGATAATTAATAGTATTTATAATATAAGGAAAAAATACTAAAAAGCAAAGGTAATATAAATAATAAGATTTATAAGGCAAACAAGAAGAAGATAAAAGAATAGGGTATTAGGCTGTAAAATACTAAGCAGTTTTACCTTATGCTCAGGAGGTAGTATAGTCTTATTACCTTAAATTAATATATTAGTAAGGTTATTAATCTTAACCTTTATCTTATTTATATTAGTAAAGGAGACGAGAAAAGGGGTTATAGTATTAAGAATATAAAAGTTAAGTTAGCTAAGCTTTATAAGCACTTAGATAATACTATATATTATTACTAATCTAGCTCTAAAATTAATAACTTTTTGTTATGAACTAGCCTTATGGCTTCTGCATATAAGCGTTTAGAGTGAGAATAGTATTCTTATAGAAGAAGAAAGGATCTCTACTAGTGGTTATATAAGTCCTAGATTTATAGTAAGTTATATATAAGCTATGTATAGCCTTAACCCTATTATATATAGCCTATACATAACTTATATGCTTCTTAGAGCTAGACTTATCCTAGCCTTAACCTAAGCTTATAGCTTAAGTCTATAATATACCCCCTTACTTACCCCCCTTTTATTCTATTATTAAAAGTAAGTAATAAATAAGTATAGCCCCTTTACGTGTAAGCCTCTTATTATAGTATAGGTAAAGCTAACCTAGGTTATATAGGGTAATATATAAGTCTAAGATACACTAGGTAAGTTATAAAAATTTTTATTATAAACTTACCTTACTCTAACCTTTTATATTATATAAGTAAGTTAGCCCTAGTCTAACCCTACCCCTAAAAACTACTAGCTTACCCTTTTTTATACTTATTACTAGCTATTTTTATACCTTACTTAGCCTCTTACTATTACTAGTCTCTTACCTTTTACCTATTACTTACTAAATTTTAACTTTACCTTAAGTAACTCCCTTATTACTAACTACCTATTAGATAATTATATAATATATTACCCTTATTTATTCCTAGCTTACCTTTATAAATATAAATAAGATATACTTTAACTAAAGCTAGACCTATATATTCTAAAATATAAAGATCCTTATCCCCCTAAGATTCCTACTCTTTTTATTATTATTATTATTATAATATTTCTTTACTTATTCTTTTTATTTCCTTTTACTAAGCTTAATTAACTATTTATTTCCCTTTTTACTTTCTTACTACCTTTATTATAACTAATATTATTATTTCTTTCTTAGCTACTATTACTATTACCTTACCTTTACTTCTTTTACCCCTTTCTCCTAGCCTAGGTAAGGGCACTTACCTTAGTAAGTATATCTTAGAAAAAGACTTTAATAATAAGGCTTTATTTAATAGTAATAAGTATAAGTTTCTATATAGCTTATATATAAATAATCTCTAAACTAAAGGAAAGTATATATATACCCTAAGTATAAACTAGGTATATACCCCTTACTAAGTTAGGTAATATTTATATATTTAGGAAATATACTTATATAGCGCTAACCTAAGCTTTATTATACTTTTAAGTACTTAGAAACCCTTTTAGCTACTAGATAAGCTATTAAAACCCTAGCTATAAAGTAAATTACTTTTACTAAGGGATACTATACTATTCTTATAAAAACCTTTAACTACTATTAAAAATATTTTAATAGTATACTTACTATAGCCTAAATTAATCTTACTAAAGCCTAGCCTTTAGCTTCCTTCTTTATAGGTATAGCCTATACCTAAGGTGCCTCTAAAGTATAGTAACTTATCCTTATATAAACTACTCTTACTTATTATAATTAAAATAACCTAGTAGCTAAATTCTTCTATAGTATAAAAACTATAAATAATAGCCTAACCTAGTCTCTTTTTACTTAGAAAGTAAATAATACTAATATATAGTAAATATTTACTAATACCTATACCCTAACTAAAACTATTATAAAGCTAGCTTAAACCCTTACTAAAGAGTATTACTAGTATAAGGAGGAGTGTTATAGTCCCCCTTTCCTAATTTCTTTTATTATAGTAGAAATTTAGTATTATAGTATATATACACTAGAAGGAGAATAAGCGTATTAATATTTTAAAGTTAAATTAAAATACACCCTTTTAGGGCTATTATTTATTTATATATTACCCTAATATAATTTAAATTAATCTAGTGCTTCTATATCTTATATATTTTCTAATAGTTTTTAAGTTAGCTATATATATTCTTTTTACTTAACTAAGATATTCCTATTTAATCCTTAATCTAGAGTATTTTTAGCTATAAGAATGTCTTTTACTTACTACTCTAAGAGGTTATTATTAGTATCTATTATTATAAGTTCTAGTAGTAGCTGCTTATTAGCTAGTTTCTAACTTAATAATAGGTTATTTACTGCTTACTATACTAAATCTATATAAAAGATAGGATATAGTCCCCTTAGAATATCTAGTTTAACTATTAAGGGTATAAGTACCTTAAGCACCTTATATTTAGCTATAACCTAATTTAGCTTCTTATATAAGTAATTTATCTTAATATTTTATAGGTTTAGCTATATATAGTCCCTAACTTAAAACTATTTTACTAGCCTATAGCTACTATTAGTATTCTTTTACTACTACTACTATATAAAAGCTATAGTAGCTTATATTAGGTTTATACTATTCTTTAAGTGTTATAGAAAGGCCTAAGCCTTACCCTTTACTAAGGTTATAAATAGCTATATAGATAGTAACTCCTAAATTATCTTTATATTAAAGCTATATAGGGCTATATTTACGCTTATTCCTATTACTAATAAGTCCTTATTATTTAATACTAGCTAGTAAGCAGGCAAATAATCTAGCTATTTAAACTAAGAGAAGGATAATATTACTTATAAGATTACCTACACCTCTTAGTTTGCCCTTTTTATACTACTATTTATCTATAGGTAATATAATATAAATAGTAACTACTAAGTGCTAACCTTTTTATAAAGTATAGTCTAAAAGGTACTTAGCTAATCTAAGCTATAATCTATAATTATTTACATAGGGAACCTATAAAACTACTACTAATAATACTTAAATTATTTCGCATAAGCCTTAGCCTTTATTAATATTATAGCCTCTAGCTATATATATTTAAAGAGCTTATTTATAATAACTATTAGAAACCATAGGTTACCCTAGTCTTTAGCTAGAAAGTCTATTATAAAGTTAATAGATATCTATAACTAGTACTTATCTAGTAGTAGAATTAGCTTTAATAAACCTTAATATAGCTACTAGCTCTTCTACCCCCTATAATAGTAGTAATTATATATAAAGTAAGCTATATTCTATAATATACTATCCTAATAAAAGTCTCTTTATAGTGCCTTAAATATTATATTATATCCTAGATAGCCTAGTAAGGGTAAGTTATAAGCTTATTAAATTAATATTATAGTTAATAGTTCTAATTTAGGACCTATATCTAGCCCTAGAATTAAAGTATGCCTTTAGCACTAATCTAGTAGTTTACTATCTATTCTCTTATATTAGTAGTATCTAGAAACTTCTAAGCTCTCTCTATAACTATACTAAAATAAAGCTTATAGGACTTATCCTAGGCTAGGGATTAGTCCTATAAGGACTAGAGATATTTATCTATAAATAATAACTTCCTAACTAGAAGCTATAATAATAAGGTTAGGCTAGTCTCTAGGGCTAATATTTCTAACACTATAATAGGTCTTATACTTACATATAGCTACCCCTATTTAAAACTAAATAGCATAGGGCTTATTACTAAATGCATAATTACTACCCTTACCCTTCTTATTTATAACTCCTTATAGTAATGCCTTAATAACACATTAGGTTAGTTTACCTATATACCTAGTTTATAGTATAAATAAAAGTTAAAAAGCACTAGAGTCTTTACCTATTATACCTAATATTTTAATATCTCCCTTAGTGCTATAAAGTACTCTAAGTTCTTATAGTTTATTAATATTATAAATAGCTTACTAATACTATATAGCTTTACTAACTATACCTTAAGGTAAGAGATAATTATAAGTAGCTCCTTATTATATATAGTGTAATTCTATTAGGCTACCTATAATCTAGTAGAATAGTAAGCTACTAGATATAAGATACTATTACTACTAAACTAGGAGAGATACCCCCTAGTGCTATCCTAAATAGTTTACCTTAACTATTATATCCCTATTAGGGTCCTATTAGGCTAGGATAGGATATAATATAAACACTACCTTTAATATCTTAAAAGCCTTATTATACTTATTTATCTAAAGAAATAAGGCCCCTTTCTTTATTAAGTTAATAAAAGGGCTTACTATATTAGAGAATTATAGTATAAAGTTATAATAGAAGTTAGTAAAGCTAAGAAACCTATAAACACTATAAACCCTTATAGAGGCCTCCTAGTCCTAGATTACTATAATCTTTTCCTTATCTAGGTAAATAGCCTTCTTTACCTAGATAATAAACCTAAGGTACTTAACTTCTTTTATAGTAAAGATATATTTCCTTATATCTAGGTTAAGGCTAGCTTACTATAGCCTTAATAGTACCCTTAAACCTTTTATATATAGTCCTTTTATAACTTACCTAAGTAAACTAAGATATTATTAAGGTAAGTAGTAATATAATTACTAAGAATACCTACTAGCATACTATTAATATATCTCTAAAAGGTTATAAGGGTGCTTACTAACCTAAATAGGCATACTAGCTATTTAAATAAGCTAAACCTTATATAAAAGGCTATCTAGTGTTCCTTACCTTTAGTAATCTATATCTAATAAAACGCTAATTATATATCTAGCTTTATAAACTACCTTACCTTTAATAATAACTATAGTATCTCTTTTATTAGTAATAAGGGGTATTAGTCTTATTTTATAATCTTATTAAGGGTATAGTAGTTTATATAAAATCTTTATTTACCCCTAGTTTCCTTACTAGTAGCACTAGTGCTATAGCTAAAGATAAGCTTGCTTAAATCTAGCCCTTATTTATTAAGTCTATAACTTACTTCTAGATTTCTAGTAAATACTCTAAGGTATATTATATAAGGGTACCTATAGAAAATCTAGCTTATTTCTACCTATATCCTACCTAAGCTAAATATAATAATCTAACTTTCCTAGTGTAGTAGTAGAATATTTACCTTACTTTTAAGGAATAAATCCTTAAAGTCCTATAATACCTCTAGTAAGGATATAAGAAAATCCTACTCTATAGCCTTTAGTGTAGTATTAATTTATAGGATAGTTATAATTTCCTATAAGCTTATAGTATAAAGCTAGATATATTCCTTCTGCCTCTTTACCTTATATACTATCCCTATAAAGGTAGATCCTAAGATAGATACTATAGGATAATTCACCTTTTTATTAGCTATAGCTTATATTTATAAGTTATTTACTAAACATACGCATAAATAATAGCACACTATATCTAAGTTAATTTTATTCTATGCTATCTATAGTGTACCTAGAATAAGTTACCTTATTAACCCTAGGATTATATATACTATAATTAGCGTTTCCTATCTATTTAAATCCACCCTAAAGCAAATAATATATAATATAAATAATTACTTTTTATAACTCTCTTTTCCCCTTATTTTACACTAACTACTATATAAACTAACCTCTTAGTTAGAAGAGGAGGCATTTTAAATAAAGCTTTTAGACTAGGTATTTACTTATAGTAGTATAGTAATTATAACCTATATTAACTTAAGTATTTATAAAGGTAGTCTTATTAACTAAAATAGGAACTAGAAAGGGAAAAGAATCTATATTATCCTAAATCTCCTTAAAGTCCTTAGTAATACTAATTATATACTATAAAGCCTTTTATACTTTCTTTTCTTATCCCTAATTAAATAACTTAATAAAGGGGTTACTCTTTTCCTAACTATTTTATAGACTTTATATTTAAATTAGTAAGAGCTATATTCTCTATATTATAAATGTTAATAGATAACTTCTTTTATAGGCAAATAGTAAGGTATAGGGAGCATATAAAGATAAAATGCTTAGAGAAACTATATTATAAGTATTTACCCTTATTATAGCGCGTATTAAGTATGTCCTAAGTAACCTAATTAGCGTATTTTCTGCCCCCTTATTACCTAACCTATAGTATCCTATAGACTTTCTAGATCCTTACTAGGTCCTTATTATAGCTATAGATTAAATATCTATTATTAGCGTATCCTTATCCTATACCTTAGTCTTATTTAAGTTAGGTACCTAATTACCTTATTTCTATCCCTAATGTTTCTTTTCTAATTAGTAAGACTTAATATCTAATATAATGCTTTAAAAGCAAGCTACTATTACTATATAATTAGCATAAGGTATATCCTACCTAATATTATAATCCCTTATTTACTTATTTAGTATTATATATAGTTTTAATAACTTTACTAAGTTTACCTAACTAAGTCCCTTAGCTAGCGCTAACTTTTATTTAAAATAAATATAGAAGTTACTAAATTACTTATTTTATTACTATAATAACTAATTAAGCTTAGTAATAGCTATTTCCTATTAGTAAGGGTTATTAAATATCTCCCTAAGTATTTAAGAAGCTAATCTAAGTTATAGTTAATAAGATAACCTTTCTTAAAGAAAGGGGTAACTTATACCTAAACCCTAGGTAATAGGTTTTAGTAAATAAAGCACTACTAGTCCTAATTATCCCTAATAAAAGCCCTATCTATTAATAACTTATAGGCTATAAGGCCTTTCTAGGTAGTAAATAGGACTCTTTTACTATTAAAAGGGGGCTTATAGGTAAAGGCTTTTACTTTAGCTAAGTTAATAAGGCTACTATATTTTACCTATTAGTAAAGTAAGTAATTTATCTTACTTACTAGTTAATTAGGTTTTATAGTGCTACTAGATTATTAGTATTTATTTTATCTAGTAGTAGTGGTATATTTGCTAGCTATTATATTCCTATAGTAAAGAATACTATATATTATAAACTAGCCTTATAGCTTCTATATATAAGTATTTAGAGTAAGAATAGTATTCTTATAGAAGAAGAAAGGATCTTTACTAGTGGTTATATAAGTCCTAGATTTATAGCAAGTTATATATAGGCTATATATAGCCCTAACCTTACTATATACAGCCTACGCATAACCTGTGTGCTTCCTAGAGCCAGACTTATCCCGGCCTTAACCTAAGCTTGTAGCTCGAGTCCATAACACTTTTAGCTTATAAGGTATTATCTTTAATAAAGGTATTAATCTTAATAAAGCTTTAGCCTATCCCTTACTTATAGTTAATTTACTTAAGGCTCTTATATTTAGTATAATTTCTTTAAAGACCTTATTAAAATAGTATTCTTTAGAGATATAGTAATTTAAATTATTTTTATTAGAAGCTTCTTTAAGGTATAGCTTTTATTTAAGTAAGGTATATTAAAAAGCCTAATTATTAAGTATTATAAGGATATTAGTATTATTTATTATTTATAATCCTAAGTAAAAGAATTATATAATACTAAGATATACCTTTAATAATAGCCTTTCCTTAGTATCTTTATTATTATTATCTTAGGCTTAAGTGTAAACCTTAAGTTAAGATTTCTAGTCTTTACTTCCTTTATATAAAGTAAGAAATACTTAGAATTTCTTATCTAAAGGGAGTAAGTAATAGTGCTTACTAGCTTATTACCTTTCTTTCTCTTTCTAATACTTAGTATTAAAGTAATTTAATAACTAGTAATTATTCTTACTATAAATAAAGTATTACTTTAATTACTTAAAGTTATTATAATAGCTTTCTTTTCCTTAGTCTTTTTAATTTTACTTACTATATTAGTAATCTATAAATATTACCTTTAATAGGTTTTTCTTAATACTAGTAGTATTAAGTACTCCTTATATTACTTTCTATAATAGTAATTAACTTATAGAGGTTATTAGTAAGGTTTTTAAAGCCTAAGGTATATATATACTTTACTACTTAATATTTAAGGATATTAAAGACTATATTTAATATTTACTTATAAAGCTTTATATTTACTATATTAAAGGGGTATAGGCCTTTATAAACTTTCTTTAAGGTAGTTAATAAGATCTTAAGGTACTTAAGCTTACTTTTTAAGGTTTTTAATAATAATATTCTTAAGGGTAGTATTACTTTATTTATATTAGTAAAACTATTAATTACTTTTTATCTTAAAGTATTAATAAATATTAATAAATATTAGTAATTATCTCTTTATAAAAGAGGTTTTTACTAAAAGGTAATTAAGGAAGTATTATTTAGTATTTCTGTGGGCGTTGGCATGGGCTCCCAGATATGGAATGGTGCCATTCCAAGTTCCGTGCAGATTGTGGCTCATTACGTTGAACCAATCGACATGTTGCTCCATGGTCTTGATGTTAAAGTGCTGCAGGTACCAGTATGACGCTGAAAGCGTAATGCTAAGCCCTTTGGAGCCAAGATAGCCGCGCAAGTTTTTGAGGAACAAGACGTAATTTGCGAAATCCCCAGGGGAACCAGATCGCTCTTGGGCGACTCTAATCAGGTTTTTTTTTTTTTTTTTTTTTCCGCGTCTTATCTTCTCCCCATGCTTGAGAAAGAAAAAGACAGAGAGGGAGGGAGAAGAACAGTATAGGAGGGATAAGGCACGGTAAATGAGCAGAGAGGACGAACTTGGGATTGACAAACGCAAAGGCGTAGTTCAGATGAGAGTAACCATTGTATAAAAGGTCCTCGGAGTTCGCCAGGTATTCCTAGGTGAGCCCATGTTCAAAAGTCAAGCACGGGAGGCTGATGTCCATTGTCGTCGACAGGAGCTCTCGGGTCTCGACCGACATCCACCGCACGTCTTCGTGTTCGCCCAGCCCTCGTAGCATCCAATGACCCTCTTGTTGGCCGACGTGTCCCCAGGCGAAATCTTCCCATCACCGCAGAAGTCCTGGGTCGTTCCGCAAGCCCCATATTCGGCGCAGCAGACATTGAGAGGGCATCTGGTGCGCGCGCTCCATTCTTTACCCCATCCCGGGTCGCACTCGCTCTTGGCGTCACAGGTAGAAATATAGTTCTCCTCGGAGCAGTATTTAGACCCCATGCCACAGACCTACACACGTTTCGCCGTCAGTCAAGTTCCGGTTCGGGGCAACGAAAGAAACGGGGACCCAAGACGCTGAGGAAAGGCGAGGGACTTGCATTCTTTTACCACAGCAGCCAAGTTTGCAGGGTTTAGTGGGCGAACATGAGTAGCAGGACAAAGGGCAGCCCGAAAGGGCGGTTAAAGAAGGCCATGATGAATATCTGTCGATGTTTATAGCTCGCCCAAAGCAAGTCCAATATCGAGCAGACTAGGTATACCGATATTTAGCATCCCAACCACAACTGTTGTCGCGTACTTGGGAGGTGTGTGTGTGTGTGTGTGTGTGTGTGTGTGTGTGTGTATTGTAGAATTTCATTAGTCAGTCAGGACCCCCATCATGGATGCCAAGATACGTCGACCGAAATGTCTACCGTTTTATCTAGTGCGCACCATCGTTTTGACCGGTCCGGACTACTCAATGAAGGAATCACGATTGGCGAGAAAGCCGGGCGCTATTGGGTCGCCCAAGAGAGGAGGAGCAGCAAACCAATGCAACAAGGGCTTACAAGGGCTTACAAGGACCCTTACTTAACTTAACATCCGACATCCGACGAAGATACTTATGCGGGGGCTAGGCTGGGCTGGGCTGGGCTGGGCTGGGCTGGGCCAGGCCCGTCAGATCTGTCGGCAAGATCAAAGCGCAAGTCCATTGGAATGCTGCTTGAGTCTTTGATTGGTCAAAGAAGTTGCCCCGTTTATACTGTGCTGCCGGATCCTGGCTTGGCTTTGACCGGGCGGCCAACATATCCCGATGCTTTACTCCGTAATACTGCGTGACTCGCCGAGGCCGGCAACAGTGGTTACCAGCCGAGAAAGAAACCCATTTCCGTCCCTCCTGGAAAGATGTCACTCTCATTCGTCCGCATCATGAGATAGTCGAACCTTGTATCCCTCTCCGCGTCCCCATACATGCATACATACTCATAGTCCCCGGAGCACGCGCCTCCTCTTGAGCGCCCGTGGCGACGGTGCCATTCCCCACCATAGTTCACTTAATCCATCGGGATCATGATGACCGTGACTCTCGCGCATCGCTTCTCCAAGCTCGGCACTTCCCTTCACATTCATTGTCAGGCCCGCGAGCGGCGTAGATGCGCCATCGACGAGTTCCCATAGTTGGTCGGGAAGGATCTCCACGGGCACCTTGAAAACGGGCTTGTCCCAGTTCGTCCCATCATCAGGGTCGTCGCGGTCCTCGCGGTCCTCATCATGGGCATTCACCTCGGCCTCTTCCATGACAGCGAGCAGGAACGGCGCATCGTCACGCCAGAACATCGATGCGGTGGCGGGAAGGTCGTCGTCGTCGTCGAGCGAAAGCACCGACGCAACCGCTTCCGGAGACGCACACAGGAACATGTTGTAGTCGACGCCGCCCACAGCCATGGCCATGGCCTCGTCCTTTTCACCCGCGCGAACCGCTCACGGAGATGATGCACCGTGGCGCCGTCGAGCTGCCCATCTTCTACCTAGTGAAGCTTGAACAACCTCCTCGCCTCGGCAACTTGCTCGTACTCGTGCCCTCTGTGTTGCTCCGCCACACGGTCAAAGGCCACGTCCAGGATGCGTCGGACCCGGTCCTTGAATGCCAGCCACTTCTCCTCGTCGCCGTACCCCTAGGGCGGTGCGGGAGGCGACAAACCCCAGGAACCGTTCTCGCTTTTACGGCGTCCTCTGCCACCGTTGTAGGAAGTCGGGCGCTTTATACTCGGGCGGCGGGGCACCTTGCTCATCAAGCTTCTCGTGTTCCCGCTCGCGCGCTTCTTGTCGTACGTAGAGCGTCAGTTTTCTCATGCCATCGTCGCCAAGGACGTCCTGCAGGCCGCTGCGCATCTTTTCCTTGTCCTCCTCTGACAAGGTAGAGAAATCCACCTCGGGGTCGCTGTAGCGTGCCCAGTTCCACCCTTTGGGCCAATATGAACTGGAGGCATCCGAGAAGGGCTCATTCTTCTTGTCAACAGGTTTCCCAGCCATAGTTGATAATTGCTGACTTTGGCAATGGGATGCGAGCTTCCACACAGTGCACACAGTGGCACACACAGTTGATTACGCACGGTGGAGATGCCTCTTATTATTGAGACACCGCGCAACGGGGCCAGGACCACGTGACACTGTCGTAGCGAGGCACTCGCACACACAAGCTACCGTGACTATTACTAGTCGTCCTGAATTAATGAATCTACAGTATCTAAGTCCTCACGGAGCGGAGTAGACCCTTGATTACTCGTGCCACGCCCCACGTTACACCAAAAGATCTGTCACTGTCAATGTTAGCCGCGGCTATCTTTGCACCTTGCAATTGCAAGGAATCCACCCATGGCCGCGCGCGCCTTGCAATCCCTTTGATCGTGAAAGATCCTTGGAGCATTAGAGCCTGAGCTTAGGGCCGGGGCCGAAATCACCAAGAAAAATAATCAAGCCTTTATTCTTTATATTTACCATGTTTTTCACAACTATGTAGAGGGCTAGAAAGGGGAAAATAGTGGGGCGGTGTTATGTGCTAGCTCCCCAGCTCCCTGATCGTGCCACGCCCCACTTCCTTCGGTGGTTAGAGGCAGGCGATGACTAAGAGAAGTGGGGCGTGGCATGATTTAGCTCCCCTCCTGCTCCGTACAGTAGCTTCCTTGCTTCCTCTAAGCATTCATCTACCAGGCTTGAAAACCATGGCATGATAGAACGCCATCTTCATTTGTGAAAATATCGCCTTATGACCATTGAGGTGGTTCCGGGTCAGCCTTGGAGGACACCGTTGCGTTCACACAAGAGACTCACCAAGGTCTATAGAAGTTTCGACCCGCTTGTCTCCCCGGGTTTTGCAAGAACAATGATACACCGAACCCGTAAGGTAGCTTTCTTGAGCATCGCAAGTTTCATAAAAATAACCACTTTGCAAGCAATTAGCGAATCGCAAAAGTATGTTGTGGCAGGGCTGTCTTTTCATAACGACATGAATCCCATGAGGCAAACTCACTCCTTTTCAGCTTTCAACTCGCCACCCACGTTAGCGAGGCAGTGATTGAGGTCTATGGATGACGATCTCGCTTCGCCATTGGCTTGACGACAGACTCCATGGAGAATCTCTGTGTATGATTCATCAAGTTCTCTAAACATTCCTTCGATTTTGTATTCGCATGAATCGGTGAAGCGACTCCGACGCTGGGGTTTGGCAGCAATCTGCCCATCCAAGCTTCTGGCTGAGAGAACTCCAGTGGGCTGAGCTTCTGAGCCTATGCTTGTGACGGCTAATTGTAAAAGCCAGAGATGAGCGGTTAGTTTCATGATGGTTGAAAATAACAATGATTATAATGTAGAATAGGTAAATGAGTTTAGATGGTTCTTCATTGTCACGGGGGTGAATTGCGAAAGCTGTGTCTCTAATATAGGGGTTTTAGGTCATGCTGCCTGGTCCCTCCATCATGTGGAGCTGAAGGAAGGTGTTGCACGATAAAAACGGCGTGGCCGACTGGCCACGAATATGTGCGTGTATTATTATCCTTATATAGTGGGTCTTGGGTAATTCCAAAAATTATCCGGGCAACCCCTCTTCTGTTTAGCGACCCGTCGTGACTCACATCACCTCTAGCTCGAGAGAAACACCTAGGCCTCAAAAAAAAAAAAAAAAAAAAAGGGCTCGGACCATTTTTTCAACAATGTAACCTTGCTCCGTTCATGATGGGGAACGAGCTTGAGCGCATCACTTCATAGCGGCATGAATGCCGTCGAGTCTCGACCAAAGCTGCATGCATGAGAAAAAAGGAAGACCCCTAGACCTATGGGTCCGTCTGCACGCGCTATTCCGTGATTTCATCTTGACAACTCTTGAGCACGTGAGCTCGTGCAGGCTGCCCTCAGATCACGGGACCAACTCATTCCACAAGCAGCCGAGCACGGAGTCCAAAAGAGGAAGTGGCCGAGTCCCAGTCTTTTTTTTTCTTTCTCGCAAACCAACTTAATCATCCGTAGTACGTACCACAAAACCGACCACCATGGGAACCAACCTGACTCATCGTGATTGAACCCTCTCAATTGCACAACAAGAACGGCCATGCCTTGGGATCCATTGCTCGTTGGGCTGACAAAGGAGGCCCGGACCAAGACTGGCTCACACAGATACTTTCTGAAAATGCTTCTCGACACTTTATTTCGCGCCGCGCCCCTCTCAACGGGCAATGGGGGCTGACAGAGAAGAAGAGAGTTTCCCCCAGGACCTTGCCCCGAGAACTCTCCCCAAACCTCCTGCGCCGCCGCGCATTTCCAATTCTCCAAACCAGATCGAGCCTGTCTCAATATCGTGCATGTCGGAAACGCACCCTACCTCGATTTGGCCGCCATCCGCGTCGCACCACCTCCGAGTCTCTGAACAACCTCGCAGCTCAACGTCAGCTTGGACAAAGTTGGAAACCACGTCCAGCAGCCACGCCACAGGAAAATAGACTCTGCACGCCCATGTATTTAAACATACCGGAGGCATGGCCCACAAGTTTGCCTTTGTCCCAACACCGTAGTTGGGAAGTAGGGTTTTTCCATGGGCTATAAATAAGAAATCACACCTGCCTTCCCACCAAGAAATAAATTTCCCCTCGACGCTCATGCCCCCCCTGTCTTGTCCTGGAAAATACAAGGGAGTGACGAGAATGAAGGTATCTGCCTGTCTCGCGGCCCTCGCCGGCGTCGTCGCCGCAGCACCAATCCACACACCGTCCGGAAACATGACCGATGTCCTCGTCTTCGAGATGCCCCTCGCCCAGTTCATCACGCAGCGAAAGACCCGGGACCCCAGCAACCTAGACTGGGCCTCGGACGGCTGCACATCCACGCCGGACCACCCGCTCGGCTTCGAGTTCCAAGAGGGCTGCCAGCGCCACGACTTCGCGTACCGCAACTACAAACAACAGGGGCGATGGAGCCAGAGGTTGCGCAAGAAGGTGGACCGGAAGTTCCGCCAAGAGTATGTTTTCCGACCCCGACCCCGACCCCGACCCCGACCCCAATACTTGATTTTTTTTTTTTTCTCACTGTCCTGGCTCACTGACTGTGGATGACCTTCTAGTCTTCTTCTCGCGTGCAAAGGCGTCCCAGAAGACACGGACAAGCTGATTTGCAAGGCATTGGCCAATATTTACTACTTGGGTGCAAGGATCTTCGGTCGTCGCTCGAAGCGGAGCGACTCGACCGACACGGCGACATCAGCGCTGTATGAGGAGTACGCCGAGGCACAGGAGATTTACTTGCAGCTTGTCAGGGAAGCGCAGGGCCAAGGCAGGGGACTTCCTTCCTTCCCGACTTGACGTGCCTGGCAGAAAGAATCGGGACGATGCAGCAAGTGTTCAAAAATTGGTTCAACATGCACTCGCTCATTGAGCTCACCTGTGATGCTCAAATCACCTCTTCCTCGGTACACCAGTACTGGAGTACTGCCTGTACTTGGAGTGACAAGTTCATAGTACCAAGTCATTGGGCATACTTCGGCGTTACCATACGGCATAGGTTAATAAAGATGAAGTGATACATGAAGTGATACAGTGAATGGTCATGAGTCATATCTAAGCTGCCAGCTCTGGCGCAACCGCCACATTGTTTGTAACAGTGCCTGCCCCATTCTTTGCGTGCTCCTGCTCCTGTTCAGGATACCATGCAGCCTTGGCGCCAGCTCGAATGTTGCCCCGGCGATCATAGAGTGACCGGGCTCTGACGTACTTGTCCAGTTTCCAGAAGTTCTCCCTTAACTGAACAGCAATGGCTTCTCGTTTTGCCTTGATCTCGTTGCCTCGAGCACCTTCGGGTTCCGCAATCCATTCCTTGGTGGCTGCTTCGAACTGGTGGGCGAGGTCGTCTCTGGCCCTTTGCAGTGCATCTCGAGAAGCAGTGTCTTTCATAGCATCGTTTTCGCCAGGCACGGGCTCCTCATACGAGTACTCCCAGTCCTCGGCGCCACCGAGTTCTTTGATGATCTGATTGGGATGGATAAACTCCTCGAGCCCCTCGTTTCCGTACGTCAAATGAACCTTGGCGGCGACGACGGGGTCGAGCCAGGCCGAGATGATTTTCCAGCAAGCTATCAAGACTCATTAGTGCATGGTTTCGCGACAGGCGACTTTGCAAAGGGCAATCAATCTCAAATCTCACGTTTGAACACCCATGGAGAGTTGTGAATAAGAATGGCTCCCAGCGATTCGGGATAGTTGGCTTCGAAACACTTGATGATGAACTTGACAGGGACGTAGTCCATGTTGGCCAAGGTGAAGTTGGACAAGTCGAAGACCAACGTTGCAGTCTCAACAGGAGGCGACAGAGCGAGACGGGCTGTCTCGATGAGGTAGGTTGTGTATCGCTCGATGCTTTCGACGGATTGATCAGAAGCTCGGTGCAGCTTGACTCTGACATAGCTGATGGGTCGATTCTCTCTATCGGTTCCGTGGATGAAACTTTTGCCGCCGCGGATTTGCTTCATAAAGTCTTGGGCAAGAGTCTTGCTCTTTCCGTCGCCAGTCCTCTCGTCTTGGGCAAGGAACTCTTCGCCGTGCGCGAGGATATCGGCGTCGACGCGCGCTTCATTGTGCCTCCAGTTCATGGCGGAGAACATCATGACCAAGGCGCGGTTGACGTCCCATTTGCGAGCTCGCAGGAATCGCAGGGCGAGGGCGTCAGGGTGCTCATGCTTGATGGATGCCATGACCATGGCACGAAGGGATTCGGGCGTCTGTGTAGAAACAACATTCTGGAACTGCTTGGCCAGGCCGAATTTGTCCGCGTCACCGCAGTCGATCAGCTTGAGGGCTTCTTCGGGAAGAGCGGGCTCGGTCTTGGGCGCCTCGGCCTGACTCCAGCCGCCGAACCAGCGAGACTTCTTGGGCGAATCGCCCTTGGCGGCGGGGCTGGCGCCGCATCCTTCTTCCGACGCCAGTCCTGGAGGATGTCGTATAGTTTGAAGACAGTCTGCCAAAGCGTGCGGAGCTTTGCTTCTTGTTCGGCGTTTAGGTTGCCGAGATGGCCTTGAGGCACTGTAGAAGCCATGATTGCTGCTTAGGAGGAGAGGAGGAGAGGAGGGGGTGGAAGGAGGAAAAAAGGGGTATCGTATCGAACTGGCAGCAAGGAAGCATTATCAGCGAATTACCATTTCAACGAATGGGCGCGCAATGGTGCCAGCCAGGCAAAAAGCGAAAAGTCAAAAGTGGAGAAGGGAGGACTGGATGAAGCGGCGAGTTCGGAGTAACGAGGGAGAGTTGCTGCTCGCTTGCTTGCCTCGCTTCTCCGTCCTAGCTCTCATCTCATCCTATCCCATCCCATCAGGCGATGGTGATGATGATGATGATGATTACTGGCAAGGGGCGGGGTCAACACTTACTTGTATTTATTCTATAGGGTAGTAGTAATACCAGACGACTTTCTTCCAACAGGTGTGCAGGGGGTCTGCTGGATGTGTGTGCGGAGTTGCCATGCCAGGACCTGTCATTTATAAGAAAACCAAGCCACAAACAAGTCGGGCATGTGCATATGAAAACAAAGGAAGTGCATACGGAGTGTAGAAAGAAGCTGCCGAGGCTCGCCAATGTGATTCTGGCGAATAGACGCATACCTGGTTTAGCGCAAAAGCTTGCGGTTGGACCATGGCCGAATCCAGATGCACTCAGAAGTGCCTCATTGGCCCGCTCGACAAGTCAACAAGGATGGGATGGAAAGTGCGGGGGAATTGTTGATCGTGCACTGCCTTGCCACCGCCTGCCACCGCGCTAGATAAAGGGCGGAGAGGCCCAAGCCATTACTAGCTAGTTCTTGTTTGGTATCTGGTCTCCCTTGCCTTGTGCGGGGAACCAGACGCCAGAGCAGAAGGCCCATGTGATCAACTAGCAGATCCTGCGACACGGCCGACGGACCAACTGGCAACTCCCCTCTGCATTCTCCACAGGCACAGGACAGGCACAGGACAGGCACAGGACAGGCACAGGCCCCGCCCATCTTCATGTTTCACTTTTTCACATCATTTTCCAAATCCCTTTGGCAGTGTCTGTCCATCGTCGTCTTTACTCGGTAATAGCAGGCAGGTTATTACTCGATGGGAAATAAAAAGCACGACAACTCAAGGGCAACCGACACCAAAGTCTTTGCACACCTCCCTCCCTTGTGCCCTGACGTTCTCCACGACCCATAACCGAGTGTTCGAAAATACAAAAACCTTGCCTGGAGCGAACGCAAAGTTGTTGCTCGTTTCGCCCACGACTATCTTGCCCAACAAGATGCCCTCGGAGTTCCAGACGTGCACGCCGTCGCCGCACCCGGCCCAGACGTTGCCATGCGTGTCGCAATGAATGCCGTCGGGGAACCCCTCGTCTGCCCACGCAAACGTCCTGCGATTCTCGAGACGTCTCATGTCGACGAGGTCGAAGGCGTAGATTGTGGCAGGCCGGGTGGGGACGACCTCGAACTGCTGGCTGCCCGTGTCCGTGACGTACAGCGTCTTGAGGTCGGGCGAGAACTCGAGCCCGTTGGGCTGGACGAAGCCATCCGCCACCACCTGGACGACCCCCGTCCCGGGATCCAGACGATAGACCTGTTTTGGCTGCGTTGGCTCGGGTCGGAAGTGCTGGAAGTAGCCGTAGTCGGCGTCGGTGAACCACAAATCACCCGTGATGGGATGCTGACGGGCGTCGTTCAGGGATGAAAAGTTGCGCCCGAGGAAGTTGGTCAAGATGGTCGTCGACTTGTTGGTGTTGGGGTCCACGGCCAGCAGCTTCGCGTAGTGCTGGAAGTCGCCTTCGTCACACCAGAGCTGCATCGGCGGCGTTTGGTTGTGAAGCGATCCGGGGATAGTACGTCGTCCCGCCGTTCGCCATGGCCAAATCGGAGAAGTGCGTGCTGCGGTACGGGTAGTCCTCCGAGTCCAGGCTCACGACGGTGATGTTGATCTTGTGCCCCGGACCCTTGTAGTTTGATGATATGTAGAGCGAGTTGTCTTTCCGGTTGTAGATGCCAGCCTCGTGAAACGCTTCCCATGGCAAGTCCCATACTTTCCTCGCCCTCGCATTGTGGCCCATCACGCTGTGGAATTCCGGTCGATAGGCCTTGAGGGCGATTGCTGGCACCGAGGCATTGGACAGCGACCCAAAGCAGCCGGCGTCTACGGCGCCAGCCAAGAGACTGACGTTGGCCATGGACATGGCCGTGACAGACAAGTTTTCAACTTGACCAAGCAGTAGTCGCGAGATGAAGCCCGGCGAAAGTGGAATTAGGCTTGCACCATGGATGGCCAGATGGGAGTTGCATCATGAGCAACACCGGCTTCAGAGCAGCGAGGAGCGAGGAGCGGCATTACCTCGCTAGACTCTAGACTCCATGGATGGCCGCAGTGCGTGACGACCAGACTTTTCCGGCGACTGAATTACTGTTCCGGGCCATCTTCATCGGCCGGCCCACCGTGTGGATATGTGCACGGTACTATTATGACTTGGTCCCATAGAAAGATGAACTAAGGACTACAAGCATCATCATTGACTACCTAATCTTACCCAATGTTTTGGCCTCCGGCCCGTGTTACAACAACCCCCTCCAAAAAAAAAAAAAAAAAAAAGGAAAGTGGAAAAATGTCATGATGCAGAAAGGATTCCAATCAGGAGCCAGCTCAACCCGTGACGACGACGTGGATGCGCCATCCGCGTCCGCGTCCGCCTCGCGCCTCTCATCGGTTGACCTTCCCGCTGAACAACTTTCTGCTGCTGTCGGTGCTGCTGTCGGTGCTGCTGTCGGTGCTGCTGTCGGTGGTCTAGTTTCTGGAAATTGCTGGCCGCCGTGACTGACCGTCACCGCCGTCGTCTTTACAATCTCAACCCCTTTCGGAGGGCTGTTCTCTCCCGGTCGCCCAGCTGTGACCTGCATACTGTACTCCACTCCTGCCCGGGCCTGCGAGGCATTTCTCAAATATGTTTCCAGAGCTATATCCGTCGATGTGTCAGGATGTGTTGACGATATGTTGCGCCCGGGGCGGACATGCTGCGAAACCTCGACCAGACGATTCAACACGCTGAATTCGGATTTCAGCTTCACGCTGTAGACCAGAGCTTTCCAAACAGTTTGTGTGTTGTAATGTTGGGTAAATTCGAGACACAGAATGCTAATGTCGAGAAGAACGATGAAGACGTTGACCAAGATCAAGTGTCCCATGACTCGTCTCATTGCTGAGCAGGCGACGCCTCGCTGCATCCTCAACAGCCTCGTCGTCTCGACAATATACAAGCTCGAAATGATGACTTCTTGAACGAAGAAGACGGCCAGCTGAAGTTTTGCAAAGATGGAATACGGTTTTCTGAAGAATGCTGGATTGCTCGAGTTCGTGCCGTACACCAAGACGATGACGGGTATGCTGAGCCAGATGGCATCAATAACAATCATGGCCAAAACGCAACGCAGAAGACGCGGGTCGTACATGACGATGTGCAATCGGGAATAGAGCACCAGCGATTGCCCCGTGACCATGGAACACCAGCCGGTCAGTATTAGTGTGGCATGGAGATAGCCCGATTGCTCTGGGTTGAGATGCCGCAGCAGATAGCCCATGGCATTCAAGGCGACACCCCACGCCGAACAAGTGAAGCTCCAAAGTAGAGGCCGCGAAACCGCTTAAAGGTGGTGAGGACCAGGAAATTGAGCTCCACGACATTGTAGAGGGCGATACTGATGAAGACGATGATGACAAGCCAGTGGGTTTGGCGTGGCGAGGACACATCGTCGCCGTCCGTGGTGGCTGGATAGTCAGCCATGGGCGCAACGCAAAAAGTCGGCGAGTCTGCCAACAACGATACAACGATGCTTCATGTCGGTACCATTCGAGCCTGACGGTCGCGCATCATGAGAAGAAGCAACCGTGCTTCCACGAAGTGCTTGCATCATCATTCGTTGGCCCGAGCCGGAGAGAGTGCCTTTTTGACTGGTACAGCACCGAGTACGGATTAGACGGGCGCAGTTGGGATAAGACCCAGTTTGTGCAGTACGGAGTAGCCAGCGTCGCTGGGGAACCAGGGGGCGACCATGAGAGGTGTTGACAACTTAATATTAGCCGGTTTTGTTATTATCTGCGTGAATGGACGAGCGTGGTAGTTGAGGCGTACGGATTAGACTGCGGAGTCGGTAGACCGCTAATATCATTGTTCCTGCTGTGGAACGTGGAGCGTGGAACCTGCCAGCTGCTCCCAATGGCCGCCCTGCTTACGGATTACGTGCTTTCATGTTGCCAGCTGGTGCTCTGCCAGCTGGTGCTCTGCCAGCTGGCTCGTTGCCTGCCACCTGCATCACGCACAACACGCGCATCACGCACTGGGCCACCGCCTTCTAAAATAATAGCCCCTCGTCCACATGCCATGCCAACATGTCATATTTTCCGCCCGTCAGAAACATACATAAAACTCTCCGGGGTTCGCCCCATCAAGTCAACGCTAATAATGCATGGCATCAAGTAGCACCAAGACCCACGAAGACGCCGTTGTAATAATCTCATGCTGACTCCGCTTCTTTCTGATGCTACAGAGTACTCGGTAATAATACGTAGCGGTCAGTTCTCTGCCGTCACCGACACCAGCTTCATCCATGAAACATTGATCACATCGCCACCCACCAGTGACCACACCGAGACCGAGAAAAAGGAAAGCCCGACAAGAAAGGTGCGGCCCAGGAAACTAGTTGTCTCGTGGCAGTTCTGCGACAACGACACATTATGCCACGTTGTGGATCAGTCTACATGTACGGGATTACCTTGCACAGTACGAGATGAAGTCATATTACTCCCTGCATGTCGCCGATAGGAGCACAGGAGGTAAAGCGAACTTCTCTACATATGAACTTTATCAGAGGGGAACTAACACGCACCTGGTTCTGACCGGCCTTCAGATGAGGGTTCTCATGACACGTCCTCGGTCATATGATTATCGAAGTGGGATTTCTAGAACTGGTTCTGACAGAGATTCATGCAGCTCGGATTCTCTCTTTTTTTTTCTTTCATCTCGCACACGTACCTGTTCTCGCTCGAAACAAAAACTGAGTGGTGGCCTGCTTTGTTTTGACCGTGGTCCTTCGCGAAGCGCTTGCTTTTTTTTCAATCATGGCGATGACACACGCCCAGTTTCAAGAAACCCGGGCGACAGTCCCTGCGCTGAACTCTAGTAGTAGGGGCGTAGAAGTTGTTGCTGTCTTCTACGTCCGTACCAGAGCATACATATTATCACGCGGCCATCCGGGCCTCACCCGAAACTACTCCGACCCGGCAAATCAGAGAAACAGACTCCGACCCAGTGCCATGGCATCTCTCATTCAATCCTAACCAAATACGGAGTACGGACCCTAGCGCCAATTACATCCATGACTTGATGCCTAATACCATGCCTGCCAGAAACATTGCTCAGTGGGTCTCTAGCCACACCAGGAAACATCTCTTATAAGAGGCATTTACAGGCATACTTGATGACCCCAGACGCAAAGATGGCACATATCGAATGTTGGCCCACACATGTTTGTCCGTTGCTAGGGAGCAACAACTCTACGGATTACAAATCGTTCGGATAGTGGACCGACTGGCGAAGATTCGAGGACACGGACAAGGTTTACCGATATCTGCACTCTTATGTATACGAATTAAACCCTGTCCATCTTCGTCCCGAGGACAAGAAGGTTCTGGCGGCATTTATTCCAGGCCAGAATTATGTCTCTACTAGAGTCGAAACAGCAGGGAAGGGTTGTGACCAGATTCACCAGTACGCTCTGAGAGTAACGCCCAGAGTGTGACGGAATACTACCGGATCATCATCCACCGACGTCCGCGAAGTAGTGAAATCCACTCAACAGAGCATCAATTTCCCTTATTCGAATCCGTCGGGGAGGTTGGAGGTTTCGGATCACGGCGCAGCACCCATGGTCTCTATTTCAAATTACATTGTCGCGAATGAACCACAGAGAATCGTTTCCTGGATCGATGCACCAAATTGACCAACGCCGCTTTGGGACCATCGAACCGCCATGGGTAGCAAGATACTACGGACTAGATTTAAACACATTCCAGTGCGCACATGGTTCAGTGCTTTCCTTTACTCCGTGATTCCACGTACACGCATGAGGGTCATCACGTGGAAGGAGATTCGCGAGGCCACTGAGGCTGAATGCATTGCTCCCGCAAGCAACCAGTCTAATATTAACGCTTCACCCTCGGACAAACGACATGGATTCGGCGCCGCCGCGGAGTCTGTCTACTTCGTACATGCATGCAATAATTACATGTAGTCCGTATTAGGTCAGTCGAATGGCATGCAACAGAACAAGACTTGATGAAAAGATGTCAGGGAAAGTGCAAGGGTCACGGGGTAATACGTCGGAGCAGGATGTTCAGCCTAATTCGCTCAACGCTCCTCCGTTTCGAAGGCCTGTTACCTGATCCACATTGCCAGTAGTTCATCCCATCGGCGAGATGTCAGGACCATCCTTCTGCATACTATTATGCCTCTTCTACTCCGTCCATGAGTTTTCTGTTGCTCGCGCCTCGGAAAAGACGTGAATGGGATTCACACGGTTTCAGAAAAGTTTTACCCTCTACAGCCGGCTAGTCCAGCATAAAACGCACGGGAAATGGCAGCAAAGGTCCAATCACAGACTCCAGACAACTCAATAACTCGGGGCATATAGTACTGAGTCTTCGTAATGGTGTTGCCAACCCAAGGTCCAAGGAGTATCGCAAAGCGTAGTTGATTTTGAATAAAAAGCTGCGACCGGAACTCTACGGCTGAGGCAAGTTGTGTGTGTACAAGGTCCTTTGGCAGTCGATCAAAAATTCTGCGGTGTGCTTCGACATTTCTCCTCACCATGTTTCCCCTTGTATTGCTGCTCATCCTGTCTGCCTTGGCTGGTACCACAGTGTCAGCAAAGCGTCACTCCCATGGCCCAACGAAGTTTGGCACATCAAAGCATGACCCAACGAAGGGTGACACAACGAAGGATGACACAACGAAGGATGACACAACGAAGGGTGGCACAACGAAGGATGCCTGTACATTTACAGACGCCGCGAGTGCGATACGGGAACAGCGAAATTGCAAAGTCATCACACTCAGTAACATGAAAGTCCCAGCCAGGCAGACGCTCGATCTCACGAGGTTGGAAGACAATACCCGTGTGAGTACGACTGGGACAACTGTGTGAAGAATCTCCCAAAGTTGCTAACAAAGTTGGCAAGGTCATTTTTTCTGGACGAATGACCTTTGAGTATGCAGAATGGGTTGGTCCCCTGATCTCCGTTTCCGGAAACTCCCTCTCCATCGAAGGTGCCCCGGGCCACATTATCGACTGCCAGGGCGAGCGTTGGTGGGACAACATGGGCACGAATGGCGGCAAGAAGAAGCCCAAATTCTTCTTCGTCAACAATGTCCACCACTCAATCATCATGTCGCTTAATGTGCTGGACACGCCCGCACAAGCCTTCAGAGTCACCTCGGTGATAGGTTTGGACATGTACGACGTCACCTTGGACGACCGTCACGGTAATACGCTAGGAGGACATAACACGGATTTCGTCGACATATCGTCGTCCTCTGACATCTACATCTCGGGCGCCAGAGTCTGGAACCAAGATGACTGCATGGCCATAAACTCGGGTTACAACATCGTCTTCACCAACGGGACTTGTGAAGATGGGCACGGCATAGCAGTCGGATCGGTGGGTGGCCGAGCCAAGAACGATGTCAGTAATGTGCGGATCCTGAACTCGCGCGTCTCAAATTCCGACAACGGGGTACGAATCAAAACCGTGCACGGGGCCAGGGTTCCGTCAATGATGTTGTGTTCGACACCATCACTCTGTCCGACATCAAGGTCAACGGGATTGTCATCCAGCAGGACTACAAGAACACCGGGGCTACTGGCACCCCCACACCATACGCGCCCATCATCGGTCTCACGGTAAAAATGTCCGTGGGACGGTGCGACCAGGGGGCAACAATGTTTTAATTCGGTGTGCAGCCTGCTCTCAATGGACTTGGGAAGGCAACGAGGTCACCGGTGGCTCCAACACACAGTCTCAGATCGGAGTACCACTCGAGGTGACTCTGTAGGGACAGAGCTTGCTCGGCACTGAGAATTCACTGTAAGAATTGAAGAGGAGGGTGTCAACAAGAGCTCATGTCATGTAACATCTGGTATGAGACGACAGAGCTCTCACCCTCTCCCTGGACTCGGGGACAACCAACCTGACTTCAATTGCCTTCATTTGCTTTTTCTTCCCCCTTGTAGCTGGACTAGAATAGAATAGTAATTGCATCACATGCTATTTGTTCTCCCTCTCCATCCCTATGCAAGATGGGGTCAGTCCGCACTTGTCATCAGTGCCATTGTGCCGTCTTGAGTATGTATGTATGTGTTCATAGCGATGATGAAGTTGCGTCATGTATCCGGTTCGTCTGCGGTTCCCCATGTCGCAGGTTTTTTTCCTTTTTTTCCTTCTTTTTCCCTGGGACACACGGCCGGGAGGCCCCATTTTGAACGACCCAGTGATGTGAAGCATTTTGTAATCAAGTTTGTTGAAATGCGGATCCGGGTCATGTGGAGCCACCATGGAACTTGGAACCACCAAAGGTTTCTCCGACTTGGACGTGGAAACAGGAGCAAAAGAGTAATCCGTACGAGGACTTGACTTGACGCGTCGGAAGTCGGAACACGATTACCCTTGTTTGTGGCAGGTGCGATGTTGGGCTTATCTTTCCGCGGTTCCCATGACTCGGCGGCTTGCTTTTGCACGCGGTCACCAGAAAATCTCTGCACCCGACCCCAGAGATGACAGACAGCAGAAGAGCGACGATGGCATGTTGACTTTTTATTGGGGAATTTTTATTTTTTTGGCGCGCCCAGCATTCCCATTTGCATTTCCAGTTCCATTTCCATTTCCGATTCCGATTCCCGATATGGCTGCACACCCTGCCGCTCAGCCTGAAAAAGGCCCATCATCGCAGAGTTAGGAAGCGAGCGACGAGGACCTGGCCCAAGACCGACTCGAGCAGATCGCTGCCGCTGGAAACGCCCATTTCCACCGACTGGGATGGAAGAGACTGGCCATCGTGACGATTGTCGAGGCCGTCGCGCTGGGCGCCCTCAGTCTGCCTTCCGCCTATCACACCTTGGGCATGCTCCCGGGCGTCTTCCTGACCATTGCTTTGGGACTGGTTTCGATATTCACAAGCTACATCGTCGGTCAGGTGAAGCTCAGGTTTCCCGAGACGGCCAACTATGCCGATGCCGGCCGGCTGCTGCTCGGCAGGTTCGGATACGAGCTCTTCGGTCTGGCCTTGGTGCTTGAGCTTGTCATGGTGATGGGTTCGCACGCCCTGACGGGCAGCATTGCTCTCAGCACCCTCGACGGCGGCCGTGTCTGCTCTCTTGTCTTCTCCGCCGTGTCTGCCATTGTCCTCCTCGCTCTGGCCATCCCCGTCCTTCGCCGAGGTGGCCATTCCTGGTAATGTTGACTTTGGCTCGATTGTGGCCGCCGTCGCCATCACCGCCATGGCAACTGGAATCCAGGCTTCCGACAGTTCCATGGGGCTCGGCGGCGTGGACTGGTCGGCCTGGCCTCGACAAGACGTCACCTTGTCCAGAGCATTCGTTGCTGTGAGCAACATCATCTTCGCCTTTAGCTTTGCCATCGGTCAGTTCTCCTTTATGGACGAAATGCACACACCCAACGATTACATGAAATCCATGTGGGCTTCTGGTTTCACCCAAATCATCATTTACACTCTGACGGGCGCCTTGTGCTATGCGTTCGTTGGCTCATCCGTCCAATCCCCAGCCCTCTTGTCTGCGGGCCCAACCATCTCCAAGGTCGCGTTTGGCGTCGCCCTCCCGGTCATCTTCATCTCGGGCTCCATCAACTCCACCGTTGCGCTCCGTTATCTACACGGCCGAATCTTCAAAAACTCGGTGTTGCGCTACATCAAGACACCCAGGGGCTGGGCCACTTGGATCGGCTTGGTGACGGTCTTTACGATTGTGGCATGGATCATCGCAGAAGCCATTCCCATCTTCTCAGATCTGCTGTCCCTTGCGTCGGCGCTCTTCGTGTCAGGATTTTCTTTTTGGATCCCGGCCATCATGTGGTTCAAGTTGTTGTGTAGAGGCAGTTGGTACTCCAAGGAGAACCTGGCCATCAGCGTCGGAAGCATCGTCGCCTTCATCATTGGGGCTGTGACTCTCGTTGCCGGAACCTATGCTACCATTGTCGATATTGTAAGAGTCTCCCACCCCCAAATAAACTCCCCCTACCTTTTTTTCCGCTTCCAACTGCCGACTAATGCCATCCGCCAGATCAAGGAAACAAGTGACGGCAGGGCACACAGCCCTTTGCTTGCAGGTCGACTTGAAAGGGCTGTGTTGCGTCAAAGCTTTCCTCCATGAATAGAGTGTACATTGTATTATCTTGGCTCCGGCTAGTAAAGCGACATAGAATTCATCCTTTGCTCGGCCGTCTTGAGTGAGTCAGTTTTGCGGGCTACGCGAAGATGAAGTTAACCAAGCCTGAATCCCTGGATAGCCGCATGCTGTGAATAGTGACGGAATGACAATCGCACACCTGTTGTAATATAGCCCCAACCCAGCCCTAACCCAGCCCCAACCCAGCCCAACCCAACCCTATCGGGGGCACCTCGAATCAAGGCACACCGAGGGGGCGCCAGTGGCTCAGTGAGCACTTTGGGGGCCGGTGGGAGCGGGCGGCGGCATGCCATGTGTACATATGTATCGGAGCATTGGCTTTGTTCCCCGAATCTGCACATGGGCGCAGTGGAACAAACATGCCCGGCCATCCCGTGTTTCTCTGAAACGAGCCACTTGTCGTCGCATCGGCTGTCCCTGTGTGGGAAAACGAGGCCCCCCTCCTCCCCGGTCTACCACATAGGACATGGCACGAGGTTCTGATTGGCCCGACCGGGAACAACGGCTCACCGACACGGAGCCGGTCAGACCCGTCGACGCCGGTACCCGAGGCATTGGCTTTCTTCCGAGCCTCGTGGGTATCAACTGCCCCCGGTCAGATCTGTCATCTGCATGTAACTTAGAATGCTTATAATACCCCCTCGGCGCACGCATTTCATTCTCGGCAATCAACATCAAGGCACAAGTTCAAACCACCTGACCGACCCCGACTGACCCGGTTCAGTTCCCACCTCGAGATGCAGACAAAAGCGACGGAAAAACTGTCCATATGGGGCACGCTGGACATAGTACCCGCCATGGTGTCCATCGTTGCCGTGGCCATGTTCTCGGCACTGACGGGCGTTTTCCGGAGCCAGCAGGACGCGCCTAGCCTCCACCTCCACGTTGCCTATGCCATTCTACGAAGAGCCACGGACCGCCTCTCTCCCGTTCAGCTACAGTGGGTTCAATTTCAATTTCACAGACGCAGCAGATGATGAGCCGCGCATGTGTCAGCTAACTCTGCCGTCAAAAAAAAAGACTCATCTCGCCTCTGACCAACGTCGTGTACGAGCAGTATGCCCGGTCCGTAAAGATGCCCGCCGAGACGGTGGACCTGGGCGACGGCGCCCAAGGCCACTGGCTGGGAAGCAAGGACGCCAAAAACGTCCTCATCTGGTACCACGGCGGCGGCTTCTGCCTGCCCGCCAACACGGGCTACTTCAAGTTCCTCGACGGCCTGGTGGTCTCGTCGCGCGCGTCGGGCAAGGACCTTGCCGTCTTCGTCCTGACGTACTCCCTCGCCCCGGCGGCCGTGTACCCTACGCAGCTCACGCAGGCCGTCGGGGCCCTGCGCTACATCCTGGAGCAGACGGGCCGGCCGCCGTCCCGGGTCCTGCTGGGCGGCGACTCGGCCGGCGGCAACCTGGTCGTGGGCGTCCTCTCCCACCTTGCGCACACGCACCCGTCCATCCCGGCGCTGGGCGTGGCCGAGCCCTCGCCGGGGCCGTAGCCATCGCCCCTGGACGCTCCTCGGGAGGACCACGGCGGCCGCGACATCTACCATGGCGGCGACCTCATCACCGCGCGCGTCGACAAGCCGTGGTCAAGCGCGTTCCTCGGGGGCGCAGACAGGGATTTCTTCAACAGCGCCTCCCTCGCGCCGCAAGGCTGGTTCGAGACTTTCCCCGTCAGGCACGTCTTGATCTGCGCGGGGGCAGTGAGATCTTGCTGCCGGCCATTGAAGATCTGGCCCAGAAGCTTCAGGTGAGGAACGAACCAAAGGACAGATTTTCAGTCGGGGGCAACACACTAACGTGTCAATCCAATCCAATCAACCAGGCTGCACTCACAAACGTCGTCGAGCTCTTTGTGGCACCTCGAGAAGGTCATGTTGCTCCAGTGTACAACTTGTACGTCGGAGACAAGACGGAGACGCAGCAAGGTAGGAAGGTCAAGGCGTGGTTGGGGCAAGTTCTATAGATGGAGAGCTCGTTTCGTTAGTTTTCTTCGCTGGCTGCCATCTGTATCTATTCTAAACAGTTATCCTCTCTCCTAAACCCCATGATAATGACATGACAACACACTACTGAAGTTTAGAACTGTCTTTTTCATTCTTGTGAGATGGGTTGTTGCTGAAACTGTTTCGAACGCGGCAACGCATCGCGCCCTCTTGCTGCTGACTACAATTCTCGGTTGTTTGCGCGATTCGCAAAAAGGGACACGCCGAGCAGCACAAGACCTAGAAGAATGTTGGAGAAGCTCTCACTTCCCGCACCATCCGCTGGCAGTTGATGTAGGAGACATGACTCTCCAGAACTGGCTTGCTGGCCATTGTGACGGGGTTCTTCTTCACTGGTACCACCAATGCGCGATACTCTAGCCCGGAGGAAATTGGGCGGGCAGGCGTTGTTGGCTCGGGATGGAAATGCCTGGGCGGACGGTCAGTGACGGTCAGTGACGAAGCTTTGGTGAGGCAACGTTGGGATGCCAAAAGCGCACAGAAAGCATCGCCCCACTTGGTTTTGTCGAATCAATTCGGATCTTTTTTTTTTTTGGTGGTCTGTTTCCTGGTCGATGACGCAAGCCCCCAATCTCAGGGGTAGGTAAGCAATCCCATCCAATGGCGAGATCATGCCACTGCGCACGTGACAGGAACCAATTTTTTGGTCTTTGCATCGTCATCCGAACAATGGCTTCGGAGAGACCGCAGCAAGTTAATCGGCCACGACGAGCTTCGATCCATCGGCGCAAATGCTCGGCGCAAATGCTCGAGCCTCGTGCCGCCGCCGCGCTATGGATGGGTCTGTGTCAGGTTTGTGGGTCAACAAGGCGCATCTCAACCCACGTTGCTTGGTTGCTTGGACGTCTGAGCGGCGGTCCATCGGCCGCCTTGTTCTCAAGTTCTTAATAAGTTGGTAACCCATTCACCGATTGCGCTAGGATCCAAGCTCTTCGCTCACCTGTCCCCAGAACCAGATTCCGGCGAGCCGGTTCCATGCCATTGTCGCAAAGATAGGTGGCAGTGGTGGAAATGCAAGCCAGGCCAGGGGCACGGACTTGCCTGATGTTGCTTTGTTGTTTTCCGCTTTGCTTCGCCGTACCAAGACTTTAGAGTTTTCGCCCGCCACCTGGCCCAAGTCCTTGGATACCCAGTCCTCGGATACTCAGTCCTTGGAAAACATCGAGATGTCGTTATGGGCGCTGTCATGGCTGGCCCGAGAATGGCAGACCATCGCAAAACTCTCACGGTCTTGAGCTGGAAGGACATTCGCTTGCCAGTCTGTGCGGAGGAGGCTGGCTTTGATGATGTTTTCCCAGCTCATGTGGTGCTTTACCAGAGTGACCAGAGCGAATATGGGACTCTGCAGCTACCACTCGGCATAGTAATAGATATAAAGGTTTGCTGTCCTCCGCATTCTTCACAATCTTCAACAACCCAGGAAGTTCCGGCACAGCTGTTCATTCGTCTCAAAGAACGGGGAAAGTTCCAACATTCGTTTACACCACGTCGTCCAAACGTTTCACCATGGCCCGATCCTCTTTGTCACCGCACTGGCGACGGGTTTGAGCCAAGTCGTTCTTGCGACGAACGTCGAGCTCCCGCCATGCGTGGACCAGTTCAAACCCTTTGAATCCGTTGGATGTTTCAGCGATGCCAACCCTCCTGCTCTGGTCATGCGCTCCAAAGCCGGCCAAGGCGACATGACTGTTGAGAAATGCTCCGCCATTTGCAAAGGTAAGCTGTGTTGCGGCCCAAAGCAGCCCGGCACAGAACTATGACTAATACCGCACCCGCAGGAAATGGTTTCCGCTATTCTGGACTGAAGTATTACGGCGTTTGCTTCTGCGGCGCTGTCATCAATGGCGCCCCTGCAGACAAAGGCCAATGCAACCTTCCATGCAACGGAAACAAACAGGAAACCTGTGGAGGGACAAAGCCCTGTCAATCTGGGAAGACAAGACATTTCCCAAGAAGCCTGACGAGGTCGCTGTACAAGATTACCAGCCAATTGGATGTTACACCGACGACTCGTCCAGTGGAAGAGCGCTGTCTTACCCAGTCAAGGTCGATGGCTCTTCATTGACGCCCCAGAAGTGCATCGCGGCTTGCAAATCACAGGGTTTTGCCTATGCCGGCACTGAATACGGAGGTAAGATTTGATAAGCAAAGAACGCCTCCCCTCCCCAACGAGCGAATACTAATCCTTTCTCAGGAGAGTGCTGGTGTGCTCCCGCCCCGTCTCCAGACACCAAGAAGGTGTCTGACTCCGAGTGCAATGTTCCTTGCAACGGAGACAAGTCTTCTCCCTGCGGTGGCCGAAGTCGTTTGACTGTTTACCAGGCCAAGGACCTCGAGTCGACTGAGCCATGCAAAGGAAACCCTCCTGTTTCGTCGGCCTCGACCATCCCGCCTTCTTCCGTGCCAGGTAGCCCGTCTGCTCCTGCATCGGGCACTGGTCCTTCATCGACTGGCCCAGCATCGTCCGGCCCTGCTCCCACCGAGCCCGCTCCCACCGGTCCTGCTTCATCTGGACCTGCTTCCAGCACCGAAATTGCATCCACTAGTCCTGCATCGACTGGCCCAGCATCGTCCGGACCTGCTTCCAGCACAGAAATTGCATCCACCGAACCTGCTTCGTCTGGCCCCGCATGCGGCCTACCACCCCTACCAGCGGTCCGGCTTCGTCTAGTCCGGCTTCTAGCACCGGACCTGCTCCCACCGAGCCCGCTCCCACCGGCCCTGCTCCATCTGGACCTGCTTCGTCTGGCCCTGCTCCTACCGAGCCTGTTTCCACTGGACCTGCTCCCACCGAGCCCGCTCCCACCGGCCCTGCTCCATCTGGACCTGCTTCGTCCGGCCCTGCTCCTACCGAGCCTGTTTCCACTGGACCTGCTCCCACCGAGCCCGCTCCCACCGGCCCTGCTTCATCTGGACCTGATTCGTCCGGTCCTGCTCCCACCGGTCCTGCTCCCACCGGCCCTGCTTCGTCCGGCCCTGCTTCTAGCACTAGTCCTGCTCCTACCGAGCCCGCTCCCACTGGCCCTGCTTCGTCTGGCCCTGCTTCTAGCACCGGCCCTGCTCCCACCGAGCCCGCTCCCACCGGCCCTGCTTCATCTAGACCTGATTCGTCCGGTCCTGCTCCCACCGGTCCTGCTCCCACCGAGCCCGCTCCCACCGGCCCTGCTCCTACCGAGCCTGTTCCAACTGGACCTGCTTCGTCCGGCCCTGCTTCGTCTGGACCTGCTCCTACCGAGCCTGTTCCCACCGGCCCTGCTTCGTCCGGCCCTGCTTCTAGCACCGGCCCTGCTCCCACCGAGCCCGCTCCCACCGGCCCTGCTTCATCTAGACCTGATTCGTCCGGTCCTGCTCCCACCGGTCCTGCTCCCACCGGTCCTGCTCCCACCGAGCCCGCTCCCACCGGCCCTGCTCCTACCGAGCCTGTTCCAACTGGACCTGCTTCGTCCGGCCCTGCTTCGTCTGGACCTGCTCCTACCGAGCCTGTTCCCACCGGCCCTGCTTCGTCCGGCCCTGCTTCGTCTGGACCTGCTCCTACCGAGCCTGTTCCCACCGGCCCTGCTTCGTCCGGCCCTGCTTCTAGCACTGGTCCTGCTCCTACCGAGCCCGCTCCCACCGGCCCTGCTTCGTCCGGCCCTGCTCCCACCGGCCCTGCTTCGTCCGGCCTTGCTTCTAGCACCGGCCCTGCTCCTACTGAGTCCGCTCCTACCGAGCCTGCTCCCACCGGCCCTGCCTCGACTGAGTCCGCTTCCACTCCTGCCTCTACCGGCCCTGCCTCGACTGGACCTGCTTCATCTGGACCTGCCTCCAGTACTGGGCCAAATCCTCCCGTCACTACCAACCCAACGTCTACTCGAACTTGGACGACCAGTACTCTTTGCGCCAGTGTGGTCACCACGACTCCAAAATGCGAGAAACAGATCGGTGACTGGTGTGCTCCTCCGATTCCTGACTGGTCAGACAGTGTTGGCTGCCTGCACTCGGCAGTGACCTGTAAAATCCAGCTTGGAGTTTGCTTCAAGAAGGCCGGGGTCCAGAATGCCATCAAATGCTTCGAGTACGGCAAGTTCTGCGAGGAGGTCAAGGCGTGCTGTCTCGGATGTAAAGGCGGATCTTGCAGCAAGGGCGATTGCAAGCCCAGCGCTGGAACCGTAACAACCATCACCAAGCCGTGTGCCGCCGCAACAACGACGCAAGCGCCCCCGACCAACACACCAACCTGCCCACCCAAGCCGGAAAACGTCTGCGTGGACATTGGCAAGGCGGTTTGTGGTATTCCGCTGCCCGCTGTTTCTTGCAACGACGTCAAGGCCGACTTTGGCAGCAACCCTTTCAAGCTGTACACCGAGGATGTCAGCAGCAAATGCTGGTCGTTCCCTCTGCCCAAGGTCCCAGAGGCATGTGCCCAAGCCTGCAAGGAACAATATGACGAGTGTGAGAAGTATGACTTTTGGAATTGCCAGGCGGGCAAACGTTCTGAACTCGGCTTGGTTCCCCGCGTGGCTGCCAAGCCTGGCGACGTCAATCGCCGCACGCTCAACTTCGACCACCACATCAAGTGCCAGGCTCAGTATGATGCTTGTCTCGTCGCGAACAAGAAGGTCAACCCAGCCGACAAGTGCAAGACCTACGGCTGCTAAAAAAACACCATGGGTGGTATCAATAAACAACCTGAAGAAATTTTCTCCATGTACCAATAAACATTAGGCTTCCGTATATTCTCTTCTAGACTTTATATTTTCTTTTCCTTTTTATCGTTTAATATAAATCTCATTTATTTTCAAAGTTAACAGACCCAAGTTGTCACGACTGTGGTCGGGAATGAGGTGAAAAGACAGAGGGCTAACTAGATTCTACTACATAGCTAAGAAGGTGCTACGTAGGGGTCTGATCGTGAAGGTTTCAAGCTCTAACCTGCCACCTATATATAGGCAGTCTTCGCTATATACCCTGCCTTACGTATATGTGGCGAACTCATAGCTAGGGCGCGGCTCATTATCAAGAGTATTCGAGAACCCTCTATGCCTCTCTGCCCTAACTGTCTCTGTATCCCCTGATATCTATCCATGCTCCTGACACAAGTTTGACAGTTAGTGAATCCAAATCAGGTCGTGGCTGTTATGATATAAAATACTTCTCTTAACTTTAAACTCTTATTCATGATCTTTGATATTATCTTATAATAAGAAAGTATTTACCATATTAATCTCAATGCGGCCGCCCCACGAGATTTTGCTCCGATGCTTGACCAGCCATCTCAAGCCCCGTTGAATCTGCGTCCATCGACGACGACACGAGGCCCCCATCCCATGACCTCTGTTACGGCCTACAACGGCTCCTTTGCTTCACTACCCTAGGCCGACTGACGACTGACGACTGCCCAAGTCTCCCCTGCAAGCTCACGTACGTCATGCGGAAAATGAGCAAGACCCTTTTGTTTTCCCTTTGCAGAGCAACAAATACATTAGTGCCCCCTGTTATAAGGCACTCACTTAGCTATAATAAATAAGGCATATTCGCAGACCCTTAACTTAGATGTCTAAGAATTAAATTACTTACAAGATAGAAATAGTGACTTAACCATACGTGTAGTGCCCATGTTGGCAGGGGCATATGGTGTACATGATGACTTGATAACGTGGCGTCACGGCAGGTTGGATGAATAATCACTCACGTACAAATACACAATGCCCATGAATCTGGCTAGCCTTCCTTGGCTCCAGCCGTGTTTCGACTACACGTTGCACTTGGTAATACATATATCCGCAGGCCGCTCCAGACAAAGAGGGCGAATAGATAAAAAAAACCCCGTCTTAATATATATATATATATATCCCTCCCAAGAATTCCTTCTTTTTCCCCTCCCCAAATAAAACCCTTTGAAAACAATGCTCCCACCACACGTATCCAGAAAGAAGAAAGAAAGAAAAAGTGGCGCAGAGAATTCCACAAGCCGGTCTTGGATGCATTATGAAGGGTTGTAATTCCAAAGTCTTTTGCGCTCCGAGGCCCACCAGATACCAACCCTCTCCGCTTCAAGCAGCCACTCGGCCGCTTCAGGACTGCATTTCCTGCGAACTGTGGACCTGTTGTTCCATGGGGTCCTTGCCGAGATCAGAGAAGATGTATTCCGTCTTCTTGTCCAAGGGGAGAACCAGCCTCCATGGCGTATCGGATGATGTGATGGTCAGCATGCGACCGCCCGGGTTGACAAGACTGTAGTTCCACGCTCGCCGTCCCTTGTGCGTGGTTTTGAATGGCCGTATGAGAGACTGGCCCTCATAATCTTGCACAAGATCCGATGCTGCCGCCGTGTCTCTTGGATTCAGTGAGCCGGTGCTCACAAGCAGGTCAAGGATAGTAGGGAGGATGCTGAGAGACGTGGCCTGGACGCCATGTTGCACACGGGGCAGCTGGGGATGCCTGAAACTGATGGGGACGCGATGGTTGCTGATATGAGGGTTCTCGTACGTGCCCTTCTTGCTGAAATCTTCCTTGAACGCTTGACCGTGGTCTCCGACGAACACGACCAGGGTCTCGTTGGAAATCCCCTGATCGTCGAAAATCTGCATGAGCTGGCCGATCCATGCGTCGTTGAACCGAACCGTGTTTAGGTAGCTGTTGAGATCCTTGTGTGTTTGCATCAAGCCATGGGCTGAGCCCATGTACTCGCTCGAGTTGAACCATTTCGGAGTCGCCCAGGGATGATGTGTTGTGCTCGTGAAGTGAGACAAGAACATGCGCTGATTGTTTGCCGTGGCGTTGGTGATGTAGTCGGTCATGTACGTCTTGAGTGCTGTTTCCGCAAACCCAAAGTAATTGATTTCTTCCAGGGCGGGATTGTCTCGGGCATCTTGCTTGATGCTGTTCTTGTTGACAATGTGTTTGAAACCAATCTTGGCGTCGAACTTGGCTTGTCGGTCATACCCATCCGTCACGGCCTGGAAAAAGGCAGGATACCACTGGTGCTCATGGTAGTCGTCACTCCGGGTGTTGGCCTTCATTCTGTTGAATAGCTCCAGGATCCGGGGAGGCAGGGTGATAGCTTTCCGTCTCTGCAGCCATGTCCACTTTGCCACAGTGGGCTGAGACGGTGCTGGGTGTGAGGCCGCCATTGATGTTGAGCCCACCGAACCCTGGCTTGGTCTCATCATGCCATTCGGAATATCTGCGTCCAAAGCTGGTGCCGTTTTTGCTCATCCACTTGCCTTCCAGGCCAGTAATGCGCTCCGTGTTGGGCGAGATGTACGATAGCAACTCATTGACATGGTCATGGTCGGCTTCATCGTGCGACTTCATGATCAGATTGTGGAAATCCGAGCCTTGCTGGAGGGGGAAGAGCTCCTCGCGCATACTCTCCATCAGAATCAGCGCAATATGCTTTATCTTCACAGATCGCTCTTTGAAGGTTTCCCGCAATGGTTCCAGGAAAGGATTGTCCAAGTTGGTGATCTTCATGGGATCGTTTGCCGGATTGTAGTATGGGTCCAGCACCAGCGGATCAGGGCAGCCATTGTCATGTGCTTGCGTGGTATTCTGGAGGAGCGCCTGCACATCGGCCTTGTCGGCGGCCTCCTGGTTCCAGCGAGCAAACCCATTTGGTAGCTGAGACGGTAGCCACTCCGGTACTCTGTCCCTATACTTTTGAATGATGGCGTTGGCCGTACCTGGCGCCCAGCCCTTGTAGTTTCCGCGGGGTTTCCCATCTCACCCGGTCAATGAGCTCGGGCAACGGCCACGAACTCGACCGGCACTCGACCGGCTTCGGGGCGAGAGCACCAAGTAGCGGCAATGGCAATGTGATGAACATGCGGTTGTACGGTCGGTCGGGATCGAATAGCGTGTAGATGGAGAGTAACGCAAGCACGACCAGCAGCACGAAGCCAAAGGGAACGAAACGGGGGCAGTGCATTGCGTGACCACCCAGGTTCTCCATGTTGCCCCGGCTAGGGGCCATGTTGTTTGGCGAGAGTTCGTTATCAGCGTCGTCCGAGTCGTATTCGAAGTCGGAGTCGCAATCGTGTTCCCGAGCAGGCAGCAGAGACGATTCATTCTCGGCTTTGTTCGATCTGTGGATACCAATCTTTGTCACAGCCCACCGAGATACTAGCAGCAAGCATTAGTCGACAGATTGGGGTTTTTTTCGAGAAGATTGTAACTACAATGACGAACCTGACCGCGCATGAATCTCACCGGCTGCCATGGCGCCACCAACAAGCTTGCAAAGTCGGGATTTGGCGATGCAGGAGATCAAAAGGATGCCGCAAGCGAAAGACAGAGGAGTTGCACCTTCACTCAACAGAACCTTGCGTCCCTCTCGGCTGAAGGCGAATGAGGTCGCATCACCCCAATCAATGTCACCTCCTGTTTGGTAGTAAAAGCCCAATTGCGATGAGGCGGCTCCAAGGGTGACGACACTGTATGCAGCGCGTGCGCCCCGTCAGCTTCGTCAGCTTCCTCCACAGCTGGACACGGCACGGCGTGCGTCGGAACGGTCAAAAGGGTCGGTTATGCAGCCGACTTACCAGATTATGCAGCCAACGGCAAGTCCGAAGGCACCGAGGACGCCATTCTTACGCCGCAGCAAGGCCCAAACAGTACTGATCAAGACAACGTCCGTGACGACAAAGGCTGGCAGGCAGAAGATGAAGACTGCGACGGGGAAAGAATGGGCATTGACGAACAGGCGAAGAAATTTGGTCGCAGTGACTGAGACGAAGAAGACGGCAAAGAAGAAGGAAACCAGAGACGGATGCATCACGGGCCAGTGTCGGTCCTCATCGAGATGAGAGCAAAGCCGCTCAAGGCCTTGGGACGAAGCGTTGGGGTTCGATCCGTCTGATTCGCTTGATGGCTTGTCTTCGGGTGACACTCAAGCATCAAGCCTGAGTCGAAGCAACGCGCTCGGTGTGGACGGTGTTTGTGGGCGGTGTTTGTGGGCGATGTTTGTGGGCGATGTGGGCGGTCCTGGGTCCAAGGCGAAGATGATGTGGAAAAGCACCCAGGCGATGAGTGGAAGAAGAGAGAGAAAAAAAGAGCAGACGACGAGCGTGTTGGTCAACTCCAAAATATGCAATGTCTAATGCAATGTCTAGGAAACTCCAGAAAGCGGATAGGGCGTCGCGGGATCGGTTCAGGGTTGGAGCGCACGCGAGCGAGCCTCGACAAAGCGGCAAGCTAAGAATAATATGTATTATTAATAAGCTTACGGACGTACTCGGCTCCGTACTAAAAAGAGGCTTGCGGGGCAGGCACCACGGGCTGGCGGTGCAAAATGCCAAATGCAACATGCCCTGATAATAGTGGAGAAAGTGGGTTTTTTTGGGCCAAAGTAGGCCGAAGTGGGCCGATGGGAGACACTGCAAGTCGTCAATATCCAGACATGCCATGCCTGGAATGCCAGGAAATGCCACGGGGTAACTCACAAGGGATGCAAGACATTCGTCTGCCCGTTGATATCTCTTCTCTGACTGCGGAGTAATATGGGCGGCTTCGTGCTTCGTGCTTTGTGCTTTGTGCTTCGCACTCCGTCACGAGTATTAGCTCATGGCCTGTGTGCTGCTGTGGAGCATTCAACTGGCAAAAGTGCGCGCCACCGGCTGGACGTCACGGAAGTCGACCGAAGTGAAGTTGTCTGGTTTCTAGTTACGTGTGAACCCAAAGGACTCCCGTATACAGGGACGAGGCTTAGATTAGGAATATACCGTGTACTCCATTTGATCTGGTCTATCTAATGATTAAGAAAGGGGAGAAAGAAGAAAGAGGTTGTCGCGCCTACATAATGCGTGATTTATGCGTGATTCATGCGAAAAGGGAGTTATGGGCGGCACCACGTGATAAGAGGCCACGCTGCCCGCACCATCAACATGTGAACATGTGACTTGACACATCACACATCACTCATGTCCATAATAAGACTGGGGTAGGCAGGCAAGTGCTGAGAACGGGATTAACGCTCCTGTCCAAAACAGCTCTTCTGGAATAGTTAGCGTACGTACAATAACATGGGGCATTTGAACCTAATTGTCTAGTGGATGCGAAAGGTCACGCATGAATTAAAGGCACAATGACATATCGCGAGAACACATAGAACAAGATGGAGAGAGAAAAAAAACCATTCGCCTCTACTTTTTCAGCAACTGCGAGTCGGCCGACGTGGCAGGTACAATGTTGGCTAGGATCTGGGCAGCCTTGTCGTCATCCCAATGATGGAGATCGGCCCGCGGATAGTAGTACTTGGCTCCTAGAGGCAGGCGACAAGGTTAGTCAAGAAGAAGTAAATGATTATTAGGAGGTGACAGCGAACCTTGATCCAGTCGGATATTGAAGAAGTCGTGCGCCAAATGTCCAACTCCTTGACGGGCGAAAACACTCTGGACGACTAACGCGGACGCCTCTTTGCCCACACGTGATCATCTCCGTGGGGTGGTGTGGGGTGGTGGGGGTGGCAGAAATCTGGAGGCCCAGAATGTTGCACAACAAAATATGTATTCCGTACCATTCCGTACCTTTGAAGACTTCCAGCCACATGCGAAATGGTCAGAAACGACTCCGACTACACCTGGGCCGCTAGCCAGTGGTTGTAATGGTGTATTGTGACCTGCCCCCATCTCCACGGTTCAGTTCACTCGACAGTCTATTCGATATGACGCTGCGTTTCCACCATGGGACGAGTACCAGAACGCGTATAATACAGAGCGTGCCTGCGCGAACAGTGCTTTCCATTCAGTCCACATCCTCTCATTCCTCTTCGGGCTCCTGGGCAGTGGTGTTCGTTTCCCCCAAGTATCTCACGTGGTCAAGGACTCAAGATGGTTACGGATTTCACGAACGTGTAATGACAGGGACGTAAATGTGAAACACATCTAGAGCTTCTCATGGTAGTCTGAATAGCTATTATCTATATGATAACAAAAGATCATCATCTTAAACTCACAAAATTTTATATGTCGCGGATTTTTCTCATAGAGAAAACAGTGAAAAAAAAATGGTAGAAAAGACAAAGAAAGGGACAAAGAAAAAGACAAGGAAAGGATAAAGAAAGTAATAAAGAAAGGGACAAAGAAAGGGACAAAGAAAAAAACAAAAGAAACAAAAGATATTCCCATCCCGCGTAGCCCGCAGGCAATTTAGAGAGTGAGAGCAAGGATATCAGCTTCAGGATGAGTAAGAACCCTGTCAATAGCCGTGCCAAAGGGCCATAAGTATTCAGCGTCAGAGTCCAAGCAGCCCATTTAGCAGCCAGGTTACCTGGGAGTGCCTCTCCGCTAAAGAGCAAGCACTCCAGGCCGCTGAACTCGGATGGCTCCAGAGAACTAGCCACTGAGGGGGTCAGATATGTAAGTGTCACGCCGTAAGAACGGAAAGCTCCGGCAACATCGTTCCTAGCCTCATGAAACGACGGGATACACAAGCATGCTCCCGCTGCTATGGTATGCAGGAAATTAGACCATGCGACGTCAAAAGAGTACATGGCAAGGTCAAAAACCCTGGAAGATGACTTGATCCCTAACTCGCGTTGTTGGCGGCGGATCGCACGGGTGAAGTTGGAGTGTGTGATCACAACATCCTTGGGCGTGCCGGTGCTACCGGATGTAAAGACCACGCAGAGTTTATTTGACGGCTACCTGTCTGGCAGAATTCGGTTGGCCGCCGAGTTTAGTTGTCTCTGCTCTGCTTTGCAAACCTCTTCCAGTACGATGATAGGTCTGTCAGCGAGTTGTTTGGCTAGACCTTGGTTGCTCCTAGAAGCCACGATTACAACAGGCTCGACTTGGCGAGCAATGGTGCGAAGACGCTCCCTCTGGTAGATTAGTGTCGAGAGCCACCGAGGCAGCTCCAGCCTTCATAACAGCGAGCATGGCAACGGGAGTCCAACGTGACTTTTCGAAACACAGAGTCATAACGCCATTAGGTTTAATGCTTTGACTGGTGAGATAATGTGCTAGGAGTGTGGAGAGGTTATCCAGCTCAGCAAAAGTCCAGCTGCCGTCCCACGCGCACACAGCAGGGGCATCTGGCCGATTTCGTGCTGTAGCCATGAATATGTCGAGAACGAGTCCGTCGACGGTCTCGAATGCCGTCTTGTTCCATTCCCACAGTTTGTACAAATTTGGGCTGCTGCACTTGCCTATGTCAGACAAGCGCTTAGGCGTCTTGCGCTCGGCAGACATGTCTTGTGTGGTGAGGGCGATAACATTGCTTCGCAGGAGTGATGTAACGCTCTCCGTTCCCGAACGAGACAAAGAGCGGCAAGTCAGGGATAGTATGACTTCTTCTGCCCCATATCCTATGCTCAATACAAGATCATACTGTAAATTTTTTTTTTTCAGTATTAGTTTCGGGACAAGCTGAAATGGGAAAATAACCATCACTTACCTCTGTTGGGACCTTGCTGTCAAGCTCTGTGATTTTCACTGTTGGTTTCACTGCAGCTTCATTTGCGCCTATTTCATCGTCTCTCGAGAAAGAAACGACAAGTGTTGAAGAGCGCCTGTCTAGACAGTAGGTTCAACGCGTGCTAGATGTCCGCTAGTGAGCAGTGCTGAAATACGAGGTCTTCGAGCACCTGGTCGTGGGCCTTCTTGATAACCTCGTCAACTGTCTCGTCGACTGCGAAATTCAATCGGCAGATCAGCATGTTAGCATACGCGCCAACAGCGTCAGCAATTCCTGAGATGGGAAGATTAACTCGGCATAATGAAAGATGCATTACCCTTAACTGCGCAGTCTAATACGACCCCTGCAGAAACCATTCTACCGGATATAAGGTAGCTAAAGCAAAAATGCTGGTTCCGATGTACGCCTGCAGAGTTAAGCCCTAAGCCACTTGGAAGACACTAGCAGGGGTGACGGAAGTGATTCTTGTAGAAACGAATCTCGTAAGTCTGGGACGTCTTTTACGATTTGGGGTCCCTGATCTGGTATAGCAGGGTACCATTAACCATAGGGGAGCAAGGAAACACATCTTCAACCACAGTCTTGTTGGTAGACTTAATGTTAGGAGTTATGTGGCTCTGGAGCTGATAAGTCGTGTCAGATCAATCTCTGGAGCCCGATATTCACGACCGTGGCCCTCGTTGAAGATAGTCAGTCCCTCGCGGTCTTTGAACACGGACAGGAAGGCAGCCCAGACCGCTGAAAGAAGCAGATCAACTGGTGTCGAATCCAGGGCGGCGTCGCTGTCCTTAAGCAGCAAAGATGTCGGGCAGCAAAGATGTCGATTGATCTCTCCTTATGATCGCTAGTAGCATTGGAGACGGATTCATCAAACTTCCAAAACGTCAGATCATTAGAGTCCCCGCCTGTGGAAAGGAACTTGAAAGGATCGAGGTGCTCGGACGACTTGGCCTTCTCAACCTGGGCACGACTCCAAACCTGGAATGGGAGGCTGTATAGTAGTTCACCTCCATCTATGAGAGTCTCAAGGTCGTTCAGGAGAACACGCCATGATACAAGATCTATGACTAAATAAATGGTGCGCGACTAGTATCAGGTAGCAGGCGCCATCGGGCAGCGTGTAGGCGTCTACGGCAAAGACTGGGCCTCGTTCGATATCCAGTTCTTGTTGTCTCTGCAGGGTTACAGCCTCGACGTCGGAAAGACTCCGAAGTTCGGATGAAGCACCGAAATGATAGACGCCATCATCTGCAGGCAGCACACGTTGCGAACAGACCCCTTCCGGCCTCAGTGGCCGGTTCTCTACTCCTGGAGCACTGGCTGTTGCCCGAGATCTAAGCGAAAGTTTCAGGCGACAGGTTAACCAGCTAGATCTGCAATGCCATGAGTTCCAAATTTGCAGATAAGCTCAGTGGCATGTCTTTCAGGACCACCCACCCCGGGAGATCATCCCGGCGCTCGTCGTCGGAGGGGATGCAGAGGCAGCCACCACACTCGAGTGCACACAAGACGTTCGACAAAGCAACGTCAAAGGCGAAGGATGCAGAGTCGAGAACTTGCGCATTGGCCGTAAACCACTTGCCATGCAAATGCCGCAAGGCAAAGCTGAAGTTGGAATGGCTGACCATCACCTCCTTCGGTACACCATTTGTGCCGGACGTGAATACAACATGGAGGCTCGGCCACGCTTCCACCTCTGGTAGAGGATTTGCAAGAGTCGTCGTCGTCGCCTCGGCTAGGCCTTCATATACAGCAAAGACGGCTTGATTTGTTAATCGCCTGGACGGCCAGAGCTGCCACAGGGGGTCCAGAAAGACTTCTCGAAACATAGGGGAATGATTATTTGAGGCCCCACGTTTTGAGAGCGACCATGTACCGCGCGAGACGAGTTGAAACGGCATACAGCTCGGCATAAGTCCAGTTTCCGTCCCAGGCGCATGTCACGGGGCCCCGGGTTGCCTTTGCACTGTTGCTGCGATGATGTGATGTACCGGCACATCTGCTCTCGGAAATGGCATTGCTGTCATTAAGATTGTTGTCTTACTTAAACAGGACACTGCTGCCCTCTGAAGCGGAATCTCGCCCAACACCATGTATGACTAGCAGGGTCTGGAATTTGCAAGCGCTTGCAGCGGCAGCGCTGACATGACGAATGTGTGACAATCCAGTTCGCTCATGTTCTTTCATATTGATAGACTGCGTTTGCACCTTGTTCGGCACTGTATGCACAGTCTCGTCCAGGTCCAAGGCGACTCGTACAGGCACTGCCACCTGCCACCCTGTCACTGTAACGCCGAGCAACGCGTCCTTGGTGCTCGTGTATTGGGTGGTCATGACGACCCACGCTTCTCGAATTATGGATGAGGCAGTGATGTCTCCGTTAGGCCAGGTCAAACCCCGGTCGAGAAAGGAAGAGACATGTTTGGGCTTGGCTGATTGAGAACCACCCGAATAAAGCCCTGGCCTGCAAGTCCGAGATCGACTATTCGCGCGCGCAGGATTGGTGTGTCTGCAACGACTGTGTTCCACGCTTCACAGAAGCCATCAAGGTCGACATCGTCCTGAATCTCCATTATAAGGTGCCCAACATAGTCTCCAGGTCGCTTGGCTGTCATGACAAGCAGACCTTCTTGAAGTGGCATGCATGGAAATGCATCCTCGACCATGCCTTGTTCAACGGCGCACAGAGCTGCGATCTTGCCGCGCATCGTCTCAGTGTTGTAAGTCAATTTCAGCATTTAGAACGGCTCGATCGCGTCTTCAATGGTACTTGAATCAGAAAGAACCACAGTAGCAAGGTTCCATCGAGGAGCAGGGTGCCGGGGGTGTGTGTCGAGAGTGGGTCCCGGGGGTGCGGCCGTGAACCCCAACCAAGTGAAGATGGCGAGGCTTGGCATCTCGGCCGGATGTGACCTTGCGCAAGGGGTGTTAAGGTGGAGAATGGCTTAGGTAATAGTTAACTATAATTATATAGGGCTTAGCTAGAGAATAGTCTTGCGGAATATAACTATTATTATCTTACTTAATTTTAGTATTACTTTATAGTAATAAGACTAGGACTTCTTATTATATTCTTTTACTTAACTAAGTTACTATAATACTTAAATATCTAATACCTAAGCTTTTCTAATATAAAACTTATAAGAGATTACTAAGTTAAATAGCTAAATAATTATAATTAAACTAAAAGAGAAAGGAGCTAGGAAACTTATTAAAGTATAACTATAGCTAGAAATAATAGGAAAATTAATAATAGAAAATAGCTATAGTTATTACTATATTTAAGAAAACCCTTTAGCTAAGGTTAGAAAACACTACTATTAGATAATATAAGAATATTAAGGACTATAAGACTTAATATAATAAATATAAAACTATAAGGCTATATAAAACTTATAAAAAACTATTAAGAAAAGCTCCTAGAATACTTAAAATAAGATAGTAAATTACTACTTAAAATAGAGATAAAGATAAGGATTAATTAGTATAAGAAGTAAAATTATAATAAGGAAAGGGAAAATCCTATTATAGGAGATATATAAGCTAAACACTTAAATAAGGGATAATAATAGGAGAATAAGAAAAGAATTATTACTAAAACACTATAGCTTTAGGATAGTATAATACTAGTAAACCTAATTATAAATAGATTATAACCTTAGTTAATTTTTAGTTATTATAAACCTATATATTAAATAAGGACTAGACACTAGTAAATAAAGTATTTAAACTTAGGGAATTAAAGAGTATTATAGACCTTACTTAAACCTAAGAATTAGATTATAGAAATTAATATTTACATACCTAGTAAAATATACGCTATAACTCTTAGATAAAATAAAGGATAAATAACACTAGATATTAGATATAACCTTAAGAATTTTTCTAACCTTAGAATTTAACTTAAACCATAGAACTTAGTTATAGGAATAGGTATTTTATATACTTAGTAAAATTAAGGAATTCCCCTTTTATTAATAAAACTAGTATATTTTATAATAAATAGGATATAATATAAACCTTAAACTTAATATCTTAAGAGGTTTAGGAAATACTTTATAAACTAAGAAAACTATTTATAGAATTTATTACTAAACTTACTAAAGTAAACTAACTATTATAGTAGCTATATAAAGAAGTAGTAATATTTATATAGTATTATAGTGCTAGATATCCTAAGGAAAACCTAGATATAGTATAAACTAAAGTCTATACTTTATATTTTAAAAACCTAGCTAAGGTATCTTTTAACTTTAGAAACCTTAGTTTACTAGGAGAAACTTACTACTATAATTAAAGGTATAGCATATAAATTACTAACTTACTTTTACTTTACTTTTAAACTTACCTTTTTACTAATTTAAACTTTTAATTAAATAACACTATATAAGAGGTATATAATACACTATGCTTATAATAGGAGAACACTAGAATTAGAAAGGTTTAAATATAGAGAGAAAGGAGTTATTAAGGATAGGAGTAAAAAGGTTTTATTTTAAGAATTAGGAGACTTTAGGTTTTCTTTTTCTTCTCTTCTCCTAGTAAGGTAAACACTAGGTAATAAATTATATATAATAATTTAAGTTTAGCCTTAAATTCTTTTCTATTTTCTTAAAAACTTTATTATAATAAAGTTTATAAGTTCTCTTTATAATTCCCTAAATAAAACACCTATTTAATCTCTATTAAGAGGTTAGATATTCTATTAACACTATTACACTTAGTTAACACTAGTTTATGCTAAAGATATATTAAACTTCTATTCCCTAGAATAACGCTTTTTATTACACTTTTTATTTATATAGGAACTATTACTAGTTAAGTTAAATGCTAGGACTTAGGAAGAATTAGTCTTAAGTTTAAACTTAAAATAACTTAATAAAACCTTATTAGAATTTATCCTAGCCCTAATTATTAGGTAAAATAGCCTAATCTATTAGATAAAATTATATTACTTTTCCTATTACTCTTAATTTAAGTAACTAAACTTATTAATACTAGAGAAACTTAATAGATATTTAAAATAAGTAATCCTTTCTTTCCTATAAATCCTAGTGTAAGAGAGGGAATTACTTTCTCTAGTTTACTAAAAGATAGGCTAGTAAATAAATATATAAAACACTATAAAATAATAGCTATAATAATATGAATTCTAAAAGAATATATTAATACCTTTACTTATTTTACCTTTATTTAAGGCCTATAAGGGAAAGTAGCTATTTAGTATAAAGACTTAGAGTATAAAGACTAAACCTAGGAAAAATAGCTATAAAGTTCCTAACTAAGTTAAAAAATCTAGATTTATTTATTAAAATTTCTATATAGTAAGAGATATTTAGTTTTACTTAAGAACTAAGTAAGATATTAAATACTTATATTTAATAAGTAAAATATTTAGCCTCTAAGATAAAATCTAATATATAATAAGTTCTCTTTATAAACTTTATTACCTATCTAGCTAATAGTAAAGTAAATACTTAACTATAAGAGAGAGTATTAGATTATTTATTTACTTTAAGTAAATAAATAAATAGTATAGCTTTAAAGGATTTAATAATATTAAACTTAAAACTTATTTTATATAACTATTACTTATTTACTTCTAAAAAGATAATATAACTATCTAAAGATAAAGTTTTAATAGTAAGTATAAGCTCTCTCTAGAAATAAATAAAAGAATAATAGAAAAGAGAGAAATAAGCTTCTAACTAAATAGTAAAATTAGTAAGATAACTAGAAGTATTTTAAGCTTAAGCTATTAGAAATATATAATAAATAGCTAGATAGTATAATTAATTAAAATATAATTTAAATAATAAATCCTAATCTCTAGGAAAACTTATAGGGAATAATATTAATACCTTTCCTAAGATAAACCCTAGAGAGACCTAGACTTTTCTAGTGTTTCTTATATAATAAATAGGGATATATAGGTTATAACTATATAAAGAAAAATAAGTACTTATTTAAAGACTTTAAGAGATACTAAGACTAGTAAGCTTAGGAAAGGCTATAAATAAAGAGAGATTATTAAAGAGAATTAAATAACTTAAACTAATTAAACTATATTAGTGCTATAGATATAAATTAACTAATCTTACCCTAAGGGTATATCCTAAACTTAGAACTTTAATTATTTATAGTATTACTCTAAACTATAAATCCCTAAGCTATATTTAGGAGAAGAATAAGATAAATTAGGTAAATACTACTATATTACTAAAGGAAAAGGGAAAGTAAATAAACTAGTAATAACTTAAGGACTAGCTAAGAGAATTATTAAATTAAACACTAAACCTAAGAACACTTTAAGTAAACTACTATAGTAATAAATTAAGGAAATTCTTAAAGTAAATAAAACTCTCTAAGATAGGAATAATCCTAGCCTAAGTACATATTAACTACTCTAAGAAATATTTTCTAAGGAGTTCTAAAGATTACTTCTTATATTATAACTATACCTAGAGAAAAATATAGAAGATCCCTAGGAACCTAATATTACTACTTAACTAAAAGAGGTAGTAATAAGTAACACTACTTTAACTTTATAACCCTATTAAAGATTAGCTTTAAAGAATATTCAAGCTATAGAGAAATATAAAGTCTTACTATTTAACCTAGGAAAACATTTAAGTAAAACTATAGTCTTTATTAGTGTTTTATAACTTCTTTAAATAACCCTAATTATTTATTAATAATTAAGTTACCTAATATAATATTATAGAAAGATAAAGAGTAATAAAGCAAAGTCTATAGTTTCTTACCTTATAAAACTATACTAGGAAGTAATATACCTAAATACACTAGTTTAAAAGTTATTGATTGATTTTTAAAAATTTTTGCGTCATTGGTTATAGCCAATGCATCTGATTTATTATAACATACAATTATTGCTGGCAATACCCAGCCAGTAAAACAATTAACATCCGAATGTTTAAAAGTTATTAGGTTTAGCTAACCTAGTAATTATATAGAATAATATTACTTAACTAGAAGGCAAAGTACTAATAACCTTAGGATATATTATATTATATATTAAAGATGTATAGTGTAACTTAGCTTTACTTAATAGTAGCTTAAGTATAAAACTAGTAAGTAAAAGATACTTAAAAAGACATAGACTTCTATTAGTCTAATTATAGGAAATAAGATCTATTTAGATAGTAAATAATATAAGTTAACTAATCTTATACTATTTATATCTTTAAATTATAGTAAGCGGAATTTTAGCATTATTAAAATACTATATTATACTAGCCTAAATAGATTAGAATATCTTATTAGGAAAGGTTTAGTTATAATAGGTAAATACTATTAAATATTATAGGTAAGAAAAGATTATAATTACTAGTATAAAAGGAGAAACTTAAACTTTACTAATATATCTATACCTAGACTTATTTTAGAGATTTAACCTATACACTTAGTTACTATAAAGGTTAAGGATAGAACTAGATAAGATCCTAGAGTTTATAGAAAATAATTAGTAAATCCTAGAGAAAGTTAAATAAATCCTAAGAGAAATAAATAGCTAGATTATTAAGGAAGTTAGGAACTAAGAGTTAAAAAACTAAGTGTTATAAATAATAAAGCTAGTAATTATTTACATATTCCTAATTTACTATAGCTAGATAAGATTAGAATAATAAGCTTTAAGGAAACACTAGTGAAAAATACTTAGAGAATAAAGCTAGAATAAAAAGTATATTAGGAAGATAGAAAAACTAAGGGGGATATTAATAGGAAGAATAATATTATTATAAATAAAATTAGGCTAGAGATATATAGTTTATATAGTTTAGACCTAGATAATATAGTAAAAATAACTAATAAGTAAGTTCTTACCTATAAACCTAAATTAAAGTCTACTACTATAGTTATTTAAAAACCACTATAAAATATTATTATAGATAGGATAACTATTAAGTTAAACCCTAAGATAAAAATAAAATTATTTAACTCTTACTATATTAGTATTAATTAACTAAAACCTATATTAACTTACTAGATAATTACTTAGAGTTAGATTAAATACTATAAGGTATTATAGTAAAGGAATTAACCCTAAGAATAAACTATAATTATTCTAGGTAAGATCTAGGGAATATATAAAGTAGTAAGAAATTAAGATTACCCTAGGATAACTTAATAGGAGATAATTTAAAAGACTTAAATAAGAAAAGAATAAAAAAGAAAGATATAGGAAATATATAAGAAAAGATATAAAGAAAAATAGAATTAGAATAAAGAAAATAATCTTAACTTATTTAATATTCTAAATAGTAAGTATAGTGCTATAATATACTAGGAAAAACTTAAAATAAATAACTTTAAATATAATAAAGTCTTAATTTATATAGGAAAATCAAAAATTAAGGGTACCCCTTACTAAGTAAGAATTACTATATAAATATTAAAAATTAGGTCTTAGTCTAAGAAGCTAAGGATAGGATATATAATATATTAAACTTAAATATTTTAAGAGAATAAAATCTAGAGGTAAATATATTAAAATATAATAGTAACCTAATTTATATAGGAAAATTAGAAATTAAGGTTTACCCCTTAGAAAAGGAAAATCACTATATAAATATACTAATCTAAGGTTTACCTAGAGAAACTAAGAATAGAAAATAGTATTTGCTAGGTTTATAAAACTTAGTAAAAAGGGATAGTATTATTTATAGGAGTTAGTTATAAGAAAGGGATAGTATTCTTAAGTATATACCTTTAGATATAACTAATAGCTAATTTATATAGGAAATAAGAAATCTAAGGCCTCCCCTTAAAAATAAGAAATCACTATATAAATACTTAAATTAAAGAATTAGCTAAAGAAACTAAAGATAGTAAGGACTATAGTATAGACTTAGTATTATATTTAAATTATATAGGTTATACACTAGTTTATAATATAAATAGGAAGAAAGCTATATAAGATAATATAAGTCTAGTAAAATTAGGGATTTATATAAGGAAATTAGAAATTAAGGGGTACCCCTTAAGATTCTAAAATTTATATATAAATTAGCTATTATTAGACTTACTATTTAAAACTATTATTTCTTAGTTTAATTAGTCTAATATCTAACTTAAAGACTATATAAGGACTATAAAATAATAAATAATTATTATAAGGCTATACTATATATATAGAGATTATTTTATTAAGAAACTTAAGGATATTTATATAACTAACCTTTTATAATATTATATCCCCTAGTTCTAGATATATAACCTAGGAAGAGAAAGTAATATTATTACTTAAAGATATATTATAAGTTTTTAAAGAAAGTATTCCTAGCTATAGAGAAAGTAAGTATTATTTACTAGGAGAATTAAAATAAGTAGCCCTAACTATATTTACCCTAAAGCTACTAAGTTTTTAAGTAATTTATAATTACTATAATATAAATAGTAAGATAATTAAATTAGCTTACTCTTACTATAATTTAGAGGCTAATTTAGATTTTATTTATTATAAAAGGTTAACTATAGTCTCTTAGGTAAATACTTTAAATAGATTTTAAGTAATTAGGATTTACTTACCTAATAAACCTAAGATAGCTTTCTTAAGGCTAAATAGAATATATTACTATAATAACATAGCCTAAGGATTAACTAGATTACTAGGAATATATACTAGATTTAGAGATATAACCTTTAGTTATTTATTCTTTAAAGATAAAACAAAAAGTAAATTAATATTAGGATATATAAAAGATATTAAGATATTATTTTCTATTTATATAGATAACTATTACCTAGGTTCTAAGATATAGGAGAATTATTTTAACTTCTTATAAACACATTACTTCCTAAGGATTACTTAGGCACTAATTAGACTAAGTAAATATAAAATAATTCTTTTTATATTAAAGGTTAACTATATTAGGTATTCTATAGAGAATAAGAAGATTTATTTAGCATAGAAATATTATAAAAGGTTTACTAGCCTAGCAAAACACTTTAAATAGTAGCTACTAAAAACCTAGAATAAAATCTTAGTTTTAATTTATTTAATACCCTTTTAAGAAAGTTTATCCCTAGTAAATTAGATTTAGTATTAATTATTAAGAAAGTCTTCTTCTAAGAGGTTTAAAAGGTTATAAAATCTAGGAAGCTATTAGTTTAAAGGGTAAAAGTTCTAAGGGAAAAGCCTAAATAAACACTAGAAGCTTAAAATACCTTACTTTAGATTTACTATAGTATTTAAGTAAATACTACTTTTAAGGCCTAGCTAGGGACTTAGTTTTATTTAGTAATAAATACTTTAAATATAAGTACTAGAGAAGTTTTATTTTAGCTAGAGAATATAGAACTTAGTATAAGTACTATAGACTTAAATTTTATAAAGGTTTAAATTATTATATAAATATTATATAGATTAGGGGATATAGAAAGATACTATATAATACTAGAGAAAGAAATATTAGCTATTATTATTAGACTAAAAGAGATATAATAGCTAGTTAATAGTTTACCTTATTTATTAAAGGTATATATAGATTATAAGGGATTATTAACTTAATAGCAAACCTCTCTAAGGTTTATAAGAAAGTTATTTAATAAGTAAATATTCTATAAGAGTTAAATATAGAATATATACACTACCCTAATATAATAAAAATTATAAAGATTACTAATAGGATATTATAACTACTAAAGGAACTTAAATCTAACCTATATAAAGTAAAGAGAAAATAAGCATTAATATATTACTAGCTATAAAAGATTAACTAGTAATAATTTTAATAAATATAATAATTATACTAAAAGGAGAAAAATTAAATAATAAAACTTTAGAGATAATAAGAACTAAGCTTTAGGAATAGTTAAACTCTAAATAGTATAAGGAAATTCTAACTTTAATTATTTATAGTTACTACACTATCCTAACTAAATAATAAAAACTAGTCTAATATTAAGCTCTAAAATATTAAATTATAGACTAAAAACTTTATTACTTAAAACTTAATAAATCCTTAGTAAAATATATAATCTTTAAGGAGGTTTTACTAAAACTTTAATAAGCTTATAATACTATAGGGCATTTTAGTCTAACTATTATAATATAAAAGCTTTATAGGATATATTTCTAGCTAGATAAAGCAAAGGATATTAAGTCTTATTATTAATCCTATCTTATCTATTAGTAAACTAAGATAAGGTTACTAAGATTAGCTTTAAAAACTATTATAGTATTAGAACTATAGTTATTAGTTATAATAGATTATCTTAGGCTTATTACTTCTAAGGCTTAAAATAAAGACTTATATATACTAATTACTATAGATTATATAATAAGGTTTATATTAAGTTAATCCTATAATAAAGCTACTAGAGATTTAGTTACTTAGATATAAAATAAAAACTAAAGCTTTATTTTTAGTTAGCTAAGAGAAATTTACTATAATAATAAATCTTACTTTAAGAATCTAAACTTTAAATTAACTATAGGAAAATATAGTATAATAGTTACTTTTAGACCTATTTCTTACCTATCTTTTACTAGACTTACTAAGTAAAATATCTAACTAGTAAAATAATAATTAATAAAGTAAGTAATAAAAAGAGATAAAGTATTACTTAATTTATAAAACTAGGTAATTCTAAGTATTATAGTTATTTTAAATAATTAGTTTATATTAAGTATAGGGATAACTCTAGCTATATTAATATTAGGATTTAACTTATTTACTAAATATATAGGAGTTAGTAATAATCTAGAGAAAATAAACTTATTAGGATTTAAAAATAATTCTATTCTAGTCTAAGAGATAAACTTATAGTACTTTAATTTAAGAAAGAAAAAAAGGAATTAGTTTAAACTTAAAAAGTAAATAATAAGAAAGAATTCTTTAAGCTACTATAATAGTTTAAAGAGGGTAATATTGATTTTTAAAATTTTTTTTTTTTTTTGCGTCATTGGTTATAGCCAATGCATCTGATAAGAGGGTAATATAGTATAAGAGAAAATTAATAAGGAAAATAAGCTAAAGAGAAAGTTCTATAAAACCTAAGGAAAGCTTTTAATAGTAAAGAGAAAGTTATTATTAGTATTATATAAGATTAAACCTTTAGAAAAAGGCTAATTTAAAAGATTTATATTAATAATCTAAAGGTATATATCTTACGCTAAGAAAGATTATAATCTCTAAGACTAAATATATAGGATATAGCTAATTAAAATCTAGGGAAGGAGATATAAAATTATTAGGGAATAGAGAATAATAATTAAGAGGGAGAATAAATTATAGTGTTTTAGAAGAATCTTATTATTCTTAGTATTATAGTTAACACTATCTTAAATTAAGCTAGCTTATTAAGGTAAAGAATAGCTTAGGTAATAGTTAACTATAATTATATAGGGCTTAGCTAGAGAATAGTCTTGCGGAATACAACTATCATTATCCCACTCAATTTTGGTATTACTTCAGGGGAACAGGACGGGCCCAACTTCACGGAACTAGCAGTAGGGCTTTATCTCACATCCCTTCCACACCGTCCCGTCCCGTGGTCGTGAACTCGTAAAGGCTGTGATGGGGTTGTGCGTAGCCTCGGTCTGGCAGTGATGAGTCAGAACTTTGGAGGCCCCTCAAGCACCTCGCCATACAGGCGCACTTCAGCCATCCCGGAGATAATGATACCAAATGGGTGAGGGCTGCCAAGATACGCTATTGCAGCTTTGAGGTCTGTTGTTCGAAAGAGCATAGCGCGGCCACCGGCTCCGACTCCGACTCCCTCGAGATTAACAAATGTAAATATAGTAATTGTTCCCTTCAAAATACTGGGCGGCCCAGGTTGTCCCCGGTCTGTTGTCGCTTAAGTACCTAAGGTGCCTGCGTCATATATCATGGTGAAATTGGCAGCCTGGTCATCGAACATAGTGACGCGTGTGGCCCCAGTAGCGCAGTTATGATTGCCCGTGCTGCACTCAAATCTACAATGGATAGTCAACTGTTACAGCCGCAGCCGAAGTTGTAGATGGAGTACTTGAACACTTACAGGCTTTGCGATCTTATCGCTCGAAGCGACCCAGTGTTGTAACTAACCCCATTTCGATTCAATATTTCCTTTGACCGGCTCTGAATAAATTGCCGGACTCGGTCGTCATCACGACTGTTGAACGGGTGGTATGCATTTGTGATGTTTTGCAAGTCTTGCCACGCCTCGGTCAAATTTAGAGCGCGGGAAACATGTTCGGGAGCCGGCGGGATGGTTTCATGTTTGGATATGAAGAGTGTGATGATTGAGACATATATAAACGAAGTCCAGATCGTAACTGGGCCTCGCCGAAAACCGACTAGATCATGAAGCCCCATGGCTGTGACAGGGTGGAGAGCTACGGGACCGCCGTATGGAAAATAACAGCAGATTTGGAAGACTTCAACTGTCATTGACTGGAAAGGTAAACACCTCAGTCAGCTTTAGGCCTCCTCGGGGCACGCGTATCTCACAGAGGCTCCGCTAGAAGACACCAGACGGATTTGAGTGAGTCGAGCTGAAGGTATCTCGCAGTCGCAATGGAGCGGGCGGAGAAGGTTTCACACAATAAGGCGGTGCGTCGCGTGACCCCGACCCGACACCGCCAGCAAAACAACATCAACTGGTTCAATGTTAGTTTGACCTTGTACAGAGTCAACTGGTATTATATATAATACTCCGTATGGCACTCTGTGCTTTCGTCACTTTCGCGCCAGACATGCACCATATTAATTCCCATATTCCGTATCCCAACCACGTCTGTGACTGCTGGGAGAATTTGTTTCCAGCTGAGGAATTGGGTTCATTATCATCATCACTAATCAATCCCTGTTACTTTGCCAGATCCCGCCATGGCCAAGGAGTCATTGAAACCTTCACTAGGCTTGCCGTCAATGAAAAGGGGACCTATATCAGATGCAAGTTAGTAAGGAGTCGCCAAAAGGGTATCGAAAGGAGGCAGCGATATACGTACCGAACGCAGGATGAACAAGCACGCCGTCCGCAAACACGTCCACAGAATTGGGAACGACCCATTCCATTAACCTGTCCCAATTCACACACTCGTGAGGACTGCTAAAGTTACCTATTGGGCGAGCTTCCCTGTCGTCCCATTTCATGGTGAAAACGGTCGTGTCTCCCTGGCACATGATGGCACTCATGAGCATGTGCATACAGTGATCTACGAATACCCCTGTTAGCTTAAAAGGGCACATGGAAACGGAGAGCGCTCGCGAATTGCTGAACTGTGCAGACTACTACAGTACCAACATACCAGTGTGCTTTCGATGCATGGCTAGCTCAAAGCCCTCCAGCTTATCGAGGCGGTAGTAGGTAGGGTTCAAGGCATGGTATATGTTTTTCTGGTCAAAAGTTAATTGCTTCTGAGCGACCTGCGGCGAGGTGCATTTGGAAAGAGGCCTGGACGTACAAGGCAATGAAGATGATGAAATATCATGAGCGATCCGAAATAGGTTCCGCCTGGAAGCTTGATGCCTTCTTTCTCCCGACCGAGTTCGTGCATGAGATCTGACGAGAATCCAATGTTCTGATCTAGACACTATGCTTGAGTACCTTACTTCCCCTTGGGCTCATCGCGTATCGAAGCAGATTCAGACATACGTTCAAACATCTTGTGCCAAGCTTGGTCGACTTGCTCACTAGGCTCACCAAAGTATTTTATATTCCCAGGATACTCCCACGGATCCATCACATAAGGTTCATATGTGATGTAGTCATTTGCAGGAGCTCAAGAGATTGCACAAGTCACGTCAGCTCTTCCTAACACATTGCGCCGCCGATAGCAACAACTTACATTTGAGAAACCGCGTGCCGTATCTGCGGCTCTGTTGCATCATGTTCCATGTCACGGATGCAACAATTGTTATGTACGCTGTGAGTGCTAACACCGCAACTATCGCAATCACCGGCTGAACGCAACTGTTTCGCCGGTGGCGTGCTGAGTTGTTCTTGCCTGTTAAATAGTCACCTTCTATCTCAGAACTTGACCTGGTATCGTCATGGCTGATGATGGGCAGATAATCAGATGATTCTTTCATGTTGCTTTGCTACTTGAACCAAGACAGGCTTGCAAAATAGCCGAAGGGTGCGACGTTGACTGTATTCTACTCCGAGTAGGCAACAACTAATGGAAGAAATTCATTTACCACAAACATACTTTGCGGAGGGAAAGGTTGGGGTGGGGGCTGGGATATGACAAAGGTTCGGTTACCTAGGCGTGATGATTGCAACGTATATGGTGTGACCAATTTCGAGTATCTATCATGCGGTGATATGACATTCCTATGCCTATCTACATGTTAACCAATAATGCGAGCAAAAGCTCCTAAGACACGGCTAGGATTGCTACAGATCGGTGTGTCTTAGGTCACTAAACGCGTATATCGCGATTTTAAATGCGCATGTCACGTTAGTCCTAATTCGGGAAAAAATCCCTTTACCTAATTCTAGTGTAGTGTGAGGTGCGCGCGCACGCGCGGGCCTGATAATCAATTGTAAGGTGCAATGCAAGCGACAGCTGGCATTGGTGGATCTTTTGGTCTAGTGGCTTAACCTAGCACACCTTCTAGGTTCTGACATGTAGCTTATATCTATTAATTTTTACTATTGTACTAGCATTATATATTATTCGTATGTTAACTGTTATACTAGCTAGGTATTGCTAGCAATAATTGTGCTTCATATATATTAGATGCATTAGCCACAATCAATGATGCAAAAAATATAAAATTGTGAGAACAATGGTAGCTAGGCAAGAGGTATAGGGGCTCTGGTATATTAACTAAAGCTTACTAGGTCTAAGTGTGTTATGCGTGTGAGTTAATATCTTATAGCTAGCGGCTTGCTAGTGTTACGTAGACCTAGCCCTAGGGTCTAGCCTGCCCGCGAGGTGCGCTAGTGCACCAGGTGTTGTGAGTGGGGCCTCACAAAAATTAATATTATGTAGTAAACTCTCTATTATATACGCCTTAAATAACTATTACTAGCTTTAAGTACTATATTGTGATAATCTAGGCTTTGCCTAGACCTAGTAATATAGGTGTTAATTGTACAAGTAAATGATAACTTATATAATGCATATTCTTTTATTATTATTTGCTATAGCATAATAGGATTAGGCATATTACCTGTACAATGGCGTGGCACCTGCAATTAGCCCTTAAGGCTAGACTATAACAGTGTTTACGCCACTGTACAGGTAATATACCTAATCCTATTGCGCCATAGCAAATAATAACAAAAGAATACGCATTATATAAGTTATTATTTACTTATACAATTAACACCTATATTACTAGGTCTAGGCAAAGCCTAGATTATCACAAGCACCTGCGATTAGTCCTGTGGGCTAGACCGTAGCATTTGTACAAGTTACCTAAAGGTCATAGGTTCGAACTAGCTGCGTGCAAAGGGTTAGTTATAATAGGGGTTTTCCTAGGCTTATAGGGATAATAGAAGAGAGGGTCTCTAGGGGATGCATGGTATGACTAGCTAAGAAGGGGTTAATGTCAGGTGCGCGTACGCGCGTAGCCTAATAATCAATTGTAAGGTGCAATGCAAGCGAGAGCTAGCATTAGTGGATCTTTTAGTCTAATGGCTTACTCGTATACCTTTAGGTTCTAACATTAATGCTAGCTCTTATAGGTCTTCTAGTAGTCTAGTCCTAGGTTTAAATCCCTATAGAGAGCATGCTAGGTCCTAGGTTTAATCCTGTAGTTAGATTAACTATATATTAAGTCTAGGTTTAAATTGCTAGGCTAGGCGCTTATATTAGGCTTATAGGGCAGGTATAGTTATGCCTGTACAGATGTTTCCGTAAGGTCACGTGCACTAGGTTATTATTTAGGTAAGCCTAGTTATTATATGTACTAGGCCTTAGGGGTTTATAATTAGTTAATTATCTTAGAGGCCACGGAATCCAGGCCTAATCTATGCGCTAAGGTTACGTTGCCAAGGCCTATGTGGGGCTTGTGGGGCCTTTGGCTTAGGGTAAGCCTTACGAGGGGAAGGGATAATTATTAGGTACGCGTATGCGCGTAGCCTAATAATTAATTGTAAGGTGCAATGCAAGCGAGAGCTAGCATTGGTGGATCTTTGGTCCAATGGCTTACTCGCACACCTTCGGGTTCTGACAGTTAATGGGAAAAAGGTCACCTAAGGAAAGACCCTATGTGATAATCTAGGGTTTGCTGTGAGAACAATAATAGCTAGGCAAGAGGTATAGGGGCTCTGGTATATTAACTAAAGCTTGCTAGGTCTAAGTGTGCTGTGCGTGCGAGTCACTAGCTTATAGCTAGCGGCTCGCCAGTGTCACGTGAACCTAGCCCTAGGGCCTGGCCTGCCCGCAGGGTGCGCTAGTGCACCTTGTGTTGTGAGTGGGGCCTCACATTTGCCTAGACCTAGCAATATAGGTGTTAATTATACAAGCAAATAATAACTTGTACAATGCGTATTCTTTTGATATTATTTACTATAGCGCAATAGGTTTAAGCACATTACCCGTACAGTAGCGCAGACACCCGCGATTAGCCCTGTAGGCTAGACCGTAACATTTATATCCCTTCCTTACTTACTAGGTATTAATAGCATTAATTATATCTTCTATAGTTATATGAATTAGCTATATCTTAGGGAATAATATAATAAAGGGTATTTATAAGAGCCTTATTATATTATATCACGTTATTATATTATGTTATGTTATGTTATGTTATTACGTTACTGTGAGGCGCTATGTACGGGCTAACAAAGTGAGCCACAGGTGACAGGCCTTATAATTAATTGTAAGGTGCAATGTTAGCAGTGGCTAGTATTGACGGATCTTTTAGTCTATTAGGGAATTCTAGCACACCTTCTAGGTTCTTATAGTTACATAATTTCGTTGCATTATGTTATTATATTACGTTGCATTATTGCGTTACATTATTGCGTTACATTATTGCGTTACATTATTGCGTTACATTATTGCGTTACATTATGTTATCACGTTATATTATGTCATTATATTATTTTACGTTAGTATATTGCGTTGCGTTATTACATTATTTATATTATAAGCCCTTTTAATAATAAAAAGGAAGGAAGGAATTTATATTTGCCACTAGAAAAAGCTAGTATATTTAGTAAGTGATTTGGTAGAAAGGTACTTTTCTGTTTTAGAACTAACGCAATATGCACATTTAAAAACCCAATATCCGCGTTTAGTGACCCGTGTGTCTTTGACCAGCGTCAACCAGTAGTGTAAAGGCAAGTGAAAGATAATGTAGCCAGTAGGTATTTCAATCACTTTCTTTTTGCTAAGACAAGATTGGGCACGATTGCATACGGAGACTTGATACATGTATTCTGACACCGGTGAAAGGACCGCGGTGATGTCATTAGCAACCATCTACTGGCTGCACGAACGGAAACGGATGGACATGGCCGCACTTTACTAGCAAGCCGGAAGCGAGTATATAACCAGGGACATGTATGAGCCAAAATATCAGGTTTGCCACCAACATCCATTCCTCCAGCGTCATTTCCAGCAATTCGCACTTTACAATCTCGACATTCAAAATGAAGGCTATCGCAAGCATCGTGGCTCTTCTTGTATTGGGAGCTTCTGCTCTTCCTGCCGGTAGGTATTAGAACCAGGTGTTTCGCTCGAATATCTAAATATGCTGATTCTTTGCCAAGGCCTTGATGGTGATGTTGCCAGCAACAAGCCTGTCGCTCCTGATGAGCGAGGCAGCAGCCTCGATGGCGACGTGGCATATATAAATGTCAAATAGCCTGTCGCTCCTAGCAGTTGAGCCGGTCTGGACGGCGACCTTGGCTCGTAACAAATTTGTCGCTTGTGTTACAAGGTGCTCAAGGAGGGCAAACATGGAAAGAGATGGCCCATGCTCATGCGAGTCATGCCCATGTGCTGCGACTGGGAGATATCAAATTGTACCAGGACTGTCATTAAAATCGCGGGTGAAACACCAAAGAAACACATCACTCTTTAATGAAAACTGTTTCGTCCAGTGCCTTGATCCGTTGCGTAGAAGAAACAGAAACAGCAGGTGCTTACAGTGGGATCCCAGTAATTCCGAAGAATTTCCACCAGAGTCGCCGTTGCTGCTGCTTCGGAAAGGACGGCTTTGAGCAGGAGACGATAGAGTCTGTTCAGAAGTCGGAGCACCAAGACGACTGTCTGAAAATCTTCATCGCCGAAGTCGAGAGCCCTGTTACTACTGCCGCGTCAGTCTATGCCGAGCAGAACGAAAGGCGTACCCGAGTTGGGCTTGCCATGATACGTGAAAATTCGCTGCCGACGTACATCACGGAGCGAGAAGAGATGAAGCCCGAGGTAGATGGAGCTAAACGTTTTATATTCTTGGAAGTTATAATTTCAGACTATAGGACATCGCCGCTTCATAAAGGTGCCGGTACGGCGCTGATTGAGGCCATCAAGCGTTACGGGCGGGAAAATGAAAAGGATACACTTTATGTGGATTGCTGGGCAGGCAATGACGCCAAGTTAAACAGGTCAGGTTTCTCAACTAACCGAGTCCCGGGTCCTGGGTCCCGGTCCGGAGCGATAACAAACGTCACTGACAAGACTGTTCTCTCCTAGATATTACGAAAGGCTGGGTTTCGACAAAGTCGCCGACTTTTCTTTTCCCAGAGCAAGTGGGGAGATTTGGCCAGGCACGTTCTTCCGCATAGATCTCCAGAGTCGCTAGGTGGTGACGTCGCCGTCGCGAGGAGGAGCCCACCACTTGATCGTGACGCCGAGGTTCCTCGCGAGACTGATCCACGCGGTGAGGCCCGCCTCGTGGCATAGCATCGACACGATCATCTCCGAGTGGGCACTCATGAACGGCTGGAGTGCCTGTGCGAGAAGACGGAAGAGGGCGGTGGAGGACTGGCCGAACGCTGGAAATATACATGATTGTCAGTCAGGCCATGTTTCCGGCAGAATTGCTGCCATCCCAGGCCAAGAGGATCAACGTCATTCAGCTGAATCTGAGGCTTGCTCATGAAGTTGAGATGCTGGCAAAACTTGTCAGCGTTCCAACCCACGCCCCGACACAGGAAGAGGCCCAAGGAAGAGGCCCAACCAAACCTACGCGTCAATGGACGATCCGAGACATACACTGCCCGCGCCATTGTTCATCGAGATGGTCTCCGAGTTCAGCCCCGGGAATCGCTCGCGCAGCGCCTCAACATCATAACCCGCGGGGATCTGACCAGTATAGTCGCTGGCGACCGGGAAAGACATTTCTGCCGACCCTTGGCGGGCCTGGTCGGAAGAGGACGGGAAATACAGTGTGGAGAGAATGTTGTCCACCGTCTTCGTGATTGAGATTTGGTTTAAGTTGTCACGCTCACGGCGAGTGGCTCGTTGTCACTTGCGGGCGGCTTTAATACACTGCGGCGGTCCTCCATGGGGTTTCCGTATTACTTTGTGCCACCCAGAAAACAGAGAAGATCAACTCGGACAGACCGACACCAAGCCGCGTATCCAATGATCCGGACTGCAACCCGGGGATACTGACTGTATCAAAGCTACTGCATCATGACTCCGCATGATGTGAAGCCATGTATACCGGTATTAGTGCTGACTGTATTGGGATTTCAGTATCAGACAAGGCAGCGATGAATTGGTCTGAAACCCTGAAACGTAACATGGTCAGCATCTTTAACACGGCCCCGACCAACACGCCCCCAACTTGCCCTCATGGCCTATCGGACTATATTGGACCAGAGGAAGGCCGGGAACCCGGTAATGGTGCTGAGGTTGGCGGGGAACACTGAGCGCTCTATAATAGATACTTGCAGTCCGTACGTGGCCTCGACGCGCGGAGGAGCCGTCGTTGAGAGGCAGCCGAGGCAGCTTCATGCCAGATGACAACATCCAAGATGCATCCCACTAGCATCTTTTCTGTTATTTCCCCCTCCGTAACATTACATCTGTAATGAATGTAATGTAATGTAACGTAATGTGTCATTATATACTAGCCCTGTGTAGCTTTTACGCCCTTAGCCTAGCAACCCTCCTTGATCCGCGCAGCAATTATCCTCGGCTGGAATAAATTGTACTTGTAGTAGGGCAGGTCGATGCACTGCAAAGCCAGCACTTGCGCCGGCTTAGAAAATCGCATTGCCTTTCTTCCCGTCTCAGCTACTTTTTCAGGTTCAGCTGTCTTGTCGTTGTTTGACGCGGCCCTCACAATGGACGCGAGATGCGAATGCACTTGCTCCCTGGTCTCCAGCACCGACTGCGAGTTCACGCCGTCAACGTTCATCTACCTGGCGTGGGCCGTCGTCGTCGGGAAATATAGTGATTCACAACGGATCACCATTGCCAGCTCGGTCATCCACCAACTTGCCGAGGGCACCGAGACCAACGGCTCGGACGAGCCTTCCTGGGCACATTCCCCATCGATGTACACCTTGCGAGCGAAGACCTTGTACACAAGGCTTTGCGAGCCGTGCAGGAACAAACAACCCCGGCATTCTCATCTCAGCATGTGAGAGGTATTAGCTCTCCCGCCCAACACGCCTTCAGATTTCAGAGCCTCGTGGGTGGCCAGCACACAGAGTCGTCCAGCCTTGAGCTGCACTGTACGCCCGCCTCGCGCAGAGTCGACCTTGTCGCCGAGTTCAATCGTGGCGAGATTGGCGAGCGGACAGTTGGCAAGATTCTCAGACAAGTAGACTTCGTTGTGCAGCAAGCAATCGGAGCCAGTCCCGGCCAGACAACAATCGGCGACATTGACATCCTCACCCCCGAAGACAGGGAGGAGCTGTGGTCCTGGAACGCCGAGGTGCCGGCAGCCGTAAGGCACTGCATCCACGATGTTATCTGGAAACACGTGGCCGAGCGCCTAGCCGCAGCGGCCGTATGTGCTTGGGACGGAGAGCTGACGTACAGTGACTTGGACGTGCTTGCTACTCGCTTTGCTGGTCGACTAGCTGCGCGCGGACTCAAGCACGGCAGCATCGTGCCTCTCTGTTTCGAGAAGTCCATGTGGGCCACCGTTGCTGCGCTTGCCGTCCTGAAAGCTGGGGCAACGTTCGTCTTGCTTGACCCGCAGCAACCAATGCTGCGCTTGAAGGCCATCGTTGAACAAACAGGGGCGCAGCTCGTTGTGGCGTCAGAGGCCCAAAAGGATGTCAGTGGTCACTTGACAAATCATACGGTCAGCATCGCCGAGGAAGTCAGCCAGATCTCATACATGGCCGCGCTCCAGTCTTTGACACCGGTAGATCCATCAACAGCCGCCTACCTTGTGTTCACGTCTGGGAGTACTGGTTGTCCCAAGGGAATCCTCATCGAGCATGCCAGCTTCTGCTCTGCCATGCACCACCAACTTCACCACTTCGACGTGAGGCAGGACTCGCGGGTGTTTGACTTCGCGTCTTACAGCTTCGACATCTCGCTGCATAACATGCTGGCCACTCTCAGTGTCGGGGCCTGTCTTTGCGTCCCTTCCGATTCAGATCGTGTTGGGAATACAACGGGGGTAATGGCATCCATGCGTGCCACCGTTGTCAGTTTGACCACTTCCGTGGCTCGACTCGTAGAGCCCGCTCAAGTGCCGACCCTCCAAACGCTGATCCTCGCGGGAGAAGCCGTGTTCAGCAAAGACGTCAACAAGTGGTGGGGTAGAGTGCGTGTAATAAACGCGTATGGACCCGCGGAATGCACGCCGATATCGATTATCAACAGCACAGCGACTGACGCATTCACGGCGGCGAGAATCGGGACAGGGAAGGGAAGCGTGACATGGGTCGTGGACCCTGAAGATCATAACAGGCTTCTGCCTCCCGGCGTAGTCGGCGAACTGCTTCTCGAAGGTCCCTGCCTGGCAAGGTGCTACCTCGAGAATGCCAAGAAGACATCAGAGGCGTTCATACAAGACGTACCCTGGTTGCACGCAGGAACGAGCACCCAACCCGGGCGGCGTGGCAGACTCTACAAGACCGGCGACTTGGTGTGTTACCACGAGGACGGGAGCCTCACCTATATGGGCCGGAAAGATACGCAGATCAAGATCCACGGCCAGCGAGTAGAGATTGGAGAAGTAGAGCATCACATTCGGCAGCTGCTGCCTAATAACCTCGACCTGCAAGTCGCCGTCGATCTCGCTACTCCCCAGAATAGAAACGCCGCGACACTGGTAGTCTTTGCCAGCTTCGGTGGCCTGACGAAGCGAGAACTCACCGGTGACGACGCCCAATCCCACCGAGTTGCATCTGCATTGATCCAGGTGGCAGAGCAGTTGCGAGAAATCCTCCCATCTCACATGGTTCCGACGTCGTACAAGCTGTTGGATGAGCTACCCTGACGGCGACAGCAAAATTGACAGGCGAGCTCTGAGAGCCCTGGGCAACACTATCTCAGGGAAGACCTGACAAGTCTCCACATGGAGCCGGAATGCAAGAGACTAGAGATCAGCACGAAGGCCGAAGAGCATCTAAGGACGTTGTGGTCAAAGGTTCTCGGATCGAGCCTTCTGCCATCAATGCAGACAAGACCTTCTACCAACTTGGCGGCAACTCCGTCCAAGCCATCCGTCTGGTTGGAGCTGCACGAGAAGTCGGCATGACTCTAGAGGTTGCGGATGTCTACAAACACCCACGCTTGACTGACCTTGCCAAGCGGCTGAAGGCGTCCGACGGGGTGGTCGGGGCACGCAGCAAATCGGCTCCGTGGAAACGGGGTCGTCGACCAGAGCATGGAGGCAATGCTGCAAGAATTGCGTCAGCTCATTTGCCAAATCCCCGTCCGCCCATCGGGAAGAAAATATGCCGCAGCGACCAAAATCAATCCTGCTTACTGGTTCGACGGGCACTGTCGGCACGTATCTGTTGCACTCACTCCTGGCCCGGCCTTCTGTGTCCCATGTGTATTGCTTGAACCGCAGGGCCGATGGGTTTGCCCATCACGAGAAAACGGCCAAGGCCACCGGCTTCGATTTGACGGCTTATGCTCATAAAGTCACTTTCCTTCGAGGAACGCTTGACCAACCCAGATTTGGAATCAAAGACAAGCATGTGTGGGGACGATCCAAGCCGACCTCGACGTCGTACTTCACGTGGCCTGGCCCGTGAACTACAATCTGGCGTTGTCCGAATTCCGTTCACCCCTCCAGGGCCTGATCAACCTCTTCGAGTTTGCGGCTGGACATCCAGCGGGGACTGAGATCATCTACATCTCCTCGATCAGCGCCGTCGGTCACAAACTGTTCGAGGACTCTCCGGTACCTGAAGATCTGCTCACAATCCGGGAAGATTTCTTCGGCAGTGGTTACGGTAAGAGCAAATACGTTGCCGAGCATCTCTGCGAGGAGGGTGCCCGCCAGCTGGGCCTGCCAATTACGTGTGTTCGGATGGGCCAGGTGGCAGGGCCAATAGAGAGACCTGGTCGCTGGAACCCTACAGAGTGGTTTCCCAGTCTCATGCTCAGTTCGATGTATATGAGCTCCTTCCTGACAGTCTCGGTACCAACGCCAACTCACTTCAATGGATACCTGTTGACGTCGTCTCAGAATTCGTTGTAGAGTTGGTCGAAAAGGAGCTCAACCATGTGCCGGGTCACGCATCCATCCTCAATTTGCTCAACAGTCAGCCCGCTAGCTGGACGTCCATGTTATCGGCGGTCGCTCAATCAATGCAAAACGTGCTTGACACACCAGTTGAGGTCGTCCCCGCCAGAGTGTGGTTGGGGCGTGTAGAGCAGGCCTTGCAAAGAGCGATAAGCAACAGAGACACGAGCATAGTGTCGTTGATCGACGCGCTTCCGGCCGTGAAACTTCTGGACTCATTTCGCTCGACTTTTTCGGAAACAAGGGCCCAGAAATGGGAAGTCAAAAAGGTCCTCGCGACCGAATGCATGAGGGTTTTGCCGGCAGTGCAAAGCTCATGGCTGAATGAATGGATAGTTGAATGGGGCAAGTATCGGCGACGTGCCAGCGAGGCGACTCTAGTCACGTGCCACAGGCTCAATGTCGGAAGACGCTCACCAGAATCATCCAAGGCCCAGCCTGATGTTATTCATAGACCTGAAAGTATTACACACTAGATTGATGGCTATATCCTAGCTAATTGGAATCAAAATGTTCTTGCATGGCTATATACTTGTATACTTGTTTACAATAAAGTGGCTTCTTCTTCATGAACCCGCAGGGCACTTCTGTCCTGGTGGGTTGTATCCCGGATAATCATTAGTCCGCCGCTTTGTCCTCCGTGGAACTTTTCTATTTAAACCCTAACCAGTTTTTTTCCTCGTGTCCCTTCTCCTCCTGCGCAATCCTACGCAACTCTACGAAACCCGCCGCAGCTGAAATGCAAGTCAGGTTTGCGCCGTGGAGCGCCTATCAAGTCAGCAGGTACGATTTCATGAAATTCCTCGATGTGTTCCCCTTCCAATGATGATTCATATCATTTACATATTCTTTGAAAATGGTGATACACAATCCCGAAGTTACACTGAGCACTGGGTTAAACAACGCGTTATTACAAGGACGTCTTACTACTGACAATCGCTGACCCTCGCAGACTCTCCACGCCACGATGCCCGAATGGATGACCGTTGGCGAAAAGAGGTACGTACGTAGCATCAAGCTTTTACCACTCCCTCGCTTCCAAGTGATGTATATTATTGCATTTATATAAACCCGAACTATACTGTGGGATTAAGTTTCAGCCTTGCGTCTGATGGTTTTTTCACAAATCTGCCTCGATTTAACGAACTTGTCCGACGACTTGCTTGCTAACAATGAACCCAGTGACAGGGAACAGCGAGATACAGTCCCCGTGCTCCTAGAAGAGAGGCATTCGAATAGAGGTACGTACGTGGCATCAAGTTTCGTGCTATTCCTTCCTCCCACGTGATGTATATCATTGCAATCATATAAACCCGAACTATACTGTGGGATTAAGTTTCAGCCTTGCGTCTGATGGTCTTGTTCAAAATGCGTTCAATCAACGGACTTGTTCGACGGCCCGCTTGCTAACGAACGCAGTGATATGGAAAAGCAAGATGCACTCGATGATTCGATGATTCAAACCCATGGCCAGATATGCAAGGAGCTCTTGTCCCTGCCCAGTGGAGTGAGGATGAAGCGCCCATCTATGAAGGGTTTCGCCCTCATAGGGCTCGGACTTGATTCATCCGTCTGCCATCGGACACGCTGTTGATGCCAATTGCGCACGCGCTTCACCCACATTTCGTCGAATGCGAAATTTTCCCAGGCCAATGTCAATGAACCGACAAAGGTGTGCGCGGTTGCAAAAGCGTTCAGCGGAGCAGGAGAACTACGCGACTCTGCGTGGTGTATTGCGAGAAATACGCGCGTTGTCGTTCAACGAATCAGACGAAACCATAAAGCTTGTCGTGCAATGACAGTTGTGCAGCAAAATTTTCAAAGACCAGTATCACAGCGCCAAACGACGAGAACCTCTTCGGCATCGTAGGAATGCAAACGGATGACACCCTAGGGCTTAGCGACGATGAATTCTTCAATAAGGAAGAAAAAGAGCTCTAGAAGGCGAACTTCACAGCCAAAGAAAAACAACGACTGACAACTGGGAATCCCCTTATTTTCAACGGCTGCATCCTGACCCAAAGCGCTGATAACTCGCTGACCCTGACCTAAAAGGGCCAAAGTCAAAAGATTAAGGAAGTCAATCCACGATCTCCTACAGCGAAGCAAGACTACGTGGAGCAGAGAGCCCGAGGGAGTTACATCGCAACAGTGTGCCAGCCGGAAGCATCTTACGACCTGTCAATTGCCGCTCAACACCAAGAACCCTTAGCTGACGATATCTCCCAACTCAATCTGCCTTGGCTGTGAAGTTCGCCTTCTGGAGCTCTTTTTCTTCCTTATTAAAGAATTTATCGTCGCTAAGCCCTAGGGTGTCATCCGTTTGCATTCCTACGATGCCGAAGAGGTTCTCGTCGTTTTCAAAGACCAGTAGCAAGCCAGCGACATGACAATAGCATCATGGATCCCGACAATTGTTCATGCTTCGAGCCTGGCAGGCGGCAGGCAGGCCACTGTTCTGTCCAGCCTCGGCACGACCAAGACTTCGACTTGGTTATGAAGAACATCGAGGCCAAAACGCTGATTTGGTGTTGGGAAGTGCACTCTTTTCCCATCTATTAGGGACACTAGTTCGTATTATTGCAGAATATCACCGAAATGCGAATGCTGCTCTGCAAGTGTTTCTTGAGGATGAAACAGCAACACTGATGAGTGAGACGAGCTTAGAAATAGTCTTTGATCAGCACCGACTCCCGCGACTCATGCATCTTCTAAAGCTCTTGTCAATCTGCAAACTGGGTATGATACGAGTGCGAAACATCAAGTCAATCACAGTTGCTTGGAAGTGAATTGTTTGTAAATTTTATCCTACATCCTCTGCTTGCTGTCTAATCCTTCTTCTCGTCGCTCTGCATCTTCTTCCACTGCCTAGCCAAGTTGATCAAGGCCAGGCCCGCCGCGGCGCTGCTTCCATCCTCCACCTGCTTCATCCAGAAGCTATCCGAGCCCGAAATGAGTACCGACTTGCGACGCTCTCTTTCCGCGCGTGACAGATTCACACCAGCCTGCTTGTTATGCTCAATCTGCTCCAAATACTGTAGTCGCCGTGCATATCTCTCGCTGCGCTCTTTCCGAACCTGTTCAGATCCGTATCGCTCAAAGATCCACTTTGCCAATGATTGTAGGACTAACAGCGCGTGTTCGCTGATGAATATGGTCATGGGTAGGGTAGTCCAGCTGCCGCCCCCAATACTATTTGCACCAAAGAGGTGGACTATGGCGGCCGTGGTGATGCTCCCGAGTAGCGTGAGTGTTTCGAGCGCAGTGACCCACGGTCCGATGCCGTCGGATCGGGTAGGCGCAGGTCTTTGATGCTCGATGCAGATCCTGGCAAAGTCGGAGCGGAGCTCTATCCAGTTGTTGACGAGAAATCCCATGGATATCAAGGGCCAGACGGGCGAGAACAAGGCGAGGTAGCCGAATTGAAGCACAATCTCGGCGATGTCGTCTTGAACATTGTACCTGGACCGTGTCGATTGGGTGCGGACTCTCTTTAAGAAATCCGTCTCCACTGGGTCATCGGATGTGAGCATGAGAAGCATGGTATCTTTTGTGTAGGCTCGGCGATAGTCGCGATACCACTCGTTTAGCTTGTACTTGATCAGGGGAAGGATGTTCTCTTCGAAGAAGTCGGAAAGTTGACCTGTTACCGTGAGAGCAATGACCTCGTTGCGCAGCCGGTCTGAATCGGGCCGGAAGGGCCTCAGGGCGAGATTGCTTGTGAACTTGGGAAAGAGGCGTCCCAGAAGTTGCTTCACGTGAGGGATAATGTCATCTCCAAATGGAACGTAGACAAATGCCGTTAATAGGATCGGGAGATAATTGGTGATGATGCTGAGAACAAAGAGTTTTTGTGTCAAAGACATTTCATGATGGTCCGCCGTCCGGTGGTTTTCGTACTCGGTCAAGGCGGCAGCGATACCTTCCAGAGCAGAGGAGATTCGGGGAATGGCGACGGCTAGCAGCACGGTTGGCACATATTCCTGGATGTCGGTCAGTTTGGTGAAGATTCTAGAATAGGTTTTATTGAGGGTCGCATGGTTTACCAAGACGAATCTGTGAGGACCTTCATACGTCTCACAGATTAAGACCTCAACCACGAAAACCGAGCAAATCATTAGGCCCAGTGCAAGGGCAGACAATAAGATGAAGGGAACCTGAAGTAGCTGCCGTGAGATCTGCTTCCATTTGGGAAAGTAGTGCTTGATGCGACCATTCTCATCTGCAATGATGTTTTCGTACTTGAAGCTCGGCCTATTCACTTTGACCTTGTTGACGCCTCTCACTGTCCAGCGGATGCTGAGGTCTACCTCCTTGATCTTCCAGTACTCCAGAAAGACGGTGCACCACACGCTCGTCAGGATGGCGTAAGCTAGAGAGTACTTTGAATGAAATTGCCAAGCAATGAGGCCGGTGATGGCAGGGAAGATCATGAACATGAGGTATGTCTGGATAAAGGCAAAGTAAAAGGCGACTTTTGAGCCATGAAGGTCGCGAATCCTGTCAAAGTCCTCGACAGTCAACATGATGCGCCTGCTCAAATGTCGCAAAATGGACTGGTTTTCGGGCTCATTATGAAGAGGAAACATGGACTTGACATGTTCCCAGTCCCCGACTTGGGGTGTGATGCCAGCACCACCGAGGTCTTTCGGCCAGAGAATCAGATGATACAAGGCAAGCAGGTCTTCTGCCTCAAAAGGCCCCTTACGACGGTGTCTTTGTCGCCCCCGGGGTGGGATTGCCTGATGGCGTACAGCCAATCCTTGACTCTGCAATGGAGTCAGCGAACAAGCACCTGGGTTGCAAACAATCTCGTGTCGACGCAAGTTGGGCCGTACCTTTGCTTGTACACGGCATTGCCCAGCAACTGCTCAGATGCCTTGACAAAAACCAGGATGGTCTGTTCATAGCCTGGACGGACCTCGGTGTGCAGACCTGCTGCTTCGAGATTATCCAGCAGGTGGTTGAACTCCTGGTTGCCACATCATAATCTTGGTCTGGTCAGCTTGCCCTCCCTGATGTCATGCTCGGCGTGTCGTATCATACATACCCACGCCAGCAAAGTCGTATACCACGACGTACTTGTCGTTATATGTCTGCTCATCTTTGGCCAGCGGCGACAAATTCTGCCCTGTCTCCGTCTGCTTCACGGGGACGCCGCCTCGTGAGTCGGAGATGGCGGAGCCAGGTGATTGTCCACGGGCAAGGACAAAGATGGGCGGTGACGATCATCGGCGGCGTCGGGAGCCATCATGATTGCAAGATCAAGCCGGGTCGATGGCTAATTGAGGCGGTCAAATCGACCCAGTCAACTCAGTCTGGTCGTTTGAATTGGAGACGACATCGGACGACATCGGACGACATTGGCACCAAAAAGAGTCCAAGGGTCGAGGATTCCGCGAGCTGCCAACTGCCAATGCAAGAGGCCAATCCAGGGCTCGGAACGGCAACGGCAGCAACAAATCAACGTCACTGCATCCATCTCCATCCATCTCCACCCATCTCCACCCATCTCCACCCATCTCCACCCATCTCCACCCCTCTCCACTTGCTGCGCCGCGCCGCCAGGAAGCGATCGATGGGTCTTCTCCTTTTCTCACAGAAACGTGTGACACGATGTTGGATTGATTGACGCCGTCCGGCCGGAGACATCTCCGCTGCCGGAAACTTCATCCTGGGCCTGATCCAGCGAACCAAGTCAGTCTTGCGAACATGATGCTGACAATCATGATGCGTGATTCTCACATATATGGGCTTCATGACAGGAAGCGGCACTGCTGTTCTCTACTGGCGTGAGCGCTACTACTCCGTACAAATGCACACCTAAATCAGCCGAGCTTTTAGTGGCTTAATTGAATTCTTTTCATTCTTATACCTCCCTTGAGCCGTCACTAAACGCGTGGTATCCATGTCGTTCCCCATCGCCCCTACGTCTGGACGAGTCTTCTTCCATCGCACCCATTCATCTTCCTTGCCAAGTGACATCTACTTGTCCACTTTAATGAGCTCCCACCCAGTTCCCCATTTTTCCCTAGTTCAAATCCTCGAGCTTCGCCTGCAGACTTGATCTGCCGAAGCTCGTCATTATATGGCGCGTAGAGTATATGACTTCCATCTGAGGACCGACTGGCATGAAGTCGTTGAAAAGTTCCATGTTCCAATGCTTCGTTAGAAAATTCACCTGCATAGCTCCACACCTTGCTTCCGTGTCCAAGATATCTGCCCGTAACTCGATTTCGAAGGCCCAACCATCCATTTTTCAGGCTACAGTCCCAGTGCCAGTGCCACTGACTGCCGAAAGTCCCCGTGCCGTCACAGGCTTGAAGTTCGAGCTTCCTGTTGACTACAGCCAAAGCTTTCCCAGTGCTGCGCTCAACAATGATGAACCTTTCGCCATCTCGTGGATCAGCGTCGTTGATCAAATTTGGGCCTCGGGGTACCATAGTGGTGACACTCGTACTCGGCGTTTGCATGGAGTCGCCCGTCACTGGCGATGCGCCGTCGGTGAGACCTTGGTCAGGGTGCTGCTTCATGTTCACTCTTTATATATGTCAGCTATTGCCTCGGGTGTTTGTACAAGTTTGCAAGCCTCGCTGGCGAGAAACTGGTGTTTGGTGCCGCGCTGACAACGGACATACTCACGTTATTAATAAGAACCTTTCTTGTCTTCTGAGAACAAATTCTCGAGAATGGCTGAAGGGGCAAAAAGAATCGCGGGATTTGCTTCGTGGAACACTGACGAGCTAGAGATGGACCGAAACGAGTTTGAAAACGGGAGAGAAACGCAAATGTAAGGGAGGGTAAATTTGTTTCCTACGAAGTGAGGCTCTGTGAACCAAAGAGGCCGAATGGGTCACCCGCCAGGTGCAACGGTCCGTCAACAGTCCGTCAACAGTCTGTCAACAAGTCATGGTCAAACAGTCACTTTAATTTATCCCCTGAGCTTTCCAGAGCAGAGACATGCATGTTCGTCGTCCACTGCGCCGGTACCAGAGATATCCTCCTCACGAAAAGCACTTTTCTGTCTCCAGGTCTCCATGTAACAACCCTCTTTCCTTCCTTTTGAAATGCAGATTGCCCTCATGATGTAGGTTTACGTCACCTTTTCGAAGCACCATTCGGATCCTCCATCCTGTCTGATGACCAACTTCTTATTTCCGCCCTCCACGGCCACCTCCAGGAGCTTCTGACCTTGGATGACAAGTAATTTGTAATATCCAACGCGGGTCGGGAGAATGTGGATATATTCCCAGTCTCTGTGGTGCCCGGCCTCGGCGATGAGCTCTGAATTCCTGTTATAACCGAGATACCGTGCCGTCACGGCGTTCGAAAATCCAAACCAGCCTTCCTTCTTCTCGCAGCGCCAATGACAGCCTTTGTTCTCACTCCATTCGAACGCCAAGGCTAGTTTTCCCTTTTCCACAGTCAGAGATCTGCCAGATTCTTCAATGATCAAATATGTGCCTCCGCACTGGGGCAAAGCGACGTCGTCGCTCACGTCAGACATTGCCTCCCCGACACCAACAGTGCTGTCGGGTGTCATTGCGCTGATGATGGACGAAATATCGTCAGCCAACTGCTTTACGTCAATCTAACTTCGATCAGTGACTAGTCGTGATAATGTACGAGCTATTGTGCAGGCAAGGGGTTGTGGTGACGTGCGTGAACAGAAAAACCTACGGTCATTGTGTCTTGTCTCTTCGGTGGAAGCCTCAAGGAGTCTTAGCTTCTGCAGGCCACATGTGTTTTGAATCTTGGTGAAGGTCAAGAAAGTTTTCAGGACTCTCGCGAGGTAGGGAAGAAAGACGACTTGGCCCACATGATCAAGTCGGCACCAGATCTGTGAATCAGGTCGAGTCAGAGAGGCAAACGGGCACGTCCCGCGTTTGCCGCGTTGCCATGTATTCACCAAGAGGCTGGCACTTGGGGATTGGTGTCGGATTCTCATGATCCTACCTCGCAATTCAACCCCAAGGAATTTAGGTGACAGAAGCTTGAGAATTGAGGGAGTTGACGATCTCTTCGGTGATGGATGTCTAAATGCCTCATTTTACAGCCCTGTGGGTGGTTCAAGAGGGTGCAGCGGAAACGAGGCGCTTATAATTGCAGTGTCTGCAAACACTTACTTGTCATCACAGCAGTGAACTCCATGGAAATAGTTGGTTCCATAACCAAAGCTCAAAAATTAAGCGACTTGGGTCGAAATATTCGAGCAATAACTACCAAACACGTCTTGGACTGGTCTGGTCTGTCTGGGGCCCCATTACCCCTACCCTAGAACGCAAGCGGTAGCACATCTCACACCTTGACAACAAAAGTACCACCTACGGACGACCCGTGTCGGGCGTGTCAGGGTCGTTTTCACACATCTGCAGAGTTAGGCTCGCCGCCTAGATTGAATTCATCTCAAAACACATCGTGGCCCTGGCCGTCCCATCCCAAGCGCCTGATGCAACGTTCAGTTGGCCCTCATCCCGAAAACGCCGGTGCGCCCATTTCGAGAATCAAACTCCCAAGACAGTGAGACGCAAATGCCTGATGATTTGATAATTCCCAGGAGAGTGAAGAGCAAATACATGAGCTTGTAGCATGGAAGCCGACCCGACCAGAAAGATTATACACAAGTGGCAGTGGCGCGGCGCGGCGCGGCGCGGCGCAACCATCGTGACCATCGTCAACGGCTCGACAAGGTTCCCAAACCTCATCGCCTCATCGCTTCACTCTTCCTCTTGCTGAGCAGCAGGAGCGACTTCGCAAGCTTGAGCAAAGAAGATCCTGGCGGGAACTTCCTGGTCGTTCGTGATGCTGTAATAATTGCCTGCTCTTCAGTCAGTACGCCGACGCCGTCGTCAGGAGCCAGCTGGAAAGAGTCTCTCTCTCACCTCTGGGCACAAACCAGGTCCCTCCGGCAGATATCCGGAACTGAACCTCATTAATGGTCACCAGGACTTTCCCGTAATGAACAAAGAAGACCATGTGCATCTTGCGCGAGTTCTTGGGTCGCTTCTCGGCCTCGGGGGTAGATCCACCACGCCCGCGCCCATAAAGGGCATCGTGAGCGTCTTGGCGAAGCGGAACGTGGCGTCCGGAATCTCCTTGACCTTTATCGCATCTGCCGCGATCGCGAGTCGATCCTGCGTCACACGCACCTCCTCGTCGTCGCCGGGCGGAAAGGCCTCGTGTTCTGGCTCCCACAGAACAATATCTCCCATGACCAGACCCTCGTCCATCTCCCAATCTTCGAGCTCCTCCTCCTCCTCAGCGGCTTCGTGGATCATCTTCTTTGCCTTTGTCCGGGTCTTACTTCGAGGAGCCCGGGCTGATGGCGGCGCGTTGGGCGAGATTCGGATAACATTCTTGACACGTGGCCCCGACTCGTGGTCGACCGTTGCCTCTCCCCATATGTCCATCCCCGACTCGAATGTCGCCCTGACTGGTGTTGGCTTGTAGAAGTGCCATCGTTTCGAAACGACACCAGACCTCTTGATCTCGGCATAGGCGGGCCACGCTGTATCTCCATGAATGTCTCGTCGCCTTCACCTTCATCCTCATCCTCATCCTCGTCCTCATCTCTCCGTTTTGGTGGCGGGCGCTCCGTTTTGCGGGGTCTTCCTCTGCCTCGTTTCACTACTGGCCTTGCTTCGACTTTTGGTGCCACATGTACTTTCGGTCTTGGAACGGGTGGTGCTGCCGTCGTTCCTCTTGATGCTGAGGTTCCTGGCCTTGGTGGCGGGGGCATCTCTGTACGTTGTCTCTTCTCTTCTCTCGGAGATTGGTATAGGTCCTCTTCCAACTCGCCTCCTTCGGGGGCGTCTCTGACGGACGCTTCTTCTTCGTCCCGGACATCGATTGCACGGGCTGTGACTTCCTTAGAGGCGGTAATGGTGGCGACGACTTGACCAGCGACGACGGTGATTTAGCTGGTGATTGTTGCGGTATGCCTCCGGGCGAATCGTTCACATCCTGGGGAGGCAGACCATAATCCGCTCTGCTCTCGAATCCCGCCCCAGTGAAATTATCGCTCCTCATCGCATCAAACATGTCCATGGATTCGTTCACGAGGTCCGACACGGTCGGATCTCTTTGTTCCCCAGCGTTGGATCCACCGGCAAGTCTCCCCGTCGTCTTGCGATTCTTCTTCGCCCTGCTCCTGCACCCTATGCAATGACGATGGCCTTGAAGAAAGGTCCCTCACATCTTGCCCGTCCACGCTCTTCGATTTCCCCGCCACTTCAGCAAAGTCCAGTTTCCGAGTGACTGTCACATCGCGGTCATCAGCCAGACCGCTACGAGATGGCGAAGACAGATGATCGAGATGGGGGTTCTTCTTGGCAGGTGAGTTGAGGTGAGTCTTGATAGGGGATCGGCTTTTCGGTATCGGGTACGTTATGCTGCGTCGATTCTGGAGTAATGTTTGCGGTCCGGGTCCATCGCCTGTCACGCGGTCAGTTTTACCGGCCCTGCACTCATCTCATGATCAAACCATTGCGTTGAAGTTCCAGCTGCAAACTTGTCGGCACTCACTGGATGCGATTTCCATTTCGCCGCTGCCCGCATCATCCGAGCCTTCATCCTCTCCGCTCGCGGGCTTTTCTTCGTGCGGGGAGAAGATGGATTCGAGCGGTTGCATGCCATGCTCGTCTCGTTCACCTCCATCTTGTAGTACGACACCGGTTTTTCTAAGGGCCAGCGTGTCAGCGCATTTGATTTCCCGTCACCTTGGCAGCATCGTTTTGACCGGTATTCTTCAACCACCAAAGCCGCACGTACCGACCACGAACTCCAAGCTGGTGGAATGCTTGCGGCTCAGGCCGCGGACGCTTGACGGTCCGGGCCATGGCAAACAAAGAAAGGTGCAGAAATCCACCACCACTGGTCGGATTTTTTTTTCGATGCGCAAACACTGTCGAGGTCGTTTTGTACTCGGTGTCACGCTTGAAGCTTTTTTGACGCGTGGTGTCAGCTTTTGGGGAAGGTGGAGCATGGATGTCGCCTTTGACTGATCAATTGTCAATGCTAGTGTGGGGCATTCGTGTGGGGCAGCAGCCTTACAAACGCGTTCTCCCTACGGATTACGCGTAAAGCACAACCCTCCAGAAAATCCAGATTTCAAACATCACCAACTTGCAAAAGCACAAATCGCCCGCAAACAACACAAAAAAAAAAAAACCAACCATGGACGAAGCCGACGACACGCGCCCCCAGCTCAACATTTATCCCCCGTCCATCCACCACTCGCCCCTCGTGACCGGCGCCTCATTCACCCACTACTCCCCGTCCCGCCCGCCCTCCTCGCCCCCGAATCCTCCTCCTCCTCCTCCTCGCCCTCGCCCTCGGCACCAGCGGCGGCGACGAAGCCCCCACCCGCCTGCTGCCTCGGCGTCGACGAAGCCGGCCGCGGTCCCGTCCTCGGCCCCATGGTCTACGGCGTCTTCTACCTCCCCTCCCGCTCTCCGACCCCTCCTCCGCCAAACCCACCACTTCGACGACTCCAAGGTCCTCACGCCCGCCGTCCGCGCCTCCCTCATGCGGCAGCTCTGCACGCCCTCGACCGACCTCCACTCCTCGTGCGGATGGGCCACGGCCTCCCTCTCCGCGCGCGACATTGCCGCCAACATGCTCCGCCCCGACGCGTACAACCTCAACGCGCAGGCCATGGACGCCACCGTCGATCTGATAAGGGGCGTCCTCGCAAGGCGTCAACGTCCGCGAGATATACGTCGACACCATCGGCCAGCCGGCCGCTTACCAGGCCAGGCTGCAGCGCGTCTTCCCCGCCACAAAGATTACCGTCGCGAAAAAGGCCGACAGCTTGTATCCCTGCGTCAGCGCGGCGAGTGTCTGCGCAAAAGTCACGAGGACGCCGCCCTGGAGGAGCTGTACAGGTACAGGTACAGGTGCGACGATGACGACGAATTGGAGTGGGGTCGGGATATCCCTCTGACGCGAGGTGCGTGAACTGGATGAGGAGGAATATGCATCCCGTGTTCGGGTGGGGTCCGGAGTGCAGATTCAGCTGGGGCACGGCCAAGGATATGCTGGAGGAGAGCGGGCGCTGTAAAGGTCGATTGGCCGGCTGGGGAGGAGGAGCATGACACGATGAGGTTGACGGATTACTTTGGCAGCGGCGGCGACGGCTGCGACGGCGGCGACGACGATGAGTTGGGGGCTGGTATGGTTCTGCTGTGGGGTTGGAGGCATTCTGAAATACAGTAAATAATCATGTGGCACTGAATCAATGTTGCAAAAGTGAATGCAGACCCAGGGTCAGGGTGTGCAGTTAGTCATGGACATTATCTCGTATCCTGCCATAGAGAGACTAATCTTCCGACTACGTTACGTTGCCCATCAAAAAGCGCCGCATCATACCGGACGGAACCCACGCTTTATACCCATACATACATACATACATCCATACAGCCAGCCAGCCCCTCAAATGTCATCGAGGCCCTCCTCCGCAGAGCCGGCCTTCTTGCCCCGACTGTCCAGTCTGTCCATGCCTATGCTCTCGCCCTCGCCCTCACCATACGCCGGAGGGTTTGCAGGCACATTCAGGGCCTGTCTCGCCGTCTCCGAGTTGGCGATGAACTCCCGCAGCTGCTGTTTGGCGATGTCAACGCCCTGGTTGACGGCCGCGTTGCTCATTTGCATCATGGGACCCAGCAGGTTCAAGGTATACGCGAGATAAGTGCCACCCGCAAGCATGATGAGGAAGACGAACAGGAAGGGGTTTCGCAGGACTATCCGAGGGTGGATTCAGCATCGTGTCAAGATCAATACCGTGTCACCAAAAGAAGAAGCATTCATTGCAACTTACCCATAAAGATCTCGTTCCATCCCAGCGCAATCAGCAGTCCGTAAAAGTACCATGGGATCTGGGCCACGCCGCCAATGGCACTTCTCTTGGCTTCCACGTAGACACCATCCGCCGTCTTTTTGAATCGGACAACAAGATCCTGGCGCTTGCTTTCGCTGAGCACAGTCATTTCTTCCTCGAGGCTCTTGCCCTCATCTTCGTCGACGCCACCGATGGGGGCCAGGTCCTCCTCATCCCCGGCTTCAACACCAGTCGGTTGTCCTCCGACAAAGCTCACAAGATCCGGGGCGCGTATGTCGTTGATAGACGGAATCGCGACAGGAGTGGGATGAGGGTGAGGGTGGACTCTCGTGCCTTGGTGTAGATTCCCTCGATATCATCAGAAGGTCGCCATATCCGCGGAACGCCAGCCTCGTCATATCGGAACTTATCCTCGAAATTCTCCCGCAGCTTCAGGAGGATGTTGCCCTCCATGACCTCCTCATCGATCTTTTCCCGCAGACCAACCCAGCTCTTGCGGCGCAGGCGCCACATGCCAACCTCGGCTTCTTCGTCGCTAGCGTCAAAGCTCTTGGCACGGTCCGCGAAACGACTCTCGGCTTCCTTGACGATGCCGGTGAAGACACCCCACACGCGATCCCAGAGGTCCTTCTCGCCGGGCTTGTCTCCAGTCTCGGGTGCGCCCGTACCGCCGCGTCCTGATCCCAGCTTGTTGAACTCGAGGCCAATAGCCTCGCCGAGCCGGGACTTGACCCATCGCTCAACCCTCGTCGCCAGTCGTCGCATTTCCTCCTTGCGCAACTTGCCGCTAACTTCGTCGAGCTCGGCCTCGAACAATGAGTATTGGGGTTTGAAGTTGGTCCACGGGAGATCCTCGATCGCCAAACCCTGAGCTTCCGTCTTGAATATGCCCAGCGTCTTCTGCTTCTCGTTGGCAACAATCTCGGCGAATTCGTAACCACCACCCGCCTTCTGCCCGGCCTTGACTTTGCTTGTCACAGCATCACTAAATGCTGACACTCCGGCCTTGTGGGCAGCTGCCAGTTGGCCCATGTACAGCGCCTTGAGTCTCGCGTCGACCTTGGCCTCCAGTTCTTGCCTCTTGCGCGCGTACACACCTTGGTGGTAGCGACTGGCTTGGACCTCGAATGCACCGAGAAGCTTGGCGCGGGCTGCACTGCCTACGCCGCCGAGGTCTGGCAACACAAGAATCTTGCCCAGTTTTGTTGCCTCGCCCTGCTGCTCCTCTAGAGGAGCCACAACGAGGTCGAATGCCACCAGGACTTCGCGAGAGATTTCGTCGCACCGGAACTGGGCCAGTAACTCTTGCTGCGTCGGCAGGTCGAGATCCTTGTTGTTGACAATCTGGTCCCAAATGCCCTCGGCATATACCGAGAAGCCATCGGCGGGGATCCTTCGATGATACTCTGGCAGAAACAGGCCGCCCTCGAGCTGGTCATCACCCCCTTGTTGCCCCTGTGACCAGCAGTAAATCTCGTGCCGAGCTTCTGCACTTCGCTGACAAACTTTTCCGCCTGAAGGATCTTGTGCGGCAAGGCTGCGAAGCCAAAGTCGAAGTAGTCTTCGATCCGGGAGTCTTCCAGGCCCTGGGGCTTGGAAATAGTCGACCAGATTTTGGTGAGATCCTGTATCAGGGTTGTGCGGAGGTTGGACAGCGGTGTGGTGCCAAGATGATCTCGAATAACGAAGAAAAGAAGCGATCGAGGTGTTGACCTGCGTGGGATGTGAGCGAGTAAAATCCATCCGACGTCCTGTGCCATTCCCGCCAAGGGAAATAGAGACGAGAACCTACTGTTTATCCTTGAGAAAGATCTGCAGGTTGACCTCGAAGACGGTCTTCAGCAAGCCCATGTTGGCCCCTTGGTACAAGCCCACCTGGTGCTCCCAGATGTTGACAATCAGTACTTCACTCGTCGCCAGCGCAAATAACGCGCTCTTCCTCTCAAAGTCCTGGTCCTCGCCACGTTCGCGACCGTCGGTGCCCTCAACGTCCATGACGAGAATGTTGTCGGCCATTTTCGCGCCGGCACTCTCCTCGCGCTTGTTCTTGGACATCCATATACCCTTTGTTGTTTGGCGTCGTTCCGTCTCGGACATGACCGAGAACTCGGTGCCAAACAGGTTGTTCAGGAGCGTAGACTTCCCGGTGGACTGGGAGCCAAAGACGGAAATGAGGTGATAGTTGAAGCCGGACTCGGCGACATGGGTGTTTTGTAGGTAGTCATTGAGGTTGCCACTAATATTGCAAGACGCGCGCGTGCGCCCCCATGTTAGCTACGGCCCTCACGGGTTCTACTCTGTGGGCGGATTGACGCCGATCCGATGCTTACTTGAATTCTTTTTCCTCGTCAATGACTTGCACGCCATGGTCGTAGCTTCCGCCGGCAGACTTGTCGCCCACGGCAGAGAAGTGGCCGTTCATGATAGCAGCTCAAGGGGGAGGGGAGGAGGAGAGGGGCAACGCAATGCGGAGAGCTCCAGGGGCTACCAGCATCAGACGCTTGGCGCAAATAAGGATAAGGGGAAGCGTGACCAACTTCCGGGGAGGGGGAGTCAAGAAACAGAAAAATAAATGCGGCAAAGGCAAAGTGGTACTGGAAAAAGAAATAAAAACGCCACGAGCCCGGAAGAAGAGACGATGTTCGAATGGGCCGAGGGATGCCAGCGGGCGCGGGAGGGAAATCGGGAAGTTGTCTGGTTGAGTTGTGACCAGATAACGCCGAGCCCTTGACCCTTGTGATCTTGCCATGCCCCACCGTACCAGGGCAGAAAAGTTCCCCACGCGGACCGCTTGATTTTTCCGCCTCCGGGGTCGAGCCGGGTTTGTTGCTGGGAAGCGCTCCCTTGATTGGTCGCGTCAGGTTTTGATGGGCAGGCCGCGAGTAGCGTAGCACTGGCGGGGCATGAGTTGAGATTCGTGATCGACTTCAGATTTCAAACCTCAACATTGAACCCCAGCCAACTCCAGCTCATCTGTACAACAAAAACACGCCCTCTACCTATCAACCACAAGCCATGTTAATCAGGGAATCCCACACCGACGTCCCAACGTCTGCCAACGGCAAGTCCAGCCCAATGCGTACGTAACAGCAGACCGCACCCAACCAACACAACGCCAAATCCAACAACCTCACTCGTCACCCATCACTCATCACTCATCAGGCATCTTCCTCTTCCATCCCACCATCCCAGGCTATCCCCACGCGTAAGCGCTTTACTCCCAATTCCCCATGCGACGGAACAACCCACGTGCAGTAGATTCTAAAAGTGAACAGTCGTTTCCCAGGAGTATGCATCTTCAGTGAAATCTACCAAGGTTACCCAACTCCCACAGCCACAGCAGACTTTCCAAATCTCATTCCCACTCACTCACCCATTCGCAGTCGCCGGGCCCGTCTCCCGCTTCGCCCGCCAAATCGCCGGCCAAGGCTTCATCGTCGCCGCGCCATCCTCATACCACGATTTCGTCGGCCCCGACCCCTAAACTACGACATTGCGGACACGCACCGCGGCAACAGGTTCAAGATTGAAAAGGTAAAGTTGCATCGCGTCTCATGCAGCGTTGGGTTCGGACAACACAGCCCAGCATACCAACGACTTGTGATGCTAAAAAAAAAAACAGACCCTTGAATCATACGACGCAGACTCGTCTGCAACTGTTGACCATCTCCTGTCCCTGCCAACGTGTACCGGTCGAATTGGTGCCACGGGCATGTGTCTAGGCGGACACCTCGCGGTTCGAGCAGCTGTACGTTCCAGCCTTCCTCGTCATCTGAATAATCAGCTCACGGGTTTCTCGACGTTCAGCTTGACCCCGTATCACCGCCACGGTAGCCTACTTCGCAACAGACATCCACTCTCGTACGCTCGGCCCATACACCTCTGCCGATTCTTCTCCTTGCGCGCCACCTTCCTCAAATCACACCCTCGACCTCTTTCACAAGCTCAAAGGCGAGGTAACCCTCGTGTTCGGGATCAAGGACACGCACGTTCCCGACCAAGGACGCGACTTGATCCGCCATAAGCTCCGGGAGGCAGGCGTGGTCTTTAGTTTCCACGAGTTCGCTTGGGCGCAGCATGCTTTCATTCGGGACGAGCTGAGCAAGGGACGCTACGATCCTGCCGTGACAAAGGCTTGTTTTGAAGTCTTATTGGAAGTATTCGGGAGGGTGCTGAAGACAGATCTGGGAGAGCCTCAAGGCAACCCGGCTGAACCGGAACATGTATGCTAAGCAAGCTATGCAAGCAGAAGGGCAGGATTGGGAAGGAAAATACGGCACACTCTGGCACACTCTGAAGCGTAGCCCAATGCACAAGATTAGCTCATCATCAATGGGACAGACATGAGGGGAAACGATGCTTCAGACAATCAACCACGCTTAGCGGGATCTAGGGAAGAATACTACTTCATGGCGATAGATGCCGGCTCTTTTGCAGTTGAGTCTGCGGCGCAGCTAATGTAGTGGACGCCAATAACCAAAGGGGGTACCCAAGCGAACCAGTTCTATAATCAAAGCCACTACTTTCTGTATCTCCTACTTGCGAGTAGTATTTCATCCTTCTATTTTCTTTTCACCACATGTCAGTTCATTTCATACACATTCTGTGCTCTGTGTAAAGCATTTTAATGTTGGCCAGTGGGCGGGTCACGTGGTGGTTCACGATGTTCACGATGCAGACCACCGCCGTGCTGTGTTCTTTGGGAGGCCGCCGGATGAAGGACTTCCTCGTCCTCCTCCTGTACAGTGGCCTCATGATGACCACTTCTGCTGAAGCTATAGAACCGTTGAGGCAATCCTGTTTGAGCTTCTTCGTCAAAATTTGCCCGGTGGGGGCTGGTGGTATCCGTAGTAGGGCTGAGCGTCTGAAGGCCCTCGCCAGCCCTCCTGCGTCCGCGCTGGCTCTCCTTCTTGAGAAGTTCGTTTCGAACCGACTCAATGTCCTTGGAGCGGCGTGGGTCTTCAGATGGTGAGCGCGAGGTGGATGATCGGTCGTCGCGGAAGTCCCAGTTGCTGCTTGTCTCCACAGCTAGTGACCGGGCATTGAGATCAGCAACAGCGTGCTTCTCGGCGGCGCGAGCTTCTTCTTCAGTCTGATGAGTTTTCGCGGGTACCATACGTCCAGCATCTGCGGCTTTAGAAGCGTCGGCACGACTTTTGGCCGCCCACTGGTCCGTCACGGCAACCGAATAAGTTGGGTTCGTGGGTCCACCCAAAACCTCGTCGCCACCTCCGGGAGCATGAATGGGAATCTGCTTGAGAGCAAGAGCCAAGGCACACATGAACTTGGAGCGGCGAGTAGCTCGAACGATACCATTGTGCCAGTTAGACTTGTGCTGAATGGACATCTCAAGGGTGAGTTTATCCAGATTATTGACACTGACAACTCCAATGGTGAACTCGGGCTTGAAGTCGCGAGAATTGTCCGGGTGTTTGACAAACTTCTCCATCTCGGCACGAAGTAGTTCGATGTCCTCAAACGAAGTGTCGTACGAGACATCAACGGTGAAGGACTCAGTCATAGCCTTGCTGCGTGTAACATTGTCGATCCAAAGATTATTCAGCACAATGTTTGGCACCTGCCACCTCGTAATTAGTCCTCTGGTTGTGTCATGACACGATTCGGGGCTTACTGATTCATACCTGAGTAACCTGGTTCTGCGCAGTCTTGGTAAAAACAGTATACAGCAACGAGATCCTTTCCACCATCATCTGTGAACCACTGATTTCGCATCGGTCGCCAACGTCATACGGGTGTTTGACGAAAAGAAAAATGCAAGAGCCCAGGAACTCCTGGGTAGTGACAGCAAAGACAAATGACAGAGAAAGAAGAGCTGTGCCAGCAGTCGCCACAGTGGTCAAGAAACTGCTGTGGAAGAAAAAGACTTGTAACTTGTTAGCAACGCGCATTGACGCCGAGTTTCAGGGGACCCAAAATCCGTAGGGAAAAAAAGAAAGGGGGCCTACGGAAAATGAAAATGCTAATCAGGACAACCACGAATAGCAAGACTTTGTCGAAAACGCGAAGGGCCTGTCCGATATCCTTCATGCCCTCACCAATCGCTTTGCGCTCCGTGCCCATTTCAACTGTTTTGCGTACCATTTCGTCGAGACTGATGTCGCCGTTCAAGTCCGAATCTATCATGTTGAAAGCTTCTTCGGCCTCGGCCTTGTACGCAGGGCCAAGAACTTCTTCAAAGTCTTCAATGTAAAGTGCATCTTTGCCTTCCAACACGAATGACATCCAGATACGCCTTCCCAGGGCCTCGGACGGCAACTTCTTCTCCAAAGCCTCAAGCACAATGGAGTGGGCAGAGTTGGGGTTGAAGACTTGCTTTCCGGTGATTTCGTGGGCAACATGACCAACGACTGATGTGACCTTGCCTCCGAAACGTCCAACGTCACCGATAATCTTCATAGGTGTAGCGGAGCCGTTGCCACCAATGATCTTCCTCTTCTTTGATCGCAACATCATCTCAATGCTATCGTTGATGACGTGATCTTCCTCGGAGAACTCGGGACAGTACATGGGAAATAGCGTTCGCGAGGCATCGAAGAGGAGCCCGAGAAGGTGAATCTCGCGCTTGGAGGCCTTAATCCTGTTGGCAAAGGAGCGCTGATGGTAGGATACACCAATCAGTTGAACGAAGGCTTTTTCCACCAAGAGCACGGCCGAAGAGACAAACAGCGCGCCCAGTATTTTCTCAATCACATCGGTCCACTGGATTCCGACAGAGAGCGCGCCACTGAAAAGATTTTTGAAGGTGAGCCAGGTGGCAAGGGCCCAGAAGAAAAGCGAAAGCGTTATGTTGAGGTTCTTCAAAACAGTGGCATACTTGCGAACGCCTGTACTGACGACGCCTGAAACAAACATGAAGACTTTGGGAAGCAGCCAAGCCACCGTCTTGCCAGCCCAAAGTGTCAGCCAGGTAATTTCAACCCAGAGCAGAAGACTGTAGACTGAAGGACCGTTCTTGATGTTGGGCTTTCCGTTGGTAACCTCGACTCTCACGGTGCCAATCGTGGGTGAATCCTTATGACCCGTCAAGGCTAGAATGATGACGGGCACTGCCAGGATGATGCCCACAGGAATGATATAGACCATGTAACGGGTAATGACGGAAAAGCCGATGATCTTGGCGTAAAGTTGCCCAAGGGCATTTACGCTCACTTCATCGGAACCACCAGTGCCCTTACGCCCTAGTCTCTCATCTTCAAACTTTCGCCGACGACCAGCGTGGCGATGCTTCAGCTCAGAGTCGCCCTTCTCGTATCCATCTGGCGAGCCGGAGTCGTAGGAGTTCGAATTGCCCTGATTAGCCTTGCGTGCGCCCGTGGAAGAAGCATTGCTTCTGACAGCCGTCAGAAGGATTCCAGTTTGGTTCATGTCCGCCTCCCACGTATTTTCCAATGGTATAAAGCCTGAGTTCCGAGATGTAAGAGATGTACGCCTGTTTGGCATTGCAGGTACACAGAAGCAAGCAATCGCATTGGCTTCAGTTCGATGCGTAGCCCAACTGAAGACCTGCTTCAATGACTTCGAAGGCTCCAGGCCCACCGTGGTCGTTTGGGGGAAACTATGAACCGTTGGAGGAACCGTTGGAGGCGTCGTCGTGTATCCGCCGGTGGGGTACGGATTATTGGGGAGAGGTAATGAAACAAAGCTCAGCACTTGAGGGAATTTTTATAGGAAATAAAACATGCAGATAACGAGAGTGCCAAGAGCAGGAAAGACAAGTCGGATGGACATGGAGAGAGTCAACAGTAGGGAAGAAGAAAAACAAAAGATGACGCCCCAGGGGTAGGTGGAGTTGTTGAGAGGAGAAGATGCCAGGGGATCGCCTTTTTTTTTTTTCCCTTCTTCTTTTCGTGGTCGCATGTCAGTCAGTCACTGTGGAGAAGGAGGACTGAAACGAGGCAGCTGGCCCCTGGAATTTCCTACAGTACGGTCCGTACGGAGTCCGGACCAAAGAGAGAAAGATTAGAAAACCACGGCCGGCGGACGGTCCACGGCCAGCTCATGGCCTCTGCCCTCATTCGTCATTGTCAAACATGCTTGTGCTACGACGCCGCAACCTCTGCCCGAATTACGTCCGTACTCCGTCATCCGGTCTGGTTACGGGTTAATACAGCAGAGCGGCGGCATTCGTCGACGATCGGATCCACCAATTTAAGCGCCGTAGCAGGGGCCGTGGCGTTGAGGAAACAGTGGGTTTGGTGGAGAGGCGCTGATGATGATTGGCGTTTTCGGTCTGAATCCATGAACTACAATACACCCCTGAATTATTTTACAAATCTATATAACAGGGGTAATTAAGCCAATTGGATGTTCGCAAGGAAATGAAGGAGACAGGGCCAGTACATCTTATGACCAGTGATCTACGGAGTACATGGAAACAGATATACTCTTTTGTGGCGCTTTTTACCCTGCGTATTTTCCTAGCTCTCTAAAACAATACAGGGGTTGTACCGCATTTACAGCTGATCACAGCTGTTAGAGAGGAACGAATAACTGGGGCATGTAGATTTGTAAAATAATTCAGGGCGGGCATTGTAACTTCTTCGTATTAACTGCTCCGCACGGGAGGGATCGTGGCAACTGTGTACAACCCAATCCGCAGGCACAGGCAGGATTCAGGAGAAGAAAAACTCAAAAAACTCTGCTGAGCGTTGACCGTTGAGCCTCTCCCAAGCCACCAACTCATCATCTTGCCACTGGTGAGAAAATCCTGTCTAGTTCCCATAATCCGCCCAAGCACAGAGACAACAAGCCACATGCAAAAAAAAACCGCATAACCGTCATCAATCATGAAATTTAAGCATGCCACAAGCCCAGAGAATAAACAAGAGGGTATCATCTCCAGCGCCTGTCAACTCCAATCCTAACTAATCCCAGACGTAACAAAGTGCCCCTTTCCACGTGTATTCATCCATTTGCGCCACCGCCACAACACCACCGCCACGAACACAAAGGAATGCTCGGTTACCGGCTAATCGTAATCGTTGGATGTACCGAATCTTTCGTCGCGTTCAAGGCAGTGTAGCCCGCGATATCCTTCATCTCCACCCTCGCCTTGTCGTTCTCGAGCAAGTCGCTGCCAACGTTGTCCTCTTCCTCCTCGTGCTCCGCGACGTCAAGTTGATAGAGAGGCGCAAGCGTCGCATCCTTTCTCCAGAGGATCCAGCGCTTGCACCACCACGGCAGCGCCTGAGTCGTCTGATAGCGCACAAACACACGAGTGGGCACGGCAAATATGTAATCCAGTTCCTCGAGAGTTCGTTGTTTGGTCTCCGGGACGAATAGGAAGATCAACACCAGGGCAGCGATGTTGAGGAGGCGTAGAATGCGAACGCGCCCAGCACGCCTAGACGGTCGAGCATGAGAGGAAAGGTGATGCCCAGAACGGCCGCCCAGAAGAGGTTGGTGGCCACGGCGAACGCCATGCCGACCTCACGGTGAGAGAGTGGGAAGACTTCGGCCGAGTATGTGAAGGGCACGGGGCCTTCGCCTGGCGAGTAGAATGCCGCGAAAAGATACACGAATAGCGCCACCATGCCGAGATGAAGACCGGCCTCGCCGGGGATCAGGGTACACAGGGCAGCGGCCAGCAGTGTCCATGCCATCTGTGGGAATGTGAATAAGAGCAGAGATCTCCGCCCAAATGTATCGATTGTCCAGACTGCTGGGAATGCGAACAAAAAGTTGACGAGCCCGAATCCCCAAGTCGCCCACAGTGCTTCCGTTGTACCAGCCCCGGCATTGCTAAACACGTCGGACGAATAAAACGCAATGATGTTGATGCCGCACATTTGCTGTGCAATCATGACGATAAAGGCCGCCAGGGTGGCACGGCGAATCCGCGGAAACTTGAACAGCTCGACGAATCGTTTGATGTAATCGCCGTGTCCGACGTACTCATGCTCGACCTGGAGCTGAACGTGGATGTAGTACAGATCCCGCGCGGCTTGTACGCGGGTGTTCCGCAGGCGAAAAAGAGACGTCATTGCATCCCGATAGCGACCCTTTTGATATACCAACGCGGTGATTCGGGGCAAAAGTAAATCAGAATGGCGAGGGTATGGCCGGAATGAATGCTGATCCAAGTTGGTACCGCCAGACATCCCCATCGACTCTCATCAGGGCAAGATTGGCGCATGTGCCCAAGAAGATTCCGAACGCTGTCCACAGCTGCCAGCTCATGACCAAGGCTCCTCGGACGGGAGCAGGGGAATTTTCGGCGGCATAAATCGGAACTGCTCGCCCATGTTTTTAGTCATTGTGCAACAGATGCGGAAATGCCATACCAGCCCTCCACCATCCTGAGCGATCAAACTCACCTGTCGAGGCTTTTGTGCCCATTCCGACGCCGAGCAGGAATCGACAGGCGAACAGCTGTTGCCAAGTATTGCAGAAGGCGCCGGCCAAGACGGGCCACAAGCAAAAATTGGCCGACACGAATATGGCGCCGCGACGACCGAAATAAGAGTTGATGGGATCGGTGAGCCAGCACCCGACGACGGCCGTGCCGATGTAAGGAGCAGCATTTACCAGCCCTACAAGCATTTTCTTACTGACTTCAGGCCCTTCGATGCCAAATGCCTTTGGAAATTCGAGATTCGCGCCATTGGAGCCCGTCTGGTCCCACCCTGCACAGCAGCGCCAATTGAACAGGTGACTATGGTGAGGTAGAGTACTTTGGGGATGCGCCATTTGTGGAGGACTTCGTCGCGAAGAGACTCGATCTCTTCCTGGTTCAGGGCCTCGGGGCCTGTGATGTCTTCGTAGCCGGTGGGATCTTGGGCGACGAGGGCGCCTTGGCGGATCAGATGACGATAGTCGCTCAAGTTTTGTCCCGACAGAACTGATCCACGTTGCTGAGAAGAAGACGGCGAGGAATACCTATCAAAGGATTCTTGATCCTGTGAGGCGGAGCTGAGGATTAGATTGGACGACCAATATTCGGCTCATCGACTTCATCATTGGATTGGCAATGTCTTACTTGGCTTCAATATTTGAGTCGAGGTTGACTTGTTGGGGATGGAGCTAGAATGAGAGTGGAGTCCTGCTTCGGTCGAGGAGGCGGTTTGGAAGTCATCGGAAAGCCTGCAATTGGCAAGTGCGACGACGAAAACGAAGAGCGGAGTTAGTTCAGGATCCTCCCATGCTGATCCGGTAGTACGGAGTGTTATTGCACGGAGTGTTATGAGCATGCGTGACAATGATTCTGAACATACCGTGATACCCCGTCGACTCTTTCCACGTGCTCCATCATTGGCACCGCCATTGCCGACAGCGACAGCAGCCGCCGCCGCAGCAGCAGTCGCGTGCACGACGAGCAATATCCGGGGATTTATTGATAGCCGATGGTGGTGTTTCTGTCTCGGTCTCTGATGGTGGAGAGTGGGAGTGGAAGCGGAGAGGAGTGGGAGATGGAGTGGGAGATCTCGGATGGATGGGTCTTGATGGTCCCCAAACTTTGCTTCGCATGGTCGGCACCGGGGTCTCACGGGGTTCTTTTGAATTGAACGAAAAGATAAAAACAGGAACAGATCAAGTTGGGAGAAGACGCAGTTGGGTCGGTCCATGTCAGCAACAAGAGCGAGCGCCGAGCCGCAATGGGCTGAGCCGCCCACCCAGTCACTCACTCCCGGATTGTCGCACGAAAAAGAGGCGCAGCCCACTCAGTCGACTGGCCTCTATTAGAATTGGTGCGTTTACGGATTATCATCCCTTGTACCTCCGGAGTATGATAGTATTAATATTAATATGCCTTGCAACCAACACCGAACGCAGATGAAAGTGATGGCGGCGGTCCAGTGGAGAATCGCCACGCATCAAACGGCCACAAGTTAGTCCGTATGTACATATGTACAACGGCCACGACGGGACGGACTGGACTGTTGGACCCAGCCACATCCACATCCTTCCATACGCAGCCGTCGAGTCCTCACAAACGAGGCTGTTGCTGGTATTGTGGCCCGGCGACAATAGCTGTTATTATGATTATTGCATCATTACATTATTACTCCGTACGGGTTACACGGACCGCCAATGTCTGATCTGCCTGTGTCTTCCGGTGAGTGGTTCTGGTCATGATCAGCTGTTCAGTTCAGCTTATGCAGCCATCCCTGCGTGTGCCAACACGAATCTCGGAAAGCCCAGTAAAGTCGATTGTACAAATTCTCCGAGGACATCAGCTCAAGCCGCGTTGAGTCGACAGCAGACCGCAAGTGACGCCAAGTACCACAACATCGAGTGTCAATGCAGCAATACGAGGGACTTGTGTCCAAAATGGTTGAAAACAACTTTTACTTGGACGACACAAAAGCGTCAACTCTACATGCTAAAGTGACTTCCAAACGGTGTTCAAAACATTCCATGGTGGCCACGAATGAGTTTGTCACAAATGGCCGTCTGTCATGTCTTCTGTATGGCCTCATTCTCTTGGGATACTTATTCGAGGACAGCCCACCGCAGTAAACCCCATTCGAGTGGCCCACCGATTATCTATCTGATGAACGGGAGTCCAATTCGGGGAATGCGTGCGTGATGTTTGTCAGGCTGTTTTTTTTTTTTTCTTTTTTTCCGCCTCGCCGTCTTCTTCCTGTTTCTGTCCCAGGGATGATGAGTTGACGTCTGCGTTCACAGATGAATATTGTGTCCTTTGGGTTGCCTCCTCCAAATGAGCATGCCTGTCCTCAACATGGAGCATTCACTTCTACATAATCTCTCTTTCTGAGCGCTACAAGCACGCCGAGTCCTATCCTGCATACACATGTCCAGAAAAATAACCGCATTTTATCCTAATGTCTTCGGGGGTTAGACGGCGAACCTTTTCAAGGACAACCAACGACTACTACATTTACAAAAATTTCATTCGTCGCCCCAAGATGGACAGTCAGAACCTCCTCGGTCCTGAAATCACCAATCTGGGGAGTCGATGTGTCCAACTTGTGGGCATGACGACAGTCGAGCGCGAAAGTACATGTGGCAAACTATGCTCGGTATGGCATCTCCGTATGCACCGCAAGCACTCGACGCAACTATGTTGGTTTTCACCTCAAAAGTTTCCTCAAGCCCAACACGGCAAAGACGTACCCGCTAACAAGAATTTGGGATCTTGTCCGCCTTCACACTCACCTCGGCCGCTCTCATCCCCGTCGGCCTCAGATTACAGATTTCTTTGGACGCTAAACCTCTCTTCTTGGGGCCATTCTTATAAATGATGGTGGGCAGCCACCTCTGCCTTTGGGGATGCTTCTTCTCGGAAGGGCGTTTCAAGGGAGTTGCTGCTTCGGGTCTTAATGTCGTAGTACAGACCATCTTGGCTGATCGGTAGGAACTGGGTCTTGTTCGCTATCATAGGATAGGAGGTATTGCGTAGGGCATTGGTTTCGTGGTAGGCGCGTGCTTGGCTTCGGGCTGATCGTGTTGGACTTGACATGGAGCGGCGTGACGTAAGCCTGAACTCTTCGGTCGCAGTGATTGTGTCGCTTGCCCTGCGGCCTAGGGTGTTTCTACTTGTGTCTGCAACTTGGAAGCGCATGATGGCGCCAGGAAAGCATTGGACTTCATTGCTGTCAAAGTGAATCAACCCCGCCATCATTCGTGTTGCCATGTCGCCCACTTTGGAATAACTGAACGGAGAATGAAGCTATTCATACAACAGGGCTGGAAATCAGCTCTTATACCTTGTCCCAGGTAGACGATGGTGTGAGATGCGTCTTGCCGTCCATCCTGTCTTAAACTGATCTACCCCTGCCTTAAAAACGGTCAGGAATAGATTGCCAATATCGTCTGCAGCAACGGCGGCGGTGGATTTGGGTCAGTGAGCCCCTGGCCACTAGCCACTCAAGGCAGATAGTGTTGCTCGTCGACTTAGACAGGCAATGGGTCGACTAGTTACCACCCAGACGCACCGCCGCCGTTGCTGCAGACAATATTGGCAATCTATTCCTAACTGTTTTTAAGGCAGGGGTAGATCAGTTTAAGACAGGATGGACGGCAAGACGCATCTCACACCATCGTCACTCCGAAGCAGACATCGGCGTCTGCCTGTGTTCTCTAGCTTGTAACAGATTTCCGGGAATGAAGCTCCCACCGCTGTTCCTCGGAACCATTTTCGAACCCGTAGGCGTCAGTTGACCCGCTTGGGCCTTGCACAATGAACACTTGCCCACCGCTGGGCTCGATTACAAACACGGTGACCTGTCTAGGCCTCGAAGTCAGGCCAGCCGTGTGGCGGTTCATGAGGCCAAGGTGAGGATCGACTTGTAAATCTTGCTCAGGGAAGACTTGTCATTGATATGAACATAGATGGGCGTCGTTTGGGCATACGTCGCCGTTGTCCCGTTCATGATTATGGAACATTATGCCTAACGACCGAGTTCTGACCGATCAAAGTCCTTCACCTCCTGCTCCTTGCTCGACAATGTCAGGTTCGGTGACACAAGTGCCGTGGATGATGGAGGGGCGAGTACCAATATTGTTTTTATCCAGCCGTATCTCCGGACCATGATTCGAGGACGGAGCGCGAAGGTCGTAGAGGAGGCTATTCGATTGGAAAGCTCTCACAGTGAGGAATCATTCCAAGTCAAGCGAGAGAACGACTTGGTAGTCCAAGAAGCACTGAGAAGCTAGTTGAACATATTGATTATGCAATATAATTCTGTTGTTAAGCCTGATCACATTGTGGATCGAGCTTCGTTTGCAGTGTCCCGTGCAGTGCTCAGGCGCATCAGGTTGTACTTCAACGTTGGCTTTAATTCGGCTCTCCAGGCAATGTGTATAGAGTCTTGCATCTTGCGCCAACGCAGCCACAAAGTTTATCGCGAACTTTGCTCCAGCCTTGTAGCCCCCTGTATTCGTAACCTTGAAGCTTGTTCCTATATCAGGTTCTATCACTGCGGTCGCTATAATTCGTATGTCAATTGTTATATATACTGGCTAGGCATCGCCAGTAATTGTCAGGTTTCTCTTAAATCAGATGCATTAGCCACAACCAATGAACACAAAAAAATTATGAAAATCAATCAATACATACAGTCTTCTTCGAGGAATTTTCTTCATCGCCAAGTCTACCAAGGTGGAGCGAAACTGGTCGTGGGGTGGTGGGGCAAGATCAAGATAGCTTATGTAAGGCCGTTATTGGGCTTCGACAGGCTGGGGGAACCCGCTTTACGTGTCTTAACTTCCTTCAGCCAAATAATGTGTAAACACGAATATATCGCGATATAGTCCAGTATCCTGCGCGGCACGAAAAGATCTTGCGAGATCCTAGCCAGCCAGCCGATTCGACTACCGGCATTACCCTGCGTCAGCGTCTAGGCACATCCTTTTCAAGATTTGTTGAATTTTGGCTCGTTGCTGCTTGCTGGTTCTGGCCCGATTGCCTGGGCCCACCACTCTCGTTGACAGTCAGCAAACAACTTGTCCCGTAAACGCTCGAGGGACCGATGCTCCGCAGACTTGTTAATGAGTGGCTGGGCAGTTGCTCCCTGCGTAGACAGCCGGATGGCCGGGACTTAGGTGGTTCCAACAAGGTTGAAGCTTTGGGATTAATCAGAACGTCATGCTTCGAAGTTAGTGGTAGGATAAGGAAGGAAAGAGAAAAATGAAAGAGGGGTAAGGCAGGTAAAAGGGCGGGGCAGGTCTCCGCTACCTGCTCGACAGCCAGGATTCATTGCCAGTTCCAGGTTCCGTAGACTAGAAGAATGCCCCGCGATGGAATTTTTGGGAGCTTGTTGGATGATGTCAAGTGGCGGTCACATCATGGATCAGACTTTTGATGGAGGCGAAGAGGGGTCGAGGACAACGCTGCGTAGATTGTAGAGATGAGGCCACATTTTCCAGATCTCCTAGACAACTAGGGCAATGAAAACAGCGTCCAGAATCCAACGTCCCCAACAAGCATAATGGCCCAAGGTTGAAGGCTATGGGTAGCGATTGCTATGGGTAGCGATTGCCATCGATGCACGTTGCTTTGACAACAATTGTGCTCAACAAGGTGGAGTCGACGCAGCTGCCAGCAGCTGGAAGTGCCTAGCTAGAGACGTCTGGTGCGCCGCTTTCGCGTGGGTGCCACTGGCTGCCAGAGCCTTCTTGCACCCCCAGCAAAGTTCTAGTGGGTTCTCTTGGAACTGAGTAGAACCGCATCGAAGCGTTCTACTTTTGGTTTTATAGCTTCCTCTCACGACCATTCCGCCTGGCATTTTCTTTTTTTCAAGTTTTACATTCACACACAGTTCCGTCTCTTTCTTCTACCTCACACACACACGCACGATACTTCGATCACATTTTCAATTGACTTGGCTTCCTCCATCCATTTTCCGCTTGTTTATTTAGTTCACAAACTTCACAACCGTCATCATGAGCGGTCCCGCTGTTGGTATCGACTTGGGTACCACGTACTCTTGCGTGGCTATCTATCGCGATGACCGATGCGAAATTATTCCCAATGAGCAGGGTAACCGAACTACTCCATCTTTTGTCGCATTCAATGACACCGAGCGTCTGATTGGCGATGCCGCCAAGAATCAGGTCGCTATGAACCCTCACAACACCGTCTTCGACGCCAAACGTTTGATTGGCCGCAAGTTCGACGATCCGGAGGTCCAGGCTGATATGAAGCACTTTCCCTTCAAGGTGATTGAAAGACAAGGCAAACCTTTGGTCAAGGTCGAATTCAAAGGCGAAGAGAAGGAATTCACACCTGAAGAAATATCTTCCATGATCCTCATCAAGATGCGCGAGATTGCAGAGGGCTTCTTGGGCACACCGGTCCCGAACGCTGTCGTCACTGTCCCCGCCTACTTCAACGACTCTCAGCGGCAGGCTACCAAGGACGCCGGTCGCATTGCCGGACTCAACGTCCTTCGTATCATCAACGAGCCTACTGCCGCCGCTATTGCTTATGGTCTCGACAAGAAAGTCGAGGGTGAGCGCAATGTCTTGATTTTCGATCTAGGTGGCGGTACCTTCGATGTGTCTCTCCTCACAATTGAGGAGGGTATCTTCGAGGTCAAGTCCACCGCCGGTGACACTCACTTGGGTGGTGAGGACTTCGATAACCGCCTTGTTAACCACTTTGTCAACGAATTCAAACGCAAACACAAGAAGGGTAAGACTCCATCAACTGCGCAACTCAATGTGACACAATGCTAACATATCTTCAGATCTGTCCACCAACAGCCGCGCCCTGCGTCGTCTCCGTACTGCTTGCGAACGTGCCAAGCGCACCCTCTCTTCTGCAGCTCAGACTACGATTGAGATTGATTCTTTGTTCGAGGGTATCGATTTCTACACCCCTATTACCCGGGCCCGTTTCGAAGAGCTTTGTCAGGATCTTTTCCGCTCCACCATCCAGCCTGTCGACCGTGTCCTCACTGACGCCAAGATTGACAAATCTCAAGTTCATGAGATTGTCTTGGTTGGTGGTTCCACCCGAATTCCCGAATCCAGAAACTCATCTCCGACTACTTCAACGGCAAAGAGCCCAACAAGTCTATCAACCCTGATGAGGCTGTTGCGTACGGTGCCGCTGTCCAGGCTGCTATCCTGTCTGGTGACACTTCTTCCAAGTCTACCAACGAAATCTTGTTGCTTGACGTCGCTCCTTTGTCTCTGGGTATTGAGACCGCCGGTGGAATGATGACGAAGCTCATTCCCGAAACACAACCATTCCAACCAAGAAGTCCGAGGTTTTCTCGACCTTTTCTGACAACCAGCCTGGGGTGCTCATTCAGGTCTTTGAGGGCGAGCGACAGCGCACCAAGGACAACAACCTCATGGGCAAGTTTGAGCTTACTGGCATTCCCCCGCTCCCCGTGGTGTTCCTCAGATTGAAGTTACCTTTGATCTCGATGCCAATGGTATCATGAATGTCTCCGCTGTTGAAAAGGGCACCGGTAAATCCAACAAGATTGTCATCACCAACGACAAGGGTCGTCTATCCAAAGAAGACATCGAGCGCATGCTGTCTGAAGCCGAGAAGTACAAGGAGGAGGATGAGGCCGAGGGTCGTCGCGTTGCTGCCAAGAATGGACTTGAGTCTTACGCCTACTCTCTTCGCAACACTCTCGCCGACCCCAAAGTCGATGAGAAGATTGAGGCAGCCGACAAGGAGAAGCTCACAGCGGAGATTGATCGTGTTGTCGCTTGGCTTGATGACAGTCAGGCTGCTACTCGAGATGAGTACGAAGAGCATCAGAAGGAGCTCGAGGCTATTGCCAATCCTATCATGATGAAGTTCTACGGCTCTGGCGGTGAAGGTGCTCCTGGTGGCATGCCTGGCGCTGGTCCCGGCGGTTTCCCTGGTGCTGGCGGTTTCCCCGGCGCTGGCGGTGCTGCCGGTGGTGCTGGTGGCGATGACGGTCCCACTGTCGAGGAGGTTGACTAAACATTTGATACCCAACCAGTTGTTCCCAGAATGGACATGAGAAGTGAAGGGATTTACGGGCTAAGGTCTGTCTTTGCAAGGTCTTGAGTTTGCGCATGCTTCTATCATCATGAGGATGGAAAATAAAAATCGGGTGGAAATAACCCTGGCTGTACTTTAATGAGTTAAATGAATTAAGTGGCAATAGAACCGAAAATGAATCTTTCTGAGGTCTCTTAGCTTTTTGGTGATGTGTCTAGTAAATGGGCACGCACACATTTAAGCTGAAGTCTGCAATTGAAATCTTAAGAGTTGTATCCTAATCCTTCCCGTATCTTCCTCCTCCTCGCTTCATCTTTTGCCCTCCACTCCTCATCGCCTACATCTGCTTCTCCAACAGGCACGTTGAATGCAGAGCCTGGTGGCAACCTTTCCGTTCTGCTCTCCCAAATATCCTCACTGCTGGGCTTGCCTTCGCCATACCTCCTGTAAGCTTTGTTACGATAGTGTGTTCTCACCATGTTGGCTTTGAGATCCCCAGTGTAAGCTCTGGTACGCATGCAAAACCAGAAATCATCCCAGTGCTCGCTGCAGGAGCGCATGTTGCCATAGCGGTAAACCGAGTTGAATTGCCCGCCGAGACCATTACAGGACCAGGCCAGGTCAAAGGCTTGGCGGCAAGACATTTCCGTCGGAAGAAGAGATTCGGACAAGGGGTCGAGGAGAGGAGCATCTGGTGTTTTGTTATCTTGGGACGATGCCTTCAGAGAGATCCATGATGTTATTGAGGAGGAGGGTGTGTCGGAGGGGGCGATGTGGTAGTAGTAGTGTAGGTTTTAGGTTCAGTAGGCTCTTCATGGTCGGGCTTGAAGAGATCAAAGAATTTTGGACTTCGGGATCGACTGGCTCGTTTGGGGCAGACTCTTGTTCTTTTGGTGGTGGAGCTCTGGGTTGTTCTTGAGGAGGTGGTGATGAGGATGAGGACGAGGACGAGGACGACCAAAGCCAGCCCATTATGCACGATTATGGAGGTTGCAGAGGAATGATGCAGTTATATGGGTCGGACTCTGATGTTGATGTGTGCATGCGTAAGTTTGATGATTTGATTATCTGACGTTGCGCCTTGTTCGAGGCCGTTGCCAATATCAATAGCGGGCAATGGCGGGTAAACGAAAGGCCGACGATTCCGTGGCAGGCCGCCAAACTTGCATGACCTCATTGGCGGTGGAGCCCGGCTGGAGCTGTGCAGCTGAAGCAGGAGAAGCTCTAGTCCGTACACTCCGTTTGTTAACAAAAAAACCGTCACAATGTCGCTGGCGCATTGGCATTTCATCTCTACTCGAGCTAAAGACGCGAGATCCATCGCATTCAGCCCCTGTGTCGTCCCTCATCGGTCATGATTCCCCGCGGACCTTGGCCGCGCTGGCCAGACATGCAGGTTTCGTGAGATCCGGACTGGCACACTCGATCGGACAAGCACGCTCAGGTGCGATTGCTACGCGGGGAGTTGATAAGTTCAGAAACTTGGACTCCGTACGTTGGGAGAGTACTGCCGCTGTTCCTCCTGTCACGCCGCCTGTTGTTCCCCTGATACGTCCGCCTCTTCCTCGAACAGGCACAAGGAGCAAGAAACGGGCCATTTCGAAGTGAAGCCGAACGAGTCTCTCTTCTTCTTTGAAAGTATAGTCGCACCTTGTTCTAAGCCATTCATATACATTCTTCGCTTCCACCGTAATAATCCTTTCTTTTTTTTTTTTACTAGATATCTTTCCCAAAAGATTGAGCGCTCTACTCAGATATCCCGCCGAGACCGATGGCGACATGACCGAGTTGCTTCGTCGCTTTTACAGTTCTTCCAGCAGTAGCGGTGGCGGCTTGGACCCGATCGCTCTGGTAAAGAAAGCTGTCCCTGATGATATGCCCCTGAAAGTTACAGAAATTCTACCCAGGTTGAAGGATGGGGAGCTTTCGTCAAGGTCCAATATGACGCAAGCATTTCTCCGAGTGAAATTGAATGTGGGACGACTTGGCTGCACTGACATATGTTCCATGCTGATACCATGATCTAGCAACTCTTTTAAAGAAACTAAAACAGCGCCCTTTGAAGCCATGGTTCAGTCCGTTCCGGGGAATAACGGCTCGGTTGGTAAGAGGGACCCCTTGGCTGGAGGACTTGTATCGGTTTCCGTCCAGCTTGCTCAAAGTAGAGTTCGTGCCACCACAGCCTGGAGCTTCTGCCGAGGAGCTGTCCGAGGAGGCTTTGTACAGCATGTTTCGTCGATATGGTAAAATCGCAGATATCTTACCCCAGCCTTTTGACTCGAAGGTTGTGCCAAAGTATGCGCAGATAGGGTTCCCGAGGTTGAGCGATGCTATCATGGCGAGGAACTGCATGCATGGATTCGTCGTGAACGAATCAATGGGGGTGGCAAGACTGGAACCCTCCTCCGTCTCTCATATGTCAAGCGAGTAAAGGCACACAGCATTTGGAACTGGCTAACCAATCACCCACGCATCGTCATTCCGATCCTCGCGGCCCTTCTCGCTGGCGCCTCCGTCCTCATCTTTGATCCTATTCGAACATTTTTCATCAAGCTCCACGTCTCACATTCTCTCAGGTTCAAGGAATCCCGGTTATACAAGTGGTTCAAATCGCAAACAGACAGTTTCTCATTCAGAAAGTCCCAGCATATGGAAGGTCTCAGCACCATCTGGAATCATCGACGAGAATTGATAGAGCAGCTCCGGAATTGGCTCGATGGTAGCTCCGACACCTTCATTGTCATCACCGGTCCAAGAGGCTCAGGGAAGATGGAGATGGTCATGGACCAAGCTTTGGCCGGTCGCAAAAATGTCCTGTTGGTCGACTGCAAGCCCATCGTGGATGCTAGTGGCGAGGCAGGTACAATCAAGCGACTGGCGGGTGCTGTAGGGTTTCGTCCCGTCTTCTCATGGGCAAACAGCATGAGCAGCATGATTGATCTGGCGGTGCAAAGCACTACAGGCGTCAAGGCTGGCTTCTCCGAAACACTCGATTCACAAGTCAGCAAGATACTACATACCACAACTAACGCCCTCAAGGAGATTGGGTTATCTACCCGGTCCAAGCGTGACAAAGATGCTCAGCTCTCAGAAGACGCCTACCTGGAGGCCCACCCAGAATCAAGACCTGTCATTGTCGTCGACAACTTCCTCCACAAGAACGAAGAGGGGACCATTGTGTACGACAAGATTGCTGATTGGGCAGCCTCGCTTGTCCAGAACAGTGTTGCGCATGTCATATTCCTCACGTCAGATGGCTCTTTTTCCAAGCCACTATCAAGGGCGTTGCCTGACAGAGTCTTTCGTACTATTTCACTCGGGGATCTGGATCACAAAGTAGCCAAGAATTTCGTGACCAGCAGACTTGCCGAGCACGTTGCCGAGAATTCTGACGAGGCTGCCGAGAACGCAGTCAAGCATGCCAAACGCATGGATTTGGCAGGTCTTGACGAGTGTATCGAAACGCTCGGCGGACGCTTGACAGACCTCGAGTTCTTGTCCCGTCGAATCAAGGCTGGACAGACACCCAGACAAGCTGTTGATGAGATTGTCAGCGAGACAGCCACCGATGTTGTCAGAATCTTTCTCATGGGTAAAACTACCGACCCGGATAAGAAGTGGTCCTCTGAACAAGCATGGCATCTTATCAAATCACTTTCCGAAAGTCCCTCTCTCCGATACCATCAAGTCCTCCTGTCGCCAACCTTTGCCTCATCCACGACTCCCAACGCCACTGACGGCGAGGCCGCTCTAGAGGCGCTTGCTTCCACCGAGCTCATCACTCTCAAGATGCATCAGGGAGGCCAAAGTACATCAGTGCAGGCAAACCTCTCCACCAAGCTGCCTTCTCGGTGCTCGTGAGGGACCGTGTTCTCAAAGCAAAGATGGACATGGCTACTTTGAAAGAGTTGGTCAAGGTCGAAACCAAGACAATCGAGGGCGTTGAGACGGAGTTGACGGTGCTAGGGAAGCTGCCACGAAAGACACTGGAGACTGCAGGTAGAGTGTCGTACCTACTGGGAAAGTTGGACAAGAGCCAGAGAAAGATTGAGGATTTCGAGACGCAGATGGTGAAGCTGAAAAGGGTTCTTGTTGAAGAGTATTAATGTAGTTATTTTGTATGATAGTATTGTACTTGAACTGCTACGAGGGTGTTTTTCTCCCCCTTGTTGTCTCCTCTCTGCTCAGCAATCGAAGATGCCTATCACTACATGCGTCACCTCTGGGGCGCAAGGAATTGATGGTCGGCGCCGGCCAATGTAGACGTAGTATATGTAGGATGGGTATCGTGCGTCAGATTTGGGTGTCTGATAGTACACCACCTCTGGAGGGCTTCATGCTCGAGCACATATCTTTTATCTGTGGCACCCGGGATTTCTCCCGGCCTAGCTCACATTCAGTCAAGGTCGATGGCCAGGAACAGGTTCGAAAACCATCATGACTGCATTTACGGGTCCGTATCCGGCAGTCACTGGCTTCACAATCGTGAGTGGAACCGGTGTTTGAGCGAGTCACAAGTGCAGCTCGCTGGCGGATGCGGCCTAGGCTTGCAAGGGATCTGTATCCGTACCTGACTCGGTGTTTCGAGCAGACTTTGTCGTCGATGGTAACGGACCTTCAAGGCCTCGTTCTCACTCCATGAACAACTTTGAGCGTCGCGACAAGTTCTCACCTGGCCGGATGCATCTACGAGATGAACGAAATCTGCTGCCTTGCATCGCGTCCGAGATCGAATCTAAAGCCCATTCTAACTAAATGTAGCCGTGCTACTACATGTAAGCTACTATGCCAGTGACTTTTGCGCCAGGACGCCAACAAGACCAAGAAATAGAAAAATTTAATCAAAAAAAAATTTAATCGCCTGCTCTGGTGCCGAATAACGGACGTGAAAAACAAATCTCAAAATCCTCGCCCGAGCGCAGCCATGACCTTGTCCTTGAGATCAGCTAGATCTTTGTCCCGATTCATCATTTGGACCGTCAGCTCTTCGTATTTTCTCTGCCAGTATTCTCTCGAGAATAGCTGCTCCTTGTCGTGCTCGTCTTCGCGACCGACGCTGCCGCTCTCGCTGCCGGCCGCTGATGGCGGCGGTGGCTTCTTGTTCTTCGCCTTGGCCCACATGGTGGCCGGTACGACCTGCTCAAAGGTGAAGCCGCCCTTTACTTGGCCGAATTGATACTCCCACTCGCACTTGTAGGTGAATTGGCCGTCCTGCTCACTCAGTCGCGTACACTTTGGTCTGGTCATCACGAGCGTGGTGGATCCCGCGAGGGCGGCGAGGTTGATGAGGAATGCCTGCGGAGAGATGGCTGTTTTGTACATGGTTTGGAGCATGGCGTGGACCATGGCCGTGGACTCCTGGAAATCAACGGGTTGGGTTGGGTTCCCATCATTGTCGCGCCAGTCTGCCTCGGCCATGGAGCGCGTGAAATACGCGACGAGGACATCGATGTTCGTGCGATCTCTCATCTTGTCGAAGTAGAAGTCGTCTATTTCACCATCCGCCGCGAGGCCTGTGTCCTTTGCAGCGGTATTTGGCTCCGCGTTCTGCTCGCAGGCATCCGTCGCCTCTTTTGCGAACTTTCGCCACCCGTCTTGATACTTGCCATCATCTCCGTTGAACTGATCGCCTCTCGTGGCATCGATGCCGCAGGCCTGGGCCTGGGCTTGTTGGTAAGGCATCAGGGCTGGTGGTGTGGCTAACCGCACTGAACCACCCGATCGTTCGGGCACTTGCAGCGATATGCTTGGTCGTGCTGGTCTTGGGCCATTGTATGGTGTCTGCGTTTCTTGATGTCCATTGTTGGGAGATGCTTGCTGCGTGTCCAGGTGATGACCATTCGCGGCCGGATCTCGTTGATGCTGGCCGGTATGAACTTGTGGCGGAAGGGGCGGCGGCGGCGGCGGCGGTGGCGGTGGCGATCTTTGAAACTGCGTGTTTTCGGATGTTTCCTGGGTCGGCGTCCATGTGTGTGGGGATACTGCGCCGAGCCGTCCACGGGTGTGCGGTTGATGGGAGGCCGTCCTCTCGATCGAGTGCCAGCGTCCTGACCAGCTGTTTTCCAAGCCGAGGACACGTTCTTTGCGCCTCGTCTATGACCTGCCATCTTTCCTTTGACAGGTGTCACGGCAGAGCGAGGCTCCAGTGCGTCATCCCAAAGGACCCTCTCGTCGAAGGCGTCACCGCAGAATGAGGCCAGCGGCTCACGGGCGTCTGGGTCCTTGACGGATCCATGGGCATGCCGGGGCGAGCATCTGGATGCGCCGACCAAGGCTGGGGCGGTGGTCCTGACCATGGTCCTCCATGGCGGACGGGGAAGACGGTCGTGGCCGTTGAGCTGGCGATGCGACGCCATCGTCTCCTTCGGGTCTCTTGCGGCCTCTTTTGGGTCGAATGTGAGGTAATAATGCCCTCAGGGCCATGTCGTCCTCGACAGCAACTCCGTCACGCACAGCGATGGCGACGGGATTGGCATCATTGGGGATCCTGGTCCAATAATCATTGGGGATGCTCATGAGGTATTCAAAGAAGGCCCTGACATGCATCGAATTCATCCATTTCTACATGGCAGCGGTTAGTTGGTTACGCGGGCGCACCCTCACGTCCGTGTGGGAAGCTCACCTTCAACCGCACGCCATATTGGGCCACCTTTTGAGCACTCTCGTCCTTTGTGAGATCAGGTGGCTCAACGCCGAGCGTGGTGGTCAGTTCGGTCCAAGTCTTGATTTCTCTCTGGTAAAATTTCCGGACCAGCTCGTAAATGGCAAAGGTGCTGAAAACTTTACCACCACTTTTCGGTGGCGTCCGAAAGGCTTCCCTCAAGCTTTCCGTGTCCGAATCCAACGGCAGGGCCGGGTTACAATAGAAGATGAAGCTCACATAAGCGTCCTCGATGGTCGATGAGTTGACATGTCGATCCGGCAGGGAGGGGGTCTCGCAACGAATCCATGGGACTGGGAAGGCGGCGGCACAGCCACTCCATTGTCGAATGTTTGAAGGTTCATAGCTTTGCTTGAACACCCCCTCCCCCTTTCCTTCCCCTTCCCTTCCTTTGCGAATATCACCTCAAGTATCTCGGAGGCGATGGGGCTGGTGGCTAAGCCCTTGGGCAAGGGTCGAAAGGTTCGAAAGGTTCCTTGCATACGCCTTCCTCGTGGGTGTGCAACGTCAGAAGATGATAAATTTGCCCTCTTTACTCCGTACGGGACAGATGATGAGGCATGAGTACGGAGTACGGATCCGTAGTCGGCAAGTCAAGTGTGAGAATCATGTGGGTGGCTGAGTTTGAAAAGTGGGCAAAAACAAGGGGGTGTCGGCGCCGGCACTGTGTAGACGCGCACCCCTCGTACGGATTCACAGTGCAAGATTCCGCCATGACCCCGCCCGGGTGGAAACTGTGAGGCAAACCGAGGCAAACCCTGGAAGCCCTCCTCGTCATAAGAGTCCACATCGGCCAGACCACATCGGCCAGACCACATCGGCCAGACGGTGCGGTCGGAGATGGTACTTGGGACGACAGACCGCTGCGGTCAGGCACAGTCCCGGCCAGAAACGGTATTCACCTGTGGCATGATAGGGAGCGAGAGGGATAATCAATATCGCCCGAAAGTGCTTTGACAGCGAGGCGGGGTGCCATGTACTGATGACGAATATGATTTAACATGTGGGAAGTACAGCATTGTATGGAGGTTTCATTGTATGGAGGGTTTTCCATTGATTTTCTTGGATATATATATATATATCACCAGCGTCTATACCAAGCATGAGTCATATTACGCCTATCAATATCTACGCTGGGCCACAGGCAAAGCGAAGCAACCTCAAGGAAACGAGCGAGAAACCCACCGACCGTGTCTCCAAGGAGAGTCAAAAAAACCAAAAAAACCAAAGACGGGTCCGAGACAAACAAGAAAAACTCAACACCGGTTGCTAAATAGAAGGGAAAACAGCCACTTCGCATATATCTGAACCCCGTGGTGATGCGCAAGACAAAGGCAAAAAGACGCCGCGCTGTGTTCGTCCTTTTCTCAAAGGAAGAATGGGGAGAGAAACAAAAACAAAAAAAAAAAAAACAAGAACGGGCAGTTAACTTGCAATGAACAAGACGAAACAACACAAATCACTGGGCTCGACGACCTCGGCCGCGCCCGCTGCCAGTGGTGCCCTGGCGACTCATGGCCACACCGCCGAGGCTGCTCTGCCTGCTCATGGGGACTGCTGACGCAGAGTGTCCTCCGACCGACTGGTTCGAACCGCCGTGTCCGGGACTCGGCTGGTCCCGCATGCTGCTGCTGCTGGGGATGCCGAGCGAGTCGCGGAAGTTTTCGGGATCCTCTCGCGCTGCGCTGGTGATGGCAACGAAGCGACCCTGCTGGTACGGGGTTGACACGGCTTCCAGGATCTTGCGCAGGCCCGTCGGAGCATCGAGATGCGCGCCAGGTTTGTGCAGCTGATCGTACTGCTTGAGGAACCCCATGACGGACAGGTCTGACACGATGTCGTCCTGCGACAGGGGACTGGGAAATTCTGGTCCGCAGTTCTGGGATACGGCTTGAGGTACTGCTGGGGCACGGGAGGGGGCATCTTGGGAGGCTCTTGAGCGTGCATGAGATCCAAGTTGGCGGGGACTTCAAAGTTGGCGATTCCCTCGACCCCAGGATTTTGTCATCCAGGAAGTTGGCGTTAGCTCCTCCCCGTGTGCTTCTGGTGGCATGGGACACGTTGCGCTCCATCATGGGCGCCGAGGGAACGGAATCGACGTCGTTGTCGTCCCCGTTGGGCGAGTCGCTGTCATCGGGAGACGAGGCGTTGCCGTTTGCGCGGTTGCGCAGAATGTACTGGTGTGCCGCCAAAGCGGCCGCGTTGTAGTGCAAGGACAGCTCTTTGTCGGTAAAGAGCTTGTCAATGCTGTAAATAGGCCCGTTTTGCTTCGCCGCAGCACGAGCCTTTTCCGACTGCCACAAGGGCGTGGTGCTGTTGGGATCCAGGGCGCGGCGCATTGGCACAGGCGAGCCGTCCTCCTCGCCTGGGTTTCGCTTTCGCTTCTTGTCCGAGAACATCTGGAGATCCTCGGCGTCTTTGCGATGCCGCGATGCTCGCTTTCCGTGAGTACCGCCGGGGCTGCCGGGGTTCGTCAGACTGAAGTGGTTCGGGTTCAGGAGCAGAGCGTTTGAGTCGTTGATTTCGAGAACTTCTTTTTCTCGGTTCAATCGATTCTTCTTCTGCGTGAGCGTGTTGATCAGGCGGTCGCGCAACGTGCCTGTGAGGGCACTATGCTCGCGCTTCGCTGTTTCGACCTTGTAGGCATGTGTGTTTTTGTATTCTTGAACTTTTCGATCGTATTCGTTCTATTGAACACGGTTAGAAGATACCAGAACGTTGGCCGAATGTTTTTTTCCCGAGGGCGTGGGTGGTCCAGTGTGTGCTGCAGAAACTCACCTTGGACTGTGTCAATTGGAAGTCGCGTATCTCAATGAGATCTTCGATTTCGTCAATGAAGTTGGGGAATTTGATTCCCGCCATATCCATCAGGCTCCGGGCATTCTCAGCATGCACGGGAGGTCCCTGTGTCTGCCTATGTTCTTTCTGAAGCTCGGCCGCCACGTCCAAGGCGCTCGGGTCGTAAGGGTCAAATCGCTGCACGAGACTAATCTCGTACTGAATCTTTGCAGCTGATCGCGGTACGTCATGTCTTGCTCGCGCTGGAACTTGTCCGTCATGCTTGACAGGCGTTCCATAAGAGCCTGCCGCTTCCGATCTCGTTTTGATTGTGCTGCCGGAGGCGGAGAGCGTCGCTCGGCTTTGCCGCCCATGGCGGGAGGAACAGCGTTGTCGCTGGCGGCCATTCCGTGGTGCTGTCTGATGCCTACAGATGAGAGGCGAATCTCAACGGCTCGCCCGTGTAGGTCAAAGAAACGTGGTGTTGTAGCCCTCTTGGGTCAGCGATCGATCGGGGAAGCGACGCTGCCTCACAAAACAGAAGCGAGTAACAAAAACGGGCACAACCAGCCAGGGCTGCGATCGCAATTGAAGGGCGGCGTTTACTCCGTACAGGGAAGAATATGGAAGAAGAAAGAAGACACACTCAGTCTGGCCAAACTTCAATGGGCAAGCGACCCAGCAGACTACCAGGTGGGCAAGAGTTCAAGTCCAAGTCGGCCAGACGCTTTCTTCTCGTCGTTCTGCCGCATGACCTTTGTTGGGGTGTTAGTCGCGGGACCCGCTCACCGCCTGCCGACTGCGCCAAGGCCGCCGGGTCGGGAAGATTGTGATTGGCTGCATGTGCCCGGGCCAAGCTCCAAAGGGGCATGGATAGAGAGTACAGTGGGGTAGAATACAGTGTGGGTCGTCGTATCAAGTGACGCACGCACGGTGGAAAAGTCATTCATTGCCGTCGTTCTCGCGCATGATGGTTACCAGCTTCTTTGACATTGATGCCCATTCTCCTAGTGTCATACTTGAGAAGTAAACCATGTTGTTGCTCCATGCCCCAGTCAAAACAGCTGATACATAGATGGACATTCTTCCATATGCCCTCATCTTCATCATCGTCGTCGTGGTCGTCGTGGTCATCGCGTCATCTAATCAATCACAAGCCATTTCTTAGCTTCTGCAATTGACTGATAAGCCCGAAACCCCCAGATGATTTGCTCTCCTCGCCATCTTGTCTCTTCCCCGGTACGGCAGCCGCTCTGCCCTCCTTTCTAGCGGCCTGGTCCATCTCTCTCATCAACTCCTTGTGCCTGTCCTCGACCATCTTCGCCAAGCTCTCTATGAATTTCATGCGGCCCTTCTCCTCCGCCGTGCCCTTCCACACGGTGGTCAACTCCTTGAGCTCCTCGACCCTCGCAGCCGACTTTTCAATGCCCACCACGACGTCGTCGCTCTTGTACAAGAGGTTCGAAATCTCGTCGCGAAGTCCCTTGAGGACTTGCTGCCCCTTGTCCTCGAAGCTCTGTGTCGCGGAGCCCGGTTCGGGCGCTGACACGGACAGAAATCCTGAGCTGACGGATACTTCCGAGGGCGGGAACGCAAAGTCCATTGCTTCTCCAAATACTTTGATGACGGAGTCGAGGCGCGAGCGAACCAATGTCAGCGTTTGTAGTTGTTTGACGTATTCGGGGTCGGCTGCATTGACGCCATCGACACGAGTAGTCTTTGCAGCTTCATCATGGGGCGCTGCGCCAACTGCATCATCATTGTCGTCGTCGTCGTCTTCTTCGTCATCCGCTTTGTTCGCAGCTGCTTCCTCTTGTTACCGTCCGTTCGCAAGCCGCCAGGCACAAACTTCTCAATATCCTCCCGCAATGTCTCATTCAACGTCTCCGACAGACTCAGCGTCTCACCCCTCAGTAACTCCACTTCATAGGCCAGACGGCTCCCGCTCCGGAGAATCTCATCCGTCAGCTGGGTGAGCGTGTCGGACAGCCGCGTGGTCTGCGCATTGAGCTGCGACAGCAGAGTCTGGGTCTGCGCAGATAGCTCCGCGAGGGGCACATGATTGGTGCTCCCAGATTGAGCCGTACCTGCCGGTTTTGCAGCGAGCGGAGGCAACCTGGCGTTCAAGAATGAAGCTGCGTCAAAGGTAGGACTGAGAAACTCGTGAAGAAACTCGTCAGAGGTATGCGTTGACTTGGGTTGGATGGCGACCTTGGACTGTGTTGGGGCGTGTGGGCCACTTCGTATGGGTAATGAGGCAGCAGCAGCAGCATTGCTGCTCGTCCGTCGCCGAACGAGGTTTTGGTCCGAGGCCATTGCGTGCTGTGATGGCCTGTCGATTCAGTCACATCAACGGTGGACTCGACACCGACTGGCGATGCATCTAATAAGTCGGCGCCCGCGGACTTGAGGTCAATGAATTGAAACGGTGTTTCATGGCGGCTGCATGTGTGGGCAACTCGACTGGTGAGCGGCGGGTGGATTAGTGGATCCATCTACACCCACTGAGTGACTGTACCTACATATATACAGTGGGGTGTATTAATAGTGCAAGTGGCAACCACCTCTCTTTCAGTCGGGGCCGCCGACAATGACCCAGGCACCCTAATAATGAGAGGAACCTCAAGTTGGTCACAGCTCACCACTCACCACAATTCCCTTCTCCTCTCATCATCCCCGACCAGCCCCTACATGATCATCAGACATGAGCGAGGCCGTCGAAATGCGCGTAGACCCCGCGAGAGCCCAAGCTCTCATCTCTCAGCTCTCCTCGGTCAAAGCCCGCATCGACGCATTGGCAAATGGTCGAAACGTATGTCAGTCACGACTTCACGACAAAAAGCCGCTTCACTTACACCAAGACAACCCAACTCAGCTCCAAATCAAAAGTGTACTCTTTCAGTGGACCATCCTGACTTTCAAGGCAGATCAGACTCGTCGCCGTTTCCAAACTAAAGCCTGCAAATGACATCCTCGCCCTCCATCAAGCACCGACCTCTCACGAGCACTTTGGCGAAAACTACGCCCAGGAGCTGTCGCAAAGGCACAGTTGCTGCCCAAGAGTATAAAATGGCACTTCATCGGGGGCCTGCAATCTGGTAACAGTCTTCCTTCCTTCCTTCTTCTCGGACCAAAATCGCGCCATAAGAAACCTCGTCTTCGAACAATACCGAGAGCGTCGAGGAGTTCGTGACTGACTGACACGCACACAAAACCCAGGTCACTGCAAGACCCTCGCCAAGATCCCCAACCTCTTCTGCGTATCCTCTGTAGATACCCTCAAAAGGCCACTCTCCTCAACTCCTCCCGCGGCAACCTCCTCACCTCGGAACCGTCTCTGCCCAAACTCTCCGTCCACGTGCAGGTCAACACGTCCGGGGAGGAAGCCAAGTCGGGCTGCGCGCCGGGCGAGGACACCGTCTCGCTATGTCGCGCCATCGTCAACTCGTGTCCCAACCTGCGTCTCCTGGGTCTCATGACCATCGGGGCAATCGCGCGGAGCAAGGCCACGACAGCGGAGCACCAAAACGAAGACTTTGTGACCTTGACGCAGCAGCAGGACTTGGTCAGCAGGGAGCTGGGCTTGGACGCAGACAGGCTGGAGCTGAGCATGGGCATGAGCGAGGACTTTGAGGGCGCCATCACAATGGGAAGCGGGGAGGTGAGAGTCGGGAGCACCATATTTGGAGAAAGGCCCGCGAAAGGTGATGCCAAGATCACGGAGTGACCTCAGTCGTTGGTATTATTTTGTTCGTGTTACACTGGCGAAACCCCAGCTTTCACTATTGGTTGTCCTTGAACGGACCACGCGTAAGAAAATTTGTGACTGTTTCGGCAGTTATTATAGAGGTCTTGGACTTTAATAAAAGGTTTTTTTTTCATAACTCAAGGGATGCCGCTATAATACTCGGCTAAAGAAACGTCGACAACACCTGAACATAAACAGACTACGCGGAATCCCCACCAGCCAACCCACAACCAACCTTCCTTTCCCACCACAGTTCCAGCCCCTTTCAAAGCCATTGACAGAAAAATACTATTGACCATGCCAGTATGTACAAGAACCAAATGTGAAGAGGTGGAGACCTTCCAAGCACCAGATCTGCCACCAAACTCCCCACGTCGTCCCCACCCCAAGTATATAACACAAATATGCACCTCCCTCTTTCACATACGACCACAGCCGCCAGTAAACCTCAGGATCCCGTTCGATCTCCCACGATAAGCTGGCGAGCGCTGGATTAGTAGTTGGGTCGGTGACGACCAGCGAATACCCGGTGTTGTATGTCTTTTTGCCCGATGTGACAATATGTGTCTTTGATTTTTGGCTGGTTTGGCAGGATGCTTGATTTCTTGGTCATCCAGCCAGGTGACGAGACAGAAACGCGCGTGAAAAGTCTAGTTGCGTTTGCACACAAACATGTAACGAAATGCCACGACAAAGCGGCATGAAAATTTGACTGAGATATCAACTTGGTATCGACGACCTTCAAGACCCCTTCTCCCGAGGGCCGACGCACTCCCCATACTGACGATGCCAATGGTAAAGGCCCACTTTTTCCTGCAGATAGACCTCCTCCCGTGTGCTTGAAATTAATTAATCCTCCATAACGCCACAATGCTTCCGTGCTTCCAAACCTCCTACCTGGCAGTACAAATTTTATCTCACACCTTTCCAAATCGAGAGACCATGACATTCCCGAAAGAGTCAGAAATTTCGTCTCGAGTCGGCGCGCGGTAGTCCGAAGCGATCGGCTGGCCTTGGGCAAGTCTGTCCTGCATCAGTTTTAGGAGAATGGTGGGGACTGAATCGTCGGTAGCACGAATCGTAAGTCGAATCATCTATTGCTCGTTAGTCATTAGTCATTGCCACAGTTGGTTGGGGCCAGATTGGAAGAAAGGTATTTTACCTGGGTAGAATAGTTGGGCTCCAGACGTAAGAGACATCCGAATTTTCCTCCTTCAGAAGTATGCATAACGCTGGCGCCCACCAAATTCTTGGGATTAGGGTCAACCATGTCCAACAAGTGCCATCGGAAACCCTCAACGGTGTTCTTGACGAATGACTCGGTGAGCTCTCTCTTTCCCCAGTTACGCCGAAAATAGTTTGTGCTTCGCGAGTATCAGCTCCGATCTGCTTCCACCGCTTGAAAAAGTCCTCGGCAGACAAATCCGCGGGATCCATAAACTTGTGTGCAGCTACAGGCAACTTGAGAGTCACGGCTTGCAGAGCCCCTGCCAGGTAACTGATACGGACCGTCGGGCTCTTCTCAAAGATCTTTTTGCATTCAAACATGACAACCTGCTGAGTCTGGCCACCAGGAGCAATGGTGCTATCTGGAAGACCTTTGACATCCCATGATAGTTTATTCTTCTCCTTCTCGTCCAGGTCCAGCGTTGTAGTAAACGACGTCATCGCAGAAGGTGACTTGTTTGAAAAATATGTAATAAGGCACGCCATTTGTCCACGATATTCTGATCGAACACCGATTTGAACTTGACCATCCTCATACAAGATGCCGTCAGAACGAAGCATCAATTTCTCGAAGCCCTTTTCCCATCCTGGAGACAAATGAGCTGCACTAGCCAAGTTGGGATTTTCAAGCATTTTGGCTTCTGCTGGAGACGGAGCGTTAAAGTCCAAGCCGGCAAGATCGCTGGCACCATCGGCACCTCTATTGGCCTTGGATCCGTTGGTCGCCGCAGCGGAGTTGATTGCTCTTCCAAGGCCGCCAGGCTTCGCCATGCCTAACTCGCTGCCATCCACATTGGCATCCTTGCCTCCAACAACCCAGGTCCGTCGGTCACTGGTGTTGGCGTGCTTTTGATGTAATCGTGACAAGAGGGCAGATTCTCGCTGGGGAAACGGCGGCATCTCGTCGCAAACCGTTCTCAGAAGATCGTCGGTAGGCATGTTGGCCAGAGTGAGGTACTCACATGCTCGCTGCTGCATCTCCGAATCCAGTGCATGACTGTATACCTCGAATGTGCGAAGTAGCTGTGGTTTAATCTCAGGGAACAAGTTCACAAACTTGATGAAGCAAGATAGAATCATGGCTCTTGTACTGGGAGAGCAACCTGAGAGCTTTCCTGGAGAGCCATGAACTGCTCGATCGGACTGCATCGAGGTTGGTCGGCGACCAAGTGGCCGAACTCGCCCATGATGTACGCTCCAATCTTGACTAACATCTCGTGACAGTGATCGGCCTTGATGTACTGCAACGCAGTTTGCGCCGCGTATACCTGGAGGTCCTCATTGTTGGTAACAATCTGAATGACACGCTGCCAGACTTCATCGCTGACGTGATCACCAGCCATGGCAATCAAACGCAATGAGATGTCGACATACCACTGGACATCAGTGGCATACTTTTCAGTAAGAATGGCAATCTTAAGAACCATTTCCTCACGAATGGCGAAGTCTGCATTCTGGAGGAAGTGCAAGAGCTCCACCACAATGATTCTCGCGTTGGTGGCGTCGCACATACTGTATAGAAGATCCAAACCTTTCCGACGAACACTGATGTCTCGATCTTTCAATGATCCCAAAATGATGCCTTGATGTTGCTTGATGGGTATCAGAGTCTCGGTTCGGGCAGCAAGGTGCGTCATTGCTTCCAACCCGAGATAACGAACATTCGTCTCCCTGCTCTGAATGAACCGGCCAAGACGAGAAGATATCTGCTTCATGAGTGCGTGCTCTGTGTCTAAATGAATGATCAGATTAATGGCCTCGAACAGGACAGAATTCTGCGCATTGTTTTGCTGGACATTTTTCTGAGCTTCCATGGCAAGATTCAAAATCTTCTGGAGGGATTCTCGTATCATGTCTCGGACATGTGTATCGTCTGTGATGGTTGCGTCATGTCAGCTCGAAGAAGCAGGCTTTCGAGCCAAGTGACAACGTACCGGAGGGCGGGAAGTATTGCAGCAATCGAATAAGCTTGATTTGTAACCAAGGACAAGGAACCTTGTAGTACAGATAGTCGGTAGTGTACTCGCCATCAATGACTATACGCTTCAGACGGGCCGCGGCTTTCGTACATGCGCCCTTGTAGCCGTCAGGACTATCCTGAGTCAGAGCCATGACCAAAGAAGTTACAGAGAGGGCCACTCCAAGATCGGTATCGTCCATGAGGTGGATGATGCGCTCCGCCCATAGTGGCGACACTATTTCGGGATGTTTTCGATATAGGCGGAGCAAAGTCAAGGCTGCCTTCTTCTTCACAAAAGACTTGGAGGTTCTGTACTCCGATGGTTAGCCTTTATGGTTTGAATCAGGGATGCTGGGTTAGTTCATACGGTGAAATCAGAAGTCTATGGACCTCCGAGCTGAGAGCTTCCCCATTTCCCGTCCTCCTACATTGGCAATGGCATGCAATGCCAGACAATTGAACAACTCGTTGTTATCCAACAGATCCTTCCGTATGCTGTTCACGACAAGGTGCAGCAGCTCATGCTTCTCGTGGAGGAACAGAGTCATGGCAAGATAGCCAATCTGCTTCTCCGAGTATTTCTGCGCCGAGATCAGGTTGACAGCCTCGAGATGGCCAAAATCAACATGCCAGCCCAGAATGTAGATGTAGAGGAGCTTGCAGACGTATTTCTTCTTGTGATAGCCACTCAAGTTGCCATCCTTGAACTTTTGCCGAATATTGGCCAGTTCCTTGTTAATTCTCTTCTCTTCCAACTCGCGAGCACGCGCATTTCTCAAGTCGGCAATGAACTGCACGAGGCCTCGCATGTTGGAATTGCTGCTACTCGAACGGCCTAGGAAGCCGCCTCCTGGTGTCGCCATGGTCAAAGTTGCCCCTCAGCCCCTGGCTGGCCCCGAATCTCCGCTCGTCTATTTCGTCGGTCGAGCAAACCAAGTAATAGTTCGCAGCACTCTTGCAGTATGGGTCACGCGTCGACCGGTCCAAACCGCAGTCGCATGATTCAGCTGTTCGGCGACTGTAGAAGCAATATGTTGCTCCGTCTTGCTGCGTCTTGCTGACGTCGTTGAACGGGCTAGCTTGGTAATAAGAAGTGGTGCGAGGTCTCGAGAACCAAAAAGTGGGGCGTGGCACGAGTAACGCCGGCTTCGCAGGAGCTATCATCATCTCACCTGTCTCACTGACAAGCAATGGCAATGACAATTCCTGCCTTCCCGACTTGCTGACTGATTGATCTGTCGCTTCTGTTGGCATCTGTAAGCATCTGCTAGGAATACAAAGTAGATGAGAGTACGGAGTAGAACCTCTATTCGATATTATTTTATTGGGGAAACGCCTACACCCACCGTCACTGTAAATAGGTCATAAAGCTACAGTGGGGTGTACAGTGTGTACATACACCGTACTGCTGCTCGCCCAGAGGAGAAACTCCAGGATTTTAGCCCATTTCTTGACTTGGGCCCGAGCACTTCCAAAGTAAACATCATGTTTTTTTCGAGACTCAAGAGATGCGCAAAAGTACGGTCGATGGGTAAGTACTAAGCACTCAGACCCGTCTCCAAGCATTAGATACACTATATACATACAGTACGAACTAGAGTATCTGACTTACAATACCAGAATGTGGGTGGGTCCCGGTACCCTGCCTGAGGCCTCACCACTCACTGTCAAAGGGATGTAATGAATACAGCAACACCAGACGACACAAAATACTGGTACGATCTCTCAAACACACGCACAAAACTTGCCCCAATGTCAGCATGTGCCAAATGCACCCCAGCGCTGGGCAATACTTGGCACAGAATACGCAGCGCCTCTATCCAAGGCAATAGCCAGCGATGGTACGCAGTCCACTCTTCGGGCGCCCCACGCTTCCAGGTGTTCAATCGAAGAACGAAATGGTTGCAAAGGAGCGCGCGGCTTCAAAGCCCGAACAAAGCCGGCAGGCAGACTATCTGAAGGATGAGGTCGCCATACGGGTTTCCGAGAGACTGTTGGTAAGCCAAATCTCAAGCTCGCAGTTGCTCGGTGTCCCAGCGCTCATGAAACCACCCCGGGTTCCTAAGGACATCAACCGACATTTCCCACGAGTCCTCGATCTAGGCGCGAATTCATGTAACCTGGCGAGAGCACTCGTCCGCGACAATCCTGCGCCCCATCCAGCAATCCCCGAATCCGCTCCTCTATCAACACGAATATCAGAATTGCTAGCCGCGGAATCGTCCGAGTCGCTGTTGTACCGCGACGCCGGCCATGAATTCAATAAGAAGATCAACATCACCCGGCAGGTTCTGCAGGACGAAGAGAGCATACCGTTCGAGCCCGAGTCATTTGATCTCGTCATGAGCTCCCTCAGCATGCACTGGATCAACGACCTCCCGGGCGTTCTGTCTCAGATCAACAGTGTTTTGAAGCCGGATTCTCCTTCGTTGGTGCGATGCTCGGGGGACACTCTATTCGAGCTTCGTACGTCCCTTCAACTAGCTGAACAGGAGCGAAGAGGAGGTATCTCGCCGCACGTGTCGCCGCTTGCAGACGTTCGAGACGTAGGGGCTTGCTCCAAAAGGCAGGGTTCAAGATGTTGACGGTGGACGTGGACGACATCATTGTCGACTACCCTGATACCTTTGCCTTGATGGAAGATCTCCAAGCTATGGGAGAGAGCAACGCCATTCTCGGCAGAGAAATGGGCCCGATTCGCAGAGACGTGCTCGTGGCAAATGACGCCATCTATAGAGCGTTGCATGGAAATGAGGACGGGTCGATTCCAGCGACTTTTAGAATCATATACATGATCGGGTGGAAGGAAGGGAGAATCAGCCAAAACCACTACCTAGGGAAGCGGCGAGGTCAACCTGAAGGATATCTTGGAAAAGAAATAGAAGCAGCACATGTACAATCAATGAAGACCATGTACTCTGGCCCAACGCAGGGCACAATTCAACACCAATACCAAGGCAATTGTTCAAAACTTCACTCGTCATGTTGCGTCAAAGGGACATTTTGAAACATCCCCCCCATGTCTATTTTCTAGCATCCATTCCTCGTCTCCTATCATTCTACACCCTTCGCCAATCCGTCATGGTACGTCCGATGCATCCCAACCCAGCAACATCAACAACCTTCTCATGCCAGCTAAGAAGCACGCTCATCGCCGCAGCAGCAGGCTCGTTCGAAGCACCCGGTCTGGAACCAACCTGGCTGAACCCCCGTCGATTGCCGCGCAACTTTTGATCCCCTTCCGCTATTTAATTGTCCCATAGACATCCCCTTGTAGCTATGCGTCAAACCCAAAGTCAGTGTCATAACTCTCTTTTCGTGACAAAAAAATTTAAGATCTCATGCATTATCTTACATATACTTCATCAGGACGTCGAGACATTCGTTGCCGCCCTGTGATTCGTAGATTTTCTTTAGGAGCGGGCTCATGTCACTGGCTTTAATCGATTGCAGGACCTCAATAACGGTTTGGAGATGTGCATCCTGTCCAAACGAGTTAGCGCCCCTTTCATCTTTTCCGGAGGAGGTGTGCAATCCCTGGCAAGTAGCTCTGGGCATACTTGCGATGCCAGGTGTGTTGGAAGAGAGGACGCACCTTTGCTCCCTCGGCTCCATTGTAAACCGGCGTCTCCAGACATCCCCTGAGCGCGCCTTCGGCATCTCCTCCTTGTAGGAGTTGCCTGACCTGCCCTGCTAGTTGACGGGTTTCAGCTTCACTGATCTCCGGCTGTGGTGGGTGCAGCGTGGAGACGTCGAAGTTGACGGACGAATCCTCGTTGTAGGCGTCGATATTGATGGTTCGCCATGCGTCGCTCAGCGTGGCGCTCGTGTGCTGCTGGATGATTGACATGGCTGATGTCTAGGCCGATACCGCCTTTTCGAGAGAAATTCGAGATGACGGAGGGCGTGAGGCCGAGGAAAAAGACGTGAAGTTGTTTGGTTTCGCGGGAAGCTTTTGGGATTGCTGCGGATGAAGCTGCGTGGCTGCGTCACATACATACAGTGATGTGACATAAGTTTGCGACCACCCTTTAGGGCAAAATTTAGTGGATTCTAAATTTACTATATTTTATATATTAGTAATAAGCACTTATAAGCATAAATAAAATAAATAGTAAATAGAATTATTTCCTTATAAAGGTTATATAATTATTAGTAATTAAAAATAATACTAATACTAATAATTTACTATTTTTATTCTTTTTATAAACTATTATAAAATAAAAGCTTAAAAAGTAAGTTATTACTAATCTTTAAAGCTTAACTACTAATAGGGATAAAATCCTATAACTAAGATTTATATATAAGTATACTAGAAAAAGAGTTATTTTCTTTAGTTAATTAAAAATAAACTTTATAACTATTTTAGTTATTTAAATATAATTTTTTTAAAGTATAGTAAATAGCTAGTTTTTACTTTACTGTGTTAAAAATAGTAAGTTTTAGGTATTTTAAAAAGTCTTTATTTATTTTAAATAAATAGCTATAAATAATATTTTTATAATACTTATAACTAAGGTACTTATCCTTAAGTTATACTCTTAGAATAATCTTATTTATAAATAAGTCCTAATTTATAAGCTTTTTAAACTATAGTATAAATCTTATAGTGCTATTAACACTGTTTTCCTTATAAGCTCCACCTAAACTAGCCTTTTTCGCACTGGAGGGGTGGTCGCAAACTTTTGGCCTGTCACTGTATATATTGTGGCGGGGCGGAGGAGCTGCTCTGATGATGGTGGGGAGCAGCAATCTGCGAAACGGTTCCAGCGTAGCGTTACCGATTCACTTGGTTTCGAGCTTAGTGTACCGCAGAATATGGGGTACCTGGTTAACGCGACTGAGCCAAAAAGGCTGGCTTCACGAGAATCAAAGAACAGAGGCTTGAAGAACAAAATGAATTAACTGAAGCCGACGAGAGTATGTAGAAGAGAGGAACAGAAAAACTCTGCTGCAGCGAAGAATCAGATGTAGAAGAGGCGGGGCGGGCGCACCGCACCTTCCTCCTCTTTTTTGAGCTGTACACCCAACTCGAGGAATATTATCCAGTCGAAAATTACACTTATCCTTGAAACTATGAGGCCTAGCTCATTTGATGCAATGATGCAGATACTCGTGTTGTGATTCAACGCGTTGATAATCATCGTTTAAAGACTTGGGAAAAATATTTCAACATTTCTGAGACGACATCACTGCTCCTTGGAAATGCCCTGCGTGTAACATTTATCAAGCGGATTAACTCTCCTCCCTATGCGGTCTCAGTAGTATGTAGAAGCTCAAATACCAGACAGTAAGATCCTCACAGATGACAAACTTTACGACTCGATATCCATTCAATATTGAATGAACCTACCTACCACCGTGCCGAGTCACGATAGCAACCCATCACAGCAGCGCTACCCTACACCGTTTTCAGCTCCTCGACTCTACTTAAAAATGCCGATCGTGCACAGTTTCATGGTAATAAGGCGGCACCGGCACGACGACGACGAGTCAACATTACAATGAGAAACAGGATCTAATATAATTGACCTTTCGACGGCAGGGGCAAGGGCTACGACTCATTTAGCAAAGACAATTCCGCCAGCGTCGGCCCCTAGGAGCACTTTGTAACATGGATGGCCTAGTTTTCGCCGAACGTCCACAGAGCAATGATGGCGCCTTCCAGAAGACAGACCCCTTGCCGGTGAGATTCACTAGTGTTGTGCAAAGTCCTCTTTGGGTAAATAACCAAGGTATTTTTAAAATTAATCGCAATGGGATCAGACGAGGCGGAACTCTTCCCCGGCTGGCCTTCAAGTGGCGGCCCCTGATGAACCAACTTCAGCCCGGAGTACTAGTCAAGAACCCCCTAAATATGCCCCATGATAGGGGTGGAACGATGGAACACAAGTAATAGACGTCGGGCAACCCGGAATGAATACGCAGCGCACGGGGAACGTAGCCGTTGTTACTGCACGGCTGAGTGTCGAAATGTTGCGACGCGTCCTGATTCTGTCCTGGGAGAGTCGTTTTGTGGCGCTGTCTTGCGGCATATGACACGTTGGCATGATAGATTGCACAACGCGGCGCGTTGACAATTGGCCCCGCGATCGAGAAAATCAGTTGTGTTGTTCGAATTTACATTCGTCGTCATCTCCACCACGAGTTCTTTTGGATCATCCCAGTCTGCTCCGCTTCGATCCAGCTTCTAGAAGAACTCTGGAACGCAGTAAGAGCTAGCTTAGTCTACATGTAGGGATTCATGTACCGACGATACGGTGGATGGCATGATCGACGTTGCCCTTGCTCATATGTAGTGCAATAGCGCCCAGTCCCTGATGTATTAATTCATTATACGGACTACTCCAAACGACTTCTTGGCGTTGGACCCACCTGTGCGCTCAAAGTCACATGAAGCGTATGCTAGGAAAGTATACTTGTCGTCGAAATAGTGGTGACGGCTTTTGCTTTGCGACCCAGTGTTGCAAGAGTCAGCCACGTCGATTAACGCTGGTGTCAAATACCCCAGCTACTCCGTAGATCAGCCTACATTGCAGGCCTCCAGTCAGACCGGTGTAAACGGCCAGGTAAAAATACCTCCTCCGACAAGGGATATTCAGAATACCTTTCTGCAGTGGTGTTGATCTGCCGAGGCCCTCGAGTAGGATGGCAGATGGGCACCCAACGATCACATGCGGTTTGGCCATGGCTGAGGCAACAAGCGGGCAACGACGTAACTTGATAAAGGAACAAAGATCTTATTGCGTCTTGGATAGTTAAGTAGCCTTGCATGACTCGCAAATTCAAGAAGTCTGTCTACCAGGGAGAAGCTGGTACTATCTGCCCACGCTTCTTCACGATCTCTGGAGTGCTGATGGTGGTGGGCTGAAACGCCACTGCCCAAGAAGTACGGACAAATATGTACTTTGTAGCTGAAACTATCGTGCCGTGCAAAAGTAGTGAATGTTGTTGGAGAGCTTGCGAAAGGCGAGGCTGCGTGCATGTCGGGAACTTAGCCGAGTGCCAAAGTGCCACCAGAGAGAGCCCGGGGTCAGCTCGCTAAAACAGGCTAACGCAGGAACCACGGGATTAGCCTTGCTTCTCGCTTCACAGACTCACTTTCGTTCAATCTTCTTCTCTTTCCGTTCCTTGCAAGTTGAGTACAGACCTGAATCGTAATTGCCTGGGCAAGTAAAGATGACTGAAACCACGCCATGAGAACCCCGGTTGGTCACGGTACAGTCGGCATGTTTGCATGGAGGGTCATGCCCACTGACTGGCTGGGCGCATCGAGATACGAGCTCCTGATGTGCGAATGGAAGGAAACCTCTGGAGGATCTGAGAGTGCTTAGTTGTAATCCGTACTGTGCAGATAGTCAATTTCGTAAGTAATTATCGGTGTCTCTTCAACGATGGGGCAATGCCATTTTTGACGTGGGCCTTCACGGGCGGCAATGCTGCCTGCGCACGTGTTTTTACCTGAGTCTGATGCGCCCCCTCTTTGTAGGGCTCGTTCGGTTCCATCTTGAAATCCATTTCTGCAACATAAAATATGCTTCTAGACTTGGGACACGAATGCATGTCACGACATGACTCGCGGCTGTGTGGCAGACCTGTTTATATCGACGTTAAATAAGCAAGTATCCATCGTCCGACAACGGTCGATTTCACCATTTCAACTCATTTTTCCGATGCACCCGCAGACCCCTGCGTGAGTTAACGCAGACAACAACGTGGCGGCCATCACCTATTAGCCCTGATCCTGGAGGCTGAGAGAATTATCACTACGTTCACTACGTACAGTAAGTGCACACTGTGGTACTGTACTGTTCGTGACGTTGAATCAGTATATTCTAATAAACCTTATCGACCCGGCAAATGCAATCATGAGCCCATTGTCCGAAAACCGCGCATACTGTAGAGCCGGCCCGGATTGGATTTAGGAACAGTAAAGTTGACTTAAAAATATAACTCCTAGCAGGCCAAGTTCACAAATTAAGAAACACAAGGCGCGCCTCTTCCGAACTGGGATGCGAAGCTTGATAGGCTTTGATGGCTTCTCGGATAATAATAACAATGGTCTCTCGATAGAGTTAGCCCTACTCCACAGCAGTTACACGACGTTGTTGCTTTGCTGCCTTTTCTGAGCGATGCTGCGATGAAAGCGTGCCATTCTAAATCAGGCTCACCACGTCCTCGATCAACTGCGTCCCCGAGCTTCATGAGCGGGTCATGACCAATTCAAGAACTGAAGCTGCAAGCAGCAGAGTCATGTCAGTTGGAGCTGCAGCAGGGATTCGGCCCGCTCATTGCTATGTATAACGCTGCATGCATGGCTGGGTCAGTAACCGAGCTGTCGGGACGATTTGACGTCAATATTTCTGCTGACTATTATTATAATATGACCAAGACTACGGAGTTAATATGCTTTCGAGCCAATGGAATACCCAATCAGACAGGATTTGTTAACAATAGCCCCCAAAAGATCGCGGCAAGCTCTCGCAATTAACGATATTCATCCCGGCCATTGTCCTCAACACGAGCTGTGTGTGATCAATGTTAAGTGCATGCTTGGAATGTCCCCAGAATTTTGTTGATCCGGTTGACGGGGAACAACGGTCGTGGTTTCCGGGAGGGGAAAGGAAAATGTCCAAAGCACTTTGCCTAGCGGGAAGAGAAATGAAGATGACACGGGAGCGGAGCAAGTCGGACCAGACAACGGCGAAAGGAGCCAAATCTTGTGCTCCACCTCCACCGAGACTACGAAATAAGGGGAAAAAGAAAAGAGAAAAGAAAAATCGAAATAGCCAAAACGGGCCCGGGCCAATTTACGCGCTCAACAACAGACGGACAGACGAGCCAAACAAACTCTTTCACAGCTGCATCAGGAGCACTCTGCGCAACGTGTCTGTTCAGATATTAACAGTGCACCAGACCAGACCCCAACCAAGCAAGCTGTGCTCAAGACGTCTGTTGCACAGGTTGAAATGTATTGATGCCGAGGCGACGGAAGCTGAACGGTACGAGACGGTTGACAAAGCTGATCCAAACAGGGCGTGCTGGGTATTGCCGAGAAGCAACAGCAAGATAGTACGGATCCGTAGATGATGACTTTCTCGTTCACATCCGCCAGCCGCCCAGCCCGTTTGAGCTGGTTGTTGCGATGCAAACGCAAACGCAGCCTCGTACATGTACACGCTGAACCCCTGTCTCTAGATAGATGGTCCATGGCTCCGGGAGGAGGGACCCATGTCAGGAACCCGACAAAAGAGAAGTGAGCCTTGCCCCTGTTTGGAAGGATTTCAGGCCTCATTGATGCCATGGGCCCCTTCAACGGACAACAAAGAAGAAGCCACAGCGTGTGTCACAACGAGACTAGACTTGTTGCCGCCCCCACCAGTTGGTCGCCGGAGCCCTATGTATGTACAGGGACTCCGTGATTACGGAGTACGAAGAGGTTCAGTTCTACGGATCCGTACGTTGATCTTATTGCCAGGGCATTGCCAGTATGACTCTCATGCCATATTAACACAACAGATATCAGATACATATGCTCTGAGGTATTATGTCTTGACGTAATGAGCAGGCGAGGCGGCTCTTGCCACAGCCGTCATGACGAGCACCAGCACCAGCATCAGCCAGCACTGGCTTCAGGCGTTTTGGATCAAGGCGCATCGGTAATAGAAGAGCTTTACGGACTACCAGTTGGCAGGCATGGCAAGCTGGTGCGCAGGATCTGGTGCATGATGAGAATCTCGGTCGACTTCGTTTGAGACTTGGGTTTTGTCAGCCCCATGCCGGATGTCTGAACCGTGGTACCGGAAGGAGCAGCGACAAGGGTGTGTGGCGTGGCTGGTGGCTGGTACTTATGATGTACTGGTCAAGGTCAAGGGCCCTCCTTTTTTTTTTTTTTTTTTAAGCTTTCGCCTTTCATCCCCCCCAAGATCCTGGACCGAATTTCCCATCCCTGGCTGCATGGCCTGGCCATGGTCAAGGAACAGAATTTTCTTCTTTGGCTTCTTTCTCGCGGCTCGGGCCAGGCAAGATACAAACGGGCGCAAGATGCAAACGGGAGTGGGCGTTTGACTGCTGAGCAGTAGCCAGTCTGTGCCATGGATGAAGCAGTCTGGTCTCTCTCGTCGTCCTTTCAAGTCCACACACCCCACCCCCTTCCCTTCCCCTTGCCTTGCCTCCCTTCACTTCCCTGCCTGCCAATGATGAGGGATTGATTGACTGACTCTTCCTTTTTTTCTTTCTCTTAGTTTCCTTTCCCCAGCCTAGTCGGGTTGATGACTCTAATGTTAGCTTGCTCCTTTCGGACCACAGCAGCACTTGTACAAAAGCGCCCTGCTCCCACTTCATCTCCCAGATCTTCTTAGCCTCGCCTCCCTTGAGATACCCTTCCCCATCATCAGCCAATTTGGCATCCGTTCCTGACCTCGCGTTCCGAGTTTCGTCTTCTCGCCTTGCTGCATTTGCTCCAACGGCTTTGCTTGTCTGTTTCTGCCTCTTGGACTCAAGCGCCTGTCCCACCAGTGACGACCGTCTTTGTCACTTACACGATCACAAGTTAGGCGCCACAATCTGCCATCCGTCTCGGGAATCCACTATTGCGACCAGTTCCAGGTACCCGTCCGTGCCTGACTTGAACATCTCGACGGCGCGGTTCATCCGTCATCGTCGCCACTCGCCAACTCGCCTGACCCCTTTTCCGCGGGCCTCTGCAAACTAGCGAAACTCATTTACCGAGTCAGCCTGTTTTGTGCATACATCTTGCACAGGCCCGACTTGCCAAAACCCACCTCCTCATCTTCTTGGGAACTTGCCCGCCTCGTTCCGCTGTTACACACTGACACAAACCCATCAAGCCGAGCCGCCTCGCACTCTGTACAGCCCTCCAGCTTGTGACATTGATTCCGCCTTGTGTTGCCTCGTTCCAACGCGCCGGTGCCGATTCATCTCGCCTCGTCCGTTCAGAACTACACTCCTTCAGTAGCCGCGTCGAAATAGTCCAATATTGTTGGCAACGCTTGCACCTTGGCCGGCCACCGAGGCACTCTTTTCAGACTTTTCTCTCCTTGTAACATAGTCGCCTGCTGTATCGCAACCGATCAATCTTCCTCTGGTTTTATTGGACAACCCAGTTCGTCGTCGTACCAACCACAGACAATCATTCCCTGTGAGTCAACGTCGCTTGATTTGAACCCTACCATTTGATCACTTTCGCTTGTCCCAAGAGCTTCGGCCGTTTTTTACCCCTCAACCTTTCCCATTCTTTGCCCCCATTACGCCTATCGAGTATATATCAATACGTTTGTATGATGGAGGCAAATCTTTGGAAGCAAAGAAGACCCGTATAAGAACGACCCGACTTTATTCTTTATTCTTCTTTTCTTTCCTAGTTCCTCTCAGGCTTTCATCAGCAATATTATCAAGACCTCGGCTAATTGGCATCGTGGCCTAGTTCACATAAATTTTCACAACCAACACATTCTCTCACGATGTTACAACATTCATCAATCGTCTGCGATATGGGACGTGGTGCCTATGACACGACTGGCGTTTCTAAGCCCCCACCGAGGCCACAGCCTCGCTGAGTCTATGTTTCCAGTGACCCTGCGGGCCATGGTTATATCAAACGTGACGAACACCGTCTTCTCTTTCACTTCGATTCCCAGGCTTTTCATAATTTATACGGCCTTCAGTATTACTTTTACAACTATTTAATATTTCGTCACATCAGTCTGTACACAAATCGGCTCGGAGCTCTCCCGACACCTCTCTTATCAGCAGCGAGAACACCAAAAGTTGTTTGACCTTTTACCTTTTATCGCATGATTTTCTCTGGCATTTCGATACTCGACACACGCGCATGGGTCAATTTGGTTTGGAAATTTTCTGCCTTTTCTTCTCAGACAACCAGTCTTCGGCGTTTAAAAAAAAATAGACAGGGGCCACAAGCTGGATATGCTTTTTCATCGGAAAATGTCTTTTGCTTTTTTTCTTCTTCTTTGGCTTGGGGTTTGCTTGTTGTCTTGCCATATCTCAAAACTCTCACGAGCTTGAGACAATGCAATGAGCTTGAGACTATCACTGATCGCGTTGGGGTTGGGTCTCATTCTGCTGGAATGAAGATGATACCCATCTCGTGACATGTCTTGGACCGGTATCCTATCTCCGCTATGGGCTCCGGTGAGAGATAGAAACAGCACCCTTGGCCAGATTTGTTTTCTGATGAGCATTTGAGCGCAGATCAAAAGTCAACAATGGAAACTTTGGTTGGGACAAAAAGAAGAATGGCTGATTTGGGAGTCAAATCTTGCATATAGACTTTGATTTTTTTTTGCCTGTCGATTTTTATACTCTGTCGCTGGGTCTGTTTTCCTTTTTTTTTTTTTTTTCACCCCATTCTGTATCTCGGGACGCAACGCTTCGACGCAGTTGCAATCGAGTGGGGCGACGAGCGCGCAATAGTGTCGCTCACATCTCGTTACCATGTACCATTACCATGTACAAGACCAAGACCACGCTGGCGATACCGAGGTGGCACAAGAGCCGGCCTAGGAAAACGGCTCTGGGCGGGACTCAGGATATATGGATGGATGATACCCCTTTTCAGCACTCTGTTGTAAAGTATCTTGTAAGAAGGAAGCTACTTGAGTTTCATTATTTCTTTGACAAGTCGCGCAAGCGTGCGCTTGACGTGGGACAAGTAAGATGAAGAGTGCCTTATATTTCCTTGGGTCTGTACTCGGTACTAGAATAGATTAGCAATTGAAGAAGGCTCACGCTGCTTTGCAAAAGAAAAGACGCATGCCAGTCATGGTCGTTGAAGGTGAACAGGACTGACTGATTCTTATTCTTACTTTACAACTTGGACACAACAATGTCTGGATTGCACACGAATATAATTCGTAGATGGGTAAAGGTAAAACCTAAACATCCATGACGGAGTGCACACCCCCTCCTTTCATCCCGGCCCCTTTTCGGCCGAGACATGGGCCATGGCGAACAACCGTACCAAGGTGCCAGGAAATTTGCCCATGACGTCTGGAGGAGGGTGCGGGCCGGACCAAGTTTCGCGGGCCCGTTGGCGTCTCGAGCTAGAGAAGAGGCAACAAGGTGGCTCACGGACAAGTCATGACTGGATTGATTACTTGCCGCAGGAAATAACAGAAAGAAAAGTGTCCAGGCAGGGGACCACCGGGTCCAAGGACGAAGGGTCGTTGGTCCCAGGCAGCTGTTGAACTGATTGTTCACGGAGCCAAGTTTGCCTTTGGTGCTGTGACTGCGGCAGTGTAGACTACGGCTCATGCCCACCCCCGCCGGGATATGCAGTCCTGAGAGTTCTAGTCGGCAAGCATGGCTCTTTTTCTTTTTTAAATTCCCTCGGACCTCACTTTTCTGCTTCGCATGCTTCGCAACAATCTCCTGACGGCCTCGTCCTCGGCATCACCATCACCATCACCCGGACTCACCCACCCCTGCGCTCGCCACCACCCAGCTCTTGTAGAGACGTGTCCAGGATGACAGAAAGGAGTACCTTGACGGGGACAGCCATGACGCGATATGGCAATATCGGGCCCTAGTCTCATCTGACAAGGGTCATCTCGACAGACTCCTAGATTCAAAACAAAGGCGAGGTCGACAAGTCGGGATCCTGAGCAAAGTCAGGTTCTCCCGCATGCCCGACTTGACGCCTATGGATGACCATTCTCCGTAGACATGGTGATTTTCAAAACGACAAATCCAAGGTAATCATCACACGACACCGCTCACTTGCATTCACGCAGGGCCGACGGAACCTATTATAATCGCATCGATTGCCGATGCACATCTCCTATTCTGTTCTCTGCTCGCCGCTCGCTCCTCTTCTCTCTGTCCGCATGCCCAAAACTGCAAAAACCGGAAAAATGCTTGAGCCTCCCATTTACCCACCATCCTTTCTTACGCCTTTTGAATGTGTTGAAAACGCCGGGCTAACAAGGAGAAGAGATGGGGAAAAAAAAAAAAAAAAACTTGAACAATGAAAGGGTAAACCACAAAGAGGTGTGGGAAAAAAAAAAACGCACACATCATCATACACGGCGCGGCTGGGTATATGTTGGCTCTTGACCACCCAACAAAGTGCGTCCTTTCTCTCCTCACCGACTCTCTATTACTTTGGATTAGAGGCATCCAAATGCACATAGGCTTGCTGCAATGCCTTGACCTCTCGCCCGTCCCTCTCCAGTACAACTACCCAGTCTCGCAACTGGATGTTCTTTCCCTTTTCCTTGTCTTCTCGCCATGTCCCCAGGCGGTTTCGCCCTTCAGTCGTCATGGCAAGGCTGGCTGGCGAGGTGCTCCCGGAGTACCATTGAGTCCCTTATTGCCTGCACCGGGTGTAGCTCTTGTCGGTGTGCTGGCGCCACTTCCTCCTCCCCGTCCCGCGTTCAGCCAGTCATACGTCTTGCCAGTCTTCTTCTTGCCGAACAAATTACCTTTGCCACCTAGACCGGCGAACATGCTACTCGTCATGTTCTGGTTTGCGTGGCTGTTGGCCTCCGCTGCCTTGAGCGTTTGGTGTTTCTTCATTTCCTTCTTGGTCATGGGCTTATCAGAATCGGGTGCTATGGAGCCGGGTGTTCCCGGCGCGACGCTTCCTGATCGTGACGGTGCTGATCCGACGTCTGCTATGCCATCCTTGCGTTTTTGTCGCCGGCGAAGACGTGCTTCTTCCCACTCGCGTTCTTGTCTTGCCAGCTCTCGCATCGTGACTGTTAGAGAGGAGGCTACCTTGGCCAATTTCTTGGCTGGCTTGTGGGAAGTTCCCAGGGCAGCATCTTCGGCAGAGCCTGCGGACAATAAAGACGAGTTAGTGCTGCTGGCTTTTTCATACTTTGTACTGCGAGGATACGAGCTCTCACGTTTCAATGGCGCGGTTTCGGAAGCGACGGCTTCACCATCTGCCGCCTCCTGCACCGGGTCAACCTCTGCCGCATCGCCCAAAGGCTCTGCATTCATTGGCGCAGCAGCAGCCGTCAATCCTCGGGAATCTCCCCATGTGACGTCTTTTGCCTGTTGACGGCAACGACGTTCGCATCCTCCACCATCTCGCGCAATCGTTGCTTGGTAGCAATAGACATTAGCGCCAACTGATCGACGAGAAACGAGTCTTGGGGATGTACGATCCGGTGGTTTGAACCATTGTTGGATCTGGACCTGGCTGCATCTTCACCGTGACCGATGGGGAGGGGAACTGTTCAGGCAGGCGCATCTTCCCCATGGATTGGGCATTGTTTTTCATATCCAGATTCAGGGAAATGTGGTTCTCTCTCGCAATCTTGTCGGCACGTCGATGCAGTATGGCTACCAAGAGAAATGGATCGTTGATTTCCTGCGTCCGCTGGACGGCAAGTCGCATGGATGAATCTGCCCAGGCCTGCTCAGCCGCCTTGACGGCAAACTTCTGCTGATCTTGTTCTGAGACGCTCTCGGCGGGCTGATTTGCTGGACCAGCTCCATAGAATGAACTCTTGGCCCCCGCGGATGTTGCGCAAATCCGGTCCTTGCCTCTGAGTTGGCATCCATGGCATTCGAGTATAATTCCGACATGTATTGCTCCTCTGCTCTCAGATCGATGCCAGTTCCTGCCAGAGAATCTGTAACGTCGTATTCGTAGTCTTTTGTCGGTCGCTCGGCCGGCCGTTGGGGAGGCCCCATGATGCTGGGGGTTTGCGCAGGCGACGCCATTCCTTGTTGTACAGGGGCCATCATCGCATTCGTGTATTGCGGCATGGAAATGGGCGGAGGCTGCGGAGTCATTAATGGAGGCGTGCTAGTGCCCGCACGCGCGTCGGGCAAATTCAAGCCTTGCGTATGGTTGCCATTGGTAAATGGAGTATTGTATGCCGGGGACAAAGAAGTCGTAGTTTGCGGGAATGTTGGGGAGCCGGCGTTCAGCGGCGGGCTTCCAGCTGCGCCAGGACTTGCTGCATAAGGCGACGCGGCGTACGGAGAGCCTGGTTGTGAAGCCGGACCATCGGTGCGAACCCTCTTGTTCGGAGGCAGCGCGAATCCTGGCTGTTGAGCGGCAGGTGAAGGGCTGTGTTGCGGCGGCGAGAAAGCCCGCGGAGGGACTTGCGACTGAGGCTGTGCCATGACGATGATGGGAAATCGAACAGCGATCGGAATTCCAAGACTGGCAACGGAAGCAAAAACAGCTAGATGGAAGCCTAAGTGGCGGTGGTGACGATGCTCTTAGCAGGCAGGAAAGCCTGTCACGAAGGACGTGAACTCTCCCATTCGATGCACAGATCCCGCCTAGGCGCTCCAGTGCGGGTTATCTATGAGATGGCGAGAGATGTAAGCATCTATCCAGAGCTGGCGCAACGTTTAGCGCTCAGTCCAAGGCGCGTGGGAGTCGTTCAGTAGGGATTTTGTTGGCAGCGCTGGCCGGAGTCGAGAGATTGGAGCTCGAGACTGAGATTTGGGGTTGCGTAAATTTAAAGTCACGTGAGTCTCCGCGCCCGCCTTCTTCGCAAGGACGAGGATCGCTTTGCCGACCTTTCCCCGGCTCAGCTTTATTTACATGTCACAATTGGCAAGCTTCAACTTCACAAAGTGCTTTTGCTCGCTCACCTCATTCCCCATTGTGGTCGTGTGTTGTTTGGAGCCATGCGATACGTTGAGCATGCAGTCAACGTGAAATGCTACTCTGGGACTTTTTTTCTCGACTGATGTAATTCAACAGTGTACTTCCCTTCCCAGTACTGACTGAGTCGTTAAAATCCCCAATCTCCCGTGCCCATATAAAGAGTAGGTAGCTCGAGCAAACGCGCGTATCTCATCGAAGCTCTCCGGCCTTGCGACAACATGGCTTCTAAACGAAAAGCATCCGCGATGAACGCGGCAGGCACTGAAGAGCCGGTGGACCCGTCCGACGAGTTGATGTTCCTGTGCTTGGGAGGCGGTAACGAGGTCGGGCGTTCGTGTCATATTATCCAATACAAGGGCAAGACGGTCATGGTAAGGCGGATGGCTCGTCCACTTCTGCACAAGAATGCATCGTGACATCATGACATCATGAGTTGACTCTTCCGTTCTCTGTAGCTCGATGCCGGCAACCATCCTGCCTACGATGGTCTTGCCGCGCTCCCATTCTACGACGACTTCGATCTCAGCACCGTAGACGTCCTGTTGATCAGCCAGTAAGTAGATGTACTACTGCCTGCCCTACCTGCCGCACGATATCAGACAAAAGCAGCGAAGGAACACGGCGCGAGTGTTCAGCGTGATGGGCGGGCGTATTGCATTCTTTGTTCTATGATGCTGTACTTTTCCTCTTTCTATGAGATTGATACGCCTGTTCTATGCATACGAAATGAATACAATTGTTGTTTCCCACCGTCCATCCTGCACCCTCTTCTCCGTCTTCCCGTGAACATATCATCGCCAATAGCCTCTCATCGTCGCAGGGTCCTGTCGTACTTGGAGGAGGAAAGATCCCAAGCTAATGAAGCATGCCTGCAGTTTTCACGTTGATCATGCCGCGTCCTTGCCATACGTCCTTGCCAAAACCAACTTCCGCGGCCGAGTCTTCATGACGCATCCTACCAAGGCTATCTACAAATGGCTCATCCAAGACAGCGTCCGTGTTGGAAACACATCATCCAGCTCGGCCACCCCGCCGGTATACACAGAGCAGGACCATTTGAATACTTTTCCTCAGATCGAGGCAGTCGATTATCACACCACCCACACCATCTCCTCCATCCGAATCACTCCTTACCCTGCCGGCCATGTGTTGGGAGCGGCCATGTTCTTGATCGAAATCGCGGGTCTGAACATTTTCTTCACTGGCGACTACTCTCGTGAGCAGGACCGACATTTGGTTTCAGCAGAAGTGCCCAAAGGCGTCAAAATAGACGTGCTTATTACGGAATCAACTTATGGAATTGCATCGCACGTTCCCCGACTAGAGCGCGAACAAGCTCTAATGAAGTCCATCACTAGCATCCTCAACAGGGGCGGCCGTGCCTTGTTACCAGTGTTTGCGCTGGGCAGAGCCCAGGAGCTGCTGCTCATTCTAGACGAATACTGGGGCAAACACCCGGAATATCAAAGATATCCCATCTACTATGCCAGTAATCTGGCCAGAAAATGCATGGTAGTCTACCAGACATATGTGGGTGCCATGAACGACAACATCAAGCGCCTCTTCAGAGAACGCATGGCCGAGGCTGAAGCTAGCGGTGACAGCGCCGGCAAAGGCGGACCCTGGGATTTCAAGTTCATTCGATCCTTGAAGAATCTCGACCGCTTTGACGACGTCGGCGGCTGCGTCATGCTTGCCAGTCCAGGTATGCTCCAAAGTGGCGTGAGCAGAGAGCTCTTTGAGAGGTGGGCACCAAACGAGAAGAACGGAGTCATCATCACCGGCTACAGTGTCGAGGGCACAATGGCCAGACAAGTCATGCAGGAGCCAGATCAAATCCCAGCAGTCATGTCTCGCAACCTGGCTGCCGGCAGAAGAGCACCTGGCGGCGAGGCAGAGCGGGCTCTCATCCCCGACGATGCAGCGTAGCAGAATATTCCTTCGCCGCCCACGTCGATGGCGTTGAGAACCGAGAATTTATCGAAGAAGTAGCCGCACCCGTGGTTGTACGTAAACATTTCCCCATCCCCGTCCTCAGCCTCATCCTCATCCTCTCATCCGCAACTCTGCTTCTAAGTGGCAATTGCTAACCCCTTGTGCCAATAACAGATTCTCGTCCACGGCGAGCAACACAACATGATGCGCCTCAAATCCAAGCTTCTCTCCTCAACGCCTCCAAAACCGCCAAAGTAAAAGTCTACTCCTCGCAACTGTGAGGAGCTCCGCATCCCCTTCAAAGCCGACAAGATGGCCAAGGTCGTCGGCAAACTTGCCTCCATCCCGCCCCCAAGACCTCACCGCCGACGCCACCACCGCGCCGCTCGTCACGGGCGTTCTCGTCCAAAACGACTTCAAGCTCTCCCTCATGGCCCCCGAGGATCTGCGCGAATACGCAGGCCTAAACACCACCACAATCACATGCAAGCAGCGCCTCACACTGAGCGCCGCGGGCATCGATCTCGTCAAATGGGCTCTCGAAGGAACATTCGGCACCGTCGAAGAGCTCCCGAGATGAGACGGCAGCCCAACAACAGCAACGGCGTCTCCAAGAACGGCGGCACCGAGGAGGAAAACCAAGACCAAGACCAAGACGTTTCCACCACTGACGCCGCCGACAACGACAACGACAACGACAGCGACAGCGACAGCGACGAGTACAAACCAGATGCAGCAGAAGAACAGCCCGAAGCAGCAGACGAGGAAGTTGCCGCCCTAGTAGCCGCCTACCTCGTCATGGGCTGCATAACAGTGCGGTACCGCACAAACGGCCAAGTCGAGCTCGAATGGGAAGCAAACATGCTCAACGACGGCATCGCCGACTCGGTCATGGCCGTGCTCTTCAGCGTAGAATCCTCCCCGCCGCCGTCAAACGCTCCTCCTCGGCGAACCACTCTCACTCGCACTCGCATGACCTCAAGGGCGCGAATCCCCACGCCCACCCCTCATCGACGGACAGACTAGAACGACTCTTCTGGTTCCTGGAGGCCCAGTTCGGCGCGGACAACGTATCCCCGTGGAAACACCCCGTCTCGCCGGACTAGACGCCCAGCAAGGATCAGGAGACGACGGCCCGGACGAAATGCAGCTTGACGGCAAAGAGGGCATGTCGAGAGCAGACGGAAGAAGGAAATGGAGCGTCTTCACAAGATTGGCATTCCCGTGCCAGGCGTATCCATCAAGGTGGACAAGATGGTTGCGACGGTGTGGCTGGAGGATTTGGACGTCGAGTGTAATAACAAGGTGTTTGCGGATAGGGTCAGGGCCGTCGTGGAAAGGGGCGTAGAGGTCACGGCGCCGTTGTGGGGATAGGTATATTCAAGTTGAAGTAGATGGGATTCACACACGTTGGTGTACTTTGTAATTGATTGATGCACAAATCAAGAAGTGCCATGGGTTGAGCTGATTTGATACAAGAGCAGGGAAGTTGATAGTTTTCCAGCCCCCGAATATGTCAAGTACGCACGGAACGGGACACAGACGTACGTGCAGGATAAACATAATCTATGATGCAATTCAACGTTATGGTACAGACTACCTAGGTCTACAAAATAAAAAAATTGAGCCAAAATATGCCAATGAGTGAACTAAAAGTCGGTACACGCATGCACGCACGACTTTTTCATCCCAAAAACTCTTTCAGGTCCTCCGACTCTTCTAGCACGGTGTTGAATGAGAATGGCGCAAATGGCCAACCAGCAAACTCGGCGAATTTCGAAAAGGATTCGACCCACGCTAATCGCAGAGAGTGTAACATGGCACTGGTACCCTCCATACAAACCAGAATGGCGATAGCTTTGAGGAAGAAAATGTTAGCAAAAACGATTCCCGGAAAATAAAAAGGTGCGCATCCAACATCAACTTACTGAGGAAAAACCACAGGAAGAAACCAACGACAATCATGATGACACCGACAACGCCACCCATGGTCAGGGTGTTGGCAATAGTCATGTCCCACAGCACAATACTGAGCTGTTGATGGGCAAGTGACAAAGCCCAGAGACGCAGATACGAGGCGGTGTGGGAAACGCAGTTGAGACAGAATTCTGAAGACGTGTTAGCTTGTCCATTTATTCCATGATTCTACGCACGAGGGACATACCGATGGTGTGGATGACCTGATGAATCATCACCTCTCCAAACTCAAACTCTTCGTGCTCTTCGTCAATGTTTTGTGAGATCATAGCAACACCCTCGCCATCTTCGTCAAAGCTATTGCCGCGGCCATTAACCAGTTCCTCGTTCTCATCGTCACCATCCAACGCACTAACACGAGACGTCTCGCCGATACCCCGATAGCCTTTAGCTCGAGCTCGGTTGTGCTCCCAGCGCAGGTAGAATGGCTTGAGGAAGAGAAGAATGGGCACCTGAACAAAGGCCAACAGAAGGAGAAGGACCTGGACCATGGCTTGGCCCTTGTATAGCGGTATATCCAATTTTCCAGGCTGCAGAAACATATAGATGAGCATGTTCAGGAGACCAGGGGCTGGCCGCCGATGGCAGGGTCGGGATTGTTCCAGTCGACTGTCCACTTGTAGAGAATGCAAACAACTAGATATCCGAAAATAGACTGGAAAAAATCATTCCCGGTACAAAGTTGCCCCAAATATCGATGGGCCTCTTGAAATGCTTGGCATTGATATATGCAAAGCAAAGGGAGTAAGTCATGTGAGCCCAGCCGAGGATGATACTCATCTTCATCTTGTAACTGTTGCTAAAGAGAAGAGTGTTCTCGGTGCCGTGCCATGCCCAGTCGAGACCAAATGGGTATCTATACCCACTATTGTTCAATTCAGCCACGACCGTGGTTCGCCCTGGCTCATAGTGTTCCGGTCGTGGGTAGTGCCAAGCGCTTGGGAAAAGAGTCATGGACTTGGAAAAGACATCGTTGTAAATGAGACCAGTAAAGATGGAGAAGACCGCCATGACCAAGGCGATGTATCGGCCGTAGAAGATCATGGCGAAGAGCTCGAAGCTGACTTTCTTGAGGGTTTCTCCCAGTAGATCATGGCAAGCGCAGCTGACAACATGATGATTGCATGGCCGAAATCACCAAACATGACAGCGAAGAGAAAAGGAAACGTAACGAAGACTGGCATGGCGGGGTTGACTTCCTGATAGGATGCAGTGCCGTAGGCGTTGACGATTGTCTGGAATCCCTCGGTAAATTTGTTGGTTTTAAGGCATGTCGGAGGAGTCTTGTTGGTCCGAATCTCGTTGATAATCGAAGGAACAGAAAGACCAGCACGATCAGTCACATCCTGGAGTGTCGATCTGATCAAAGACATGTCGTTAGTGGGGCACCAGGCTTCGGCTATCAGCGTTCGCCGAGCACGGTCGTACGAGAACAGATTGAGGGTGCTATAAACGGCCTTTTCCTTGGCGATCAAGACCATCCACGCGGACAGTGACTGGGATATCTGCTTCAACTCAGCCCCAAGAGTAGTTTGGGTGTTTTGAAGAACGTTTTGGACATCTTGAAGCCGATTGTTGACTTCGTGAATTTGATCACGTCGAAGATCGCTGTTCTCGTCCACATTGTAGACATCCGCACCCATGGACTCGGAAATCTTGCGAATCTTGGCCAGAATCTCCTTCCCGTGTGCGAAGATGACGAAGACGTTCTTGTTGATAGACTCATTATTGGAAGGATCAATGAGCGGCTCAGGAATCTCAGACTGATTCATGTACAAATTACCACGAAGCGTGCGCCAGAGAATGCGCTCAAAGGCGGCTACACGGTCCCTAGCAATGACACCAGCCACGAAACCAATGTTCATGCCCGAGAAGGATCGTTCAACCTCGGGGGCATCTCGGTGCTGCTCGATGTCGGAGAGGAGCGGTGCATCATCATTGTCGGTTGACGCTCTGATTTCCTCGACGTTGCCGTGAGCACGATCAAAGAAACTTCCAGCCTCTCTCAGAACCCATCGCCACTCGGTCAAATCAACTTCTCGCTTCTTCAGGGTTTCATAGCTGTCGTTAAGAGCAGAGACACGTTGCTCGAGCTTCTGACTGCGCTCGGCGAGTTCGTCGATCTCAGACGTCGAGGGGATGCAAGTCGCTCTGTATCCAGGTCTAGTTTTCTGAGGAGACACCAGCCTTATCCATCTGGCCATGAAAGTAACCTATGTCTAGTTAGTTTATAGGTCGGGAGGAGAAAGCCACGTTCGGGAAAAGGAATCTGACGTACGCAGTTGTCGCTCTACATTGTCGAGCCGTCGAATTTCCTGGGTGAAGGTCCGCTGGAATGCGCTCACATCCTCGTTCAACTATAGAGACGTTAGCATAGTCAACGTACAAGCTTCGTCAAGCGAAACGTTGATCAAGAAGGATGATAACACGGCCTGCAAACTTACGTCCCGAAACTGGCACAATCCGAGCTCGCCAAGTGCAGTAACGACCTCCCGACCAATTTCATTGGAGACGTACAGTTGCACCATGCTCATGTCCGCCGAACGGAACGGGGTGTCCTGTCTAGGAGCCATGGCGACGTAGGACAAGCACCAAGACTCGTTGACAAGAGGTAGTTCGAGCTCTGTGTCGTGTAAAGGGAAGTCTTCTCGTGTTGTTATGCCACAGGAGCTGTGCTCAGACTCGGCGGGTTGAGGCGTCGTTCACGCCACGGTCACGTGGAAATATGGACCACGTCACGACGTCACGGCAAGGTCACCGATTGGGTTGGAAGGAACAAGCATTCGAGTGAGCTATTACATGACATTATTAACATGAGAAAATTTTGACATTTTTGAAATCAGAAAGAAATGCTGCTCAGGAACTTGCAAAGATCCAACGTCGTCCAGCCAGTAAGCTACCTACATTTCTGGTGAGGGGACCTCATTGTGAGTGATTGTGGTAAAGGTTAGTTTTATTAAGCTAGTCTGCGCCCTGCGTGGCGTTATATATATAATAGTGCTATTATGTATATAATAGTTACTACTAATTAAAATTTAATATCCTTATTATAATTATATTCCCTTTTCTAAAATTATATAGCTATTATTTAATTATATAGCTATTATTACTTATCTTATATTTCTATTCCTTAACTCCTTTAAGTAATTATCTTTATTATTTAATAATATTCTCTCCCTTACTCTATCTTAAAATATAGTTTTTACTATATATCTCTCTTAACTTATATTATATCCTAAGTGTCCTCTAGGGTATAGTATATACCTATTAAATACTATTATTACGTGGCGGAATAAAGGAGGCTAATAAAAGACTAGGTTTAGACATTAATAGCAGAATTTAACTTACTTCTTATATTATACACTACCCCTAATAGTAGCTTTTATAAGTAAACTTAGCATAAATTATAACCTATTAGATTTATTAGCCTCTTTAATAGATTTAACTCCTATTATATATAACTAGTATATAATAAGTAATAGTAATTAGAGATTCTTTTATTATACCCTTCTAGAAACCTAGAAATAAAACCTTATATTTAAAACTAACTATTTATAATATTAATTTATAGACCTTTAGGTTAGCTTTTTAGTTACTAAAAGTAAACTATAACTTATTTACTAGTTTTAGGCTTTTAATAATATAAACTTAAGTTTTAAGTATTAAAAATAATAACTTATTAAAACTAATAAATAAGAAAATTTAATTAAACTTATAAGATATAAATTTAATAATAAAGTAATAAAAAGATATAAATACCTAATATATTAAGATCCTCCTATTTATTAAAATCTAATAGATATATAAGCTATATACCTTACTTAAAATTAAGTTAGATTTTATATTTTAAAAGCTAAATTTAAAGGATTTCTTAATAAGTCTAATAAATTAAAAGGTAATAAGGTATTAGAGAGATAATCTAAAGGTATTACTAGCCTAGCTTATAGTATTATAATTACTAAAACTAAGAAAAGTATAAGGAAAAATAAAAATAATAAAGGAAAGGGAATTATAAACTATCCTAAAAATAACACTACTATTGTCACGGCTTGTAGCCTAGGGTTAAATGAACGAAGTGATGGCTAAGATTCTCGCAGTTACTGCTTAATAGATACTAGCTAGGGGCAGGTACGTGAAGGTTTTAATCTCTAGCCTAGCACTAATAATATGCATAGTCCTCAAGAAATACCCCGCTCTATAAGCACATGGCTATCTCGTAGCTAGCTAGCCTCTTTGTTATTCACGCGGCCTAAAGGTCCTCCGAAGATCCGCTCTGACGAACGTCCTGTCTCTGACCTCTGCGCTCCTAACAACTATTTAGCATACTAAACCCCTTAACTAGCTAATAAAGCTATATTTAGAAGACTTATAGCTAGAACCCTTAGGGAACCTATTAGATTTAAGGAAACTTTATAACTTATAGCTAAAACCCTTAGGGAACTTACTAGACCTAAGGGAACTTTATACTAAGACTAGTAAATCTAATACTATAAGGGTGCTTTAGAAGGTAATAAAATAATAATAAGCTATATAGTAAGTAATAATAGCTAAGATAATAGTAAGAATAAACTAGTTAGTAATAAGGTTAATAACTAAAATTAAAAGCTAGTAAAGTATAAGTACCTTAGTAAATTTAATACTATTAGTATAAAATACTACCTAGGAAATATTATATTTACTAGATAACTAGGGTTAAAATAATAGTTATTCCTATGCTAATATAAAACTATTAGCATAACTAATATAACTATAATACTAGTAATTATAATACTTATAACTATAATACTAGTAAGGATTTATATAGTAATAAGTAAATCCTTATTAGAAGTAATAAGTATTATATTCCCTTAACTAAGAATAGTATACTAGCCCTAGAAACTAGAGAAAAGTAAATCTAGTGCTTAATTAAGATTAATATAGTTAGTAAATAAAAAACATAAAATAAAATATAGATTTAATATAGAAAATTACAGATATTAGGCATTTTAAGCCTTATAATAAGCTAGAAGAGATTAATAGTAACCTTATTATATATAATAGGAAGTAAACTATTTTCTATAATATTAAATTATAGGTTTAGGTAGTTAAAGATTATTTATATTATACTAATCCTAGCTAATAAGATATTATTTAGAAAAAGATCTAGATATTATTCTAAGGAGATATAATAGTATAGTACTAATAATATCTTAATTTAGGAGAATGGAATACTATATTTAGCGAAATATTAAGAGTGTTTATAATACTTTATAAAATTACCTTTGCATATTTTTCCGCACTGCTCTAAAGGTCTAGAATTACCTCTAAAATATAAACTAAGCTAATATTTAAAATCCTTACCCTTATTTACCCCTTTCTATAATATTATATTATAATAAAGCTAGAGGTAAGTAAGAGAAGAAAATACTAATAGTAATTAATATAGGAGAAAAAGAGCTAGTATAAAGCTACTACTACCTTAACACTAGTATAGGATAGTTTAATATCTAGAGAAATAATAATAACTTAATAATAAATTAAATCTAATTTAAATACCTAGAAAATATAAAATACTATAAAGAAATTACTAGCCTTATCCCTAGTAATAAAGTTACCTAAGTATAGTATATTACTAAGGCTATAGCTTACTAGGTAGTAAACTATACCTAAGCTAAAGTAAAAGTAATAAGTAATAATAGAAATATTTATATAATAAAGAAAGCCCTTAAAGATACCCTTAAGAAAGTAATAAAAAAGAAACTAAGAGTAATAATACCTAACCTAGGTAAGTATTATAGCTAGGCTTATATAAAAATAACTAAATACTATACCCCTTTTCTTTAAATCCTTAGTAAATAGTATAGAGAAGTCCTTATTAAAGGTAATACTATCTAGGAATTACTTTAGTCTAGAAGCGCTAAAGATATAGTAATAGTAGTTAATAAAGCTACTAGTTATATAGTAATAATAGTAACTAAAAGACTCCTAGTAGTAATATAATTATTATATTTAAAGAAAACACTACCTAATATAAAGAAAACTAAAAATAAATATCCTATATATTTAAACTAAAGGTAATTCTTTATTACTATATACTTAGTATTATTATTAAAGGATTTCTTATAAAGTATATATCTATTAAAAACCTAGTAGCTAAGATTAGTAAGGTAAATAAAGTAAATATAATTAAAGTAACTATAAGGTACCCCTAAGGTAAGGAAGCCTTAAGAACTACCCTAATCCTTAGTTTAGCTAAAGTTAAAGAAGCTAATAAAATCTATAGTAATAGAATAGTCTTTAAAGTAAAGCTTTTTTAAACTAAACTATATAATAAAACCCTTTAACTAAAATAATACTATAACTACTTTTAAATAAGTTATATTATAAAGTTTTATAAGGTAGCCTTAAGGTATAGTAAGTATAGCACTAGCTAGTATAAGAAAAGTAAGTTATCTTACCTTATAATAAATAGCTAACTATAGGAAAAGTATATTCTTTACTTTAAATTATACCTAGCTTAGTCTAAGGATTATCTTATTTTAAAGGAAAAATAAAATATAGTAAAAATAAGCTACCTTAAATAGCTATCTTACTTTATTACTTAATCCCTAACTAAAGGCCTAACCCTAACCTAGGAGAGATTTATTATAGCTATAAAACTAACTAGTATAATAAGAAGAAAAAGAGGCTACTTAATACTTATAAAATAAAGCACTAAATAGCCTAAGGCTAGAAGTATAAGAAAATATATAAAGCTAGTTAAAACTAGCTTAAAACTAGTATAAAATAAAAAGACCCTCCCCTAATTAATATAGTAATACTATAGGTTCTTTTCTAGAATATAAATAAGAAAGATAGCCTTATATATATTATATTATATTACTAAACTAATATAAATATAATTATAATTTAAGAGTAAGAATATATAAAATAACTATAGCTACTAGCCCTAGGCCTTACCTAATTTTAACTAGTATACTATAATAAGTATAATACTATTTATATAAATAAAAGTATAATATAAGATTATAAATAGCCTAAGGAGAAACTAATTAGTCTTTAATAGAAATATAGGGAATAAATATTTACTTCTTATACTTAGAGAACTATAGTAATAAATAAAACACCTTAATCTATATTATTAATATAGAAAAGCCCTAAGGCTAGTGTGTATTTATAGGTAATTTTAACTAAAAACACCCCTATAGGATTAATATAATAAAATAAGTAATAAAGTAAAAGAATTACTAGAATTTATAAACTAGTAAAGGCTTAGATTAGTTATGCCTTAGGGAGAACTTATAAGGTAAAGAGTAAGGGATAAAGATAGTATTATAAATCTAGTGTAAGTAATACTAAATATTTAAGTTTATTATAATAGTATAATAAGGCTTATAGGATCTAACTATACCCTATAGCTAATTAGTATCTTTACTAAGTATTAAGAATAAGCCTCCCTTATCCTTAGATATACTTAGGCTATAATAAATAAAGAATATATAAAAGTAAAGGTAATAGTTTAACTCTAGGAGAAAAACACTCTAAAACCTTATAATAAAGAAAGGATTAATAAATATAATATATAGCTTATTATAAACCTATAATAAATAGTAAAGAAAGTAACCTTATAAAAGCCCTAAGGCCTCCCTAGCCTAGAGGGTAGTAGTTAAGAAAAGCTAAGGAGTTAGTTACTAAAGCTAAGTAAGCTAAGAGGTAATAAAAACACTAGAGAACTAATACTAACTAGGAGGCTTATAATAAGATAAAGAAAGATTAGGAATATATTATTAAGGAGAAAAAGTAAAATATATAAAGAAAAGCCCTAAGAAATACTAATACTTAGTCTAAGGATAAAAAGTATAAAGGCTAAAGAGGTAAGCTTACTTTTAAAGCTAGGCCCCTAAAACTTCTTAGACTCCTAAAGCTTAAGAGAACTAAAAATAATACTAACCTAGCTATTATATATATAAATAAAGCTAATATACTAGTATAAAGATTTTCCTTAAACCTATAGTAAACCTCTCCTATATCCTAGACCTCTCTTTCCTAGAATTAAATAATATACTATTTTTAGACTATAAATAATTTATACTAGAGAATATTAAAACTATCCTATTAAATATAGCTAACTAAAAGGCCCTAGGGATAATAAACTTCTTATAGGCCTTATTAAAGCCTATAAAGAGCTAGCTAAAGATACTATAACTAGGCTACTAAATATAGTCCTTAAAGTAAAATACTTCCTAGCCTAATTCTAATTTACTAGGGTAATAGTAATAAGAAAGCTTAGTAAAATAACTAAGGAAATAAGAAAAGCTAATACTTAAAGACTTATATTACTACTTAATATAGTAAAAAGGTTATAAAAGTAATAATAGTAAAGTAACTTATAGCCTTTACTAAGGTAAAAGGCCTTTTCCTAAACTATAAATAAAAAATAAAATAAATAAGTTAATAAAGACTATAATATAAGCCCTAGTAAAATATATAAAAGAGGCCTAGAAAAGGGGTAAACTTATTTTACTTATATAAATAAATATCTTAGTAATATTTAATAAAGTTAGCTACTTATACCTTATTACCTTATTTATTAAGATAAGTATCTTATACTAGTTAATAATAATAATATATAGCTTCCTTATAAATAAAATAAGCTAGCTTAGCTTTAATAAAGGACTATCTAGACTATTTAATATTAAGGCTAGTACTTTATAAGGCTTATCTTTCTTACTTATTCTTTTTTTCTTTATTTAATAAAGCTATATAAGTATCTCTAGGCTATCCTAGGTATAGTAGCTATAGGATTTACTAATAATATAAATATAGTAGTATTTAAAAAGAATATAGCCTAGACTTAGAAGAGGCTTAAGGTAATATAGAAAGTTTATAAAGAATAAGTAAAAAAGTAAAAGTAAAGTTTAACTTAGTAAAGATAAAGCTTATATACTTTAGTAAGTCTTACTAGCCTTTTTAAACTAAAGTCTAGCTTAAAATAAAGAAAGTAATACCTATAAAATTATATAAATTCCTAGGAGTTTAAGTTAATAAAAAGCTTAACTAAAGTGCCTATAAAAATATCCTTAAAAGTAAGCTAGCTTAGTAATAGCTTATACTTACTAAGTTATTAGTATTAGCTTAGGGCTATAGCTTTAGGAATACCTAGCTCTTATATATATAAGTAATTTAACTTATTTTTACTTATAAAGTAAGTATATACTATATACTAACTAAGAAAGAAAAAAAGCTAAGAGAAATTATTAAGAGCTTTATAATAGATTAATTAGCTTACCTATAGGTTATTACTAGTGTATTTAAGGCTATACCTATAGCTTAACTAAAAGCTAAGGCCTTTATTCCTCCCTTAACCTTTACTTAAATAGTATAAAATAAAGATTTAAGGCTAGAACTATTAAGAGTAATATAATAAAAAAGATTTAAACTATAACTATATTAGTAATAACTATACTTTATTATAGGAGGCCTTAAGGAAATATAATCTTATTAATAGTAAGCTAAATATAGACTTATATAAGGAATAAAAGTAATAATAAGAGAACTAGTATAATAAAGAGTAACTAAACTAGGACTAATATACTAGAGAGCTTATAAAGGATTACTTACTTACTTATAACCTAAAGAAAATATAAAGTTTTATATAAAACTAAATAAGTATATTTTCTTAATAATAGTTTAACTATATATAAGAAAGATAAGCCTTAATAAGTTTTTATTTTAAAAATATATTCCTAAGGTAACTTTACCCTTATATAGCTATAGCTAAGTAAAAGAAAACTAGTATTATATAATAATTAACTATAGTAACTATAACTATATATAACTATAATAACACTAGCCTAGAGGTATATAGGAAGTAAGGCTAGCCTTAGATAATCCCTTAAAGGCTAGGTAAATAGCTAGATAGTTTATTAGTATAAGGTAACTATAATATTATACACTAGTATAAGACTTAGTATTTAGCTAGTATAACTAAGACTTAGCTTTAAGCTATAACTAATATATATAAAGAGATAAGTAAAATATAAATAAAATATAAATAAACTAAGGGTAAATTAAATAAAGTAAGCATATAAGTAAGCTAGCCTTAGGGCTATTATATATATTTATAGCTAGGATAAAAATCTCTAAAATAAACCTTAGATTAAAAATAACTAACTCCTAGTATTATAAACTAACTAGCTTACCCTTACCCTTCCTTAATCTAAAACCTAGTTACTACCTTACTTTTTCTTTAGGATAAGAACTATATTTTCTATAATTTTACTATACTTTACTATAGGTAAGTTAGTAGCTAGAAGCTAGTTTATTTTTACTATATAGGTATTTAAATACTATAGCTAAAAATAACCTTATTATAATAATCCTTAGACTTAGTTCTAGCCTAGTTAAGCCTTATAGTAAAAGTACCCCTTTTTTTTTATATTAATTCCTTATATAAAGTTTCTTAACTTAGTTATAATAGTTAGCTAAGACCTAGGAAAAATTTTTATTAAACCTAGCTTAGGCTTAGAACTACCCTAATACTATAGTACTTATACTTCCCTTAGTTACTATAGCTACCTAAGTCTTAACTAATTACTAATACTTAGTTTAAAGACTAGCTAAATTTACCTAGTAATAGATTAGCACTAGAGAAAACCTAGACTAAAGGTATATATTACCTTAGTATATATACTATTTTAAATCTAATAATTAAAATATATATTTATAAATAGCCTTATTTATACCTATTAGCCTTACTCCTAGGTTAAACCTAAACTAGCGTAAACCTTACTAATAATAATATAACACTAATACCCTAAAGTCCTAACTAAATAAGTCTTATAGAATATACACTAAATCCCTTAGGATTACCTAACTATAAAGAATTAGCTATAAAATAGCCTTAGAATAAAGGTAAAAACTTATATTAATACCCTTATTCTTAGCTTATATTAATTACTTTATAGTAAAGACTTTCCTAGGAAATACTTTAAAGTAATATTTTCCTAGGTAAATTAAAGCTAGAAATATATAGAAATTAGTATACTTATAGGATTTAGTATTAGTATTATTTTATATATTATTCTATAGTAAGAATATTAGTATCTAACCTAAAACTAGCCTAAAATAGCCTTAAATAGCTTTAAAAAGAAAAAAAACCTATAAAAGTTTAATAAAAAAGAGAAAAAGGTTTAAATTCCTTAAGAGAGAGAAACTCTCTTATACTTACTAAAAAAGGGGGAGTAAGTTATAACTATAAATTAAAAAATAAAGTATATTAAAAACTACTAAATAAATAATCTAAAAGTAATTTAAACCTAGGCTTACCTAAGGCTTAAGCTAAAACTACCTTTCCTTTATAGTACTTAAATAAAACTAAGTACTTAGGCTTTATAATAACTATAAGCTAAAAATAAGTTAAAAATAACTAAAAAGTAAGGCACTAAATATATTAGTATAAAAGTAAATAAAAAGTAAAGTACTATAATAAACCTAAATTTACTATACTATAAAATAAAGTAAAAAGGCTTAGGGTAAGTATATAGTAAGCTTAGACTTATATTAAAAAGGGCTAGAAACTCTTATTATAGTATTTTCTTTCTTTCTTTTTATTATTATAGGATAAGGCTAGTATAAGCTAGTAATAAATACCTATAACTAGTTATATATAAAGTAATATAAGCCTAAGATAAGGCTAATACTAACTTAATTATAAATATAAGAGAGTTTTTTCTTACTTAAGGGTTTTCCTTCTTAATAAAGTAGTAAGAGTACTAGTAATAGCTATATAAATAGCTAACTAGGGTAAATAAATAATAAGAGTGTTTATAGTAGTCTAAAAGGAATTTAGCATTTAAGTCTAAGATATACTAGTATAGCTTAATAAAGCAAAATATACTAAGGAGAACATTATAAATAAAGTATCTTTTTATAAATTTATATTAAAGATTTTTAGTATACTAGGGTAAATAGTAAGATAACTAATTATTAGCTTCTAGTGTGTTTATATCTTAAACTCTATCTAGGATTACACTAAATATACCTAGTTTTAATTATAATAGATATAAGATTAGCTTATATTACTATAGTAAATAATAAAAGGCATAACCTATATAATTATTTATATAGTAAAGGTTATTCTATAGCTAGAAAGGGTAAAGGAAAGCTTAAGGTTTATTTTAATACTAAGATATTTAGTAGTAATTTAAAAGAGAATAAGGACTAAGCATAAGCTAATTAGAATAGACTATTAAATATATAATTTTAACTAGGAAATTAGCGCTATAAATAGGATAATTAAAATACCTAAAAATCTCTAGGATTTTTCTAACTAAGGCTATACTAGTAAAACTAACTAATTAAAGAATAAATCTAGAGGCTATAGTAAAATAAATCTTAGGAAAAGAGAGAAAAGTATTTAAAATTTAGCTAGAATTAGTAAGATAACCCTAAACCTAATATAATAAATAATAACCCTAAGACTTAAGACTACTAAAGAGAATAAGCTAGCTATAGTAACCTAGGTAATTTTAGTATTAGGAGAAACCACTTACTAAGGAAAAAGAATATATATAATAGTATTTAATAATAACTCTAATATATAATAGTATAAAACTTATCTTTAGGAGTGTAAATATTACCTAACTAAAGAAGAAGTAATTATAAAGAATAACTATATAAATACCTAAGTATAGGAATCTAATTTTATTAAAACTTATTTTATAGAAAGTACTAGAAAGAAGGTAAATAAAACTATCCTAAGGATAAATTTAGCTAAGTTAAGCTAACTTATTCTAAGATAAGTAATTAAGGCTATAGTAAGACTATAAAAAGTTAAGTATAATAGAAAATAGGTAAATATATATCTAAAGATTTCTCTTAAATTTAATAATAAGGGTAAGAGTTATTAAATTTACCTTAATATAGGAATATTATTAATTTTAGTAAATAAGGTATAGCTATAATAGAATAAGTTAAATATAAAATAAGAAACATAGGAACCTAAGCCTATATCTAAAGTCTAGTCTTCCTTTTTATTACTAAAAAGCTATATTTAATTTCTATATTCTAGGGATAGCTTATAGAACTAAAATTACTAAATATTTTATAATTATAGTAAATATAATACTAAACCTAGGACCTAAGCTATTACTTAAAATAAATTTCCTTTATAAATATAAAGCGAAAATTAATTTTATATACCTTAAGGTAGTTTTTAGATTAGTTTATAGTATAATAGTATAAGTAGAAATTTTTAACTAGCTAATAAGGTTTCTTACTAGAGGGTAGTTACTATATATATAGTATTAATTCCGCTAAAAGTATTTATAAAGGTACTAGTTACTTAGAAAGTAGTATAGGAGAATTAGGAAATAAGTGTGTACTATATGTAGTTATATTTAGAATATTTCCCTAACGCTTTATTTAGCAAATCTAGCTAAGGATAGATAATTGCCTATAACCTAACTAACAAAACTATTACAATTCACAAGCATAAGAAGGTTACATAGCTAATAGTGTTATGATATAGAATGTAATATAGAATGAGTGTGTAAGTTGTTGTTTAATTTAACTAGCTAGAGGTTAGAGCTATTATCTAATATAAGGGTTTTAGGTCACGTGCTAGCCATATCTAAGGTCTTGTGATACTAACAAGCCACATCCTATAATAACAGACTAATTATCAATTCTAGCACGTAACAAATGCAAGCACCACAGATAAAGAGATAGCTATCCTAGCTATCTAAGATCTAATAAATTTACAACAAGCTAGGAAGCAGGCTCTTGCAAGGGAATTTAGTCAGATAGATCGTTAGAGATCGTTAGGTCTAGCGGTTATTAAATTAGTCATTGAATTGGTTATTAAATTGGTCATTAAATCAGTTATTAAATCAGTTATTAAATCAGTTATTAAATCAGTTATTAAATCAGTTATTAAATCAGTTATTAAATCAGTTATTAAATCAGTTATTAAATCAGTTATTAAATCAGTTATTAAATCAGTTATTAAATTAATTATTAGGTTAATAACTTAACCTATAGGATTTATAACTATAGCGGTCAGATTAATCAAATTATATATCTAATTTAAAATATAAGTTAATAGGGCGTTCTAAATTATAGTTAATTTAATCGTTAGATTAATTAGATTAATTAGGTTAATAGTTAGGTTAATAGTCTAGTTAGTAGTTAGATTAATAATCTAAGTTGCTATTAGATTAATAGTTATATAGATAGTTATATTAATTAGGCTAATAGATCTAATAATTAATAGCTTAGCTAGTTAATAGTTATTATAGAGGGCTAGGCAATAAGCTTTGTAAAGGGCTAGGTAATAAGCTTTACAGAGGGCTAGGCAACAAGCTTTGTAAAGGGTTAGGCAATAAGCGTTATAAAGGACCTGGAATTTAGTTAGGCTATTAAATTAGCTAACAAATTTGCTAATAGGCTAGCTGCCTTTAAAGGTTATTACGCTCTTTAAAGACTTCCTTAATAAGGTCTTTAAGCTATTAGAAGTTATTCTCTTCTATTGCTAGCTTCTATTAAAGGTCTTATATTTACTACTATTACTATTAAATTTACTATTATAATTACTGCTACTGCTATAGATATTAAGTCCTTAGGTCCTAAAGGTCCTATTAGTGCTATTCTTGCTACCACTAGAATTACTAGACTAGCTACTATTAAATTTATTAGTATTGCTAACTAGCTAGGCATAGGTCCTTAAGGTGCTAAAAGACCTGATTTCTTAAAGGGAAGGTCTTCCTATAGATACTATAGGTTTAGCGCTAATAATCTTGCTTATAAAGCCACTGTAATCACTATTACTCACACTAATTTAGCTAGTGTAAGGGAAGCATTATAGCAAGCTTTATTAGATTAAAATTAACAAATTTATTAGATTTAATGGTTAGGTTAAAGGTTAAAGGTTGAAAGTCAAAGATCGAAGGTTAAAGGTCAAAGGTTAAAGGTCTTTAAAGATCAAAGGTCTTTAAATTAAAGGTTAACAAATCTAATAGTTAGAGCGAAAATTAACAGATCTAACGGTTAGATCAAAGGTTAAAGGTTAAAGGTCTTTAAAGATTAAAGGTCTTCAAATCAAAGGTTAACAAATCTAACGGTTAGATCAAAGGTTAACGAACAGATCAAAGCAAATCAAAGGTTAAAGAATCAAGGGTCTTTAAATTAACGGATTAAAGGTCTTTAAATTAACGGATCAAAGGTCTTCAAATTAACGGATCAAAGGTCTAACAGTTAGAGCGAAGGTTAATAGATCTAACAATGGAAGCAATACCTAAGGGAGCTATTAGGCCTAGTGAAAAGGATAGCTATTAACGGGCTTAGTAAATTAGTTAATAAATCTATTAGTTTAGTGGCTTTTATTAAGTAATAAAAGCACTAGAGGTGCGTAATAATTAAAGAGTAATTGCTACCACTTATTATAATATAGAATATAATATAGAATAAGTGTGTAGGTTATTATTTAATTTAACTAGCTAGAGGTTAGAGCTATTGTCTAATATAGGGTTCTAGGTCACGTGCTAGCCACATCCGAGGTCTTGTGATACTGACAGGCCACATCCTATAATAACAGACCAATTGTCAATTCTAGCACGTAACAAATAGTAGCTAGCGAAGTAAATGCTAACCATCTAGTTAACAATCCTTTAGCGTATTATACGTATTTTAGCAAAAATATTATAGAGAAAAAGAAAGACTTAGATAAGGATAGTAATAAATCTAATAAGGAAAAGGATAAGCTTAACCTAATAAAGGTTAATATAGGAGTGCTATTATATAGGATTTTATACCTAGAGGAGATTTTATATATTACTAATAAATTTAAAGTATAGATTACTAATATTAACTATAAAGTAGTAAGTAAATTTATTTAGCTTAGTAATAAATATAATATTTATTATAATAGAGGTATTATACCTATAATAGAGAACTAGAAAATAAGAATTAACCTTATTAAAGAATAGTAATACTAAATAAAGTTAATTAAGCCTTATAGATTAGGAGAATAGGATATAAATAAACTTAATAAAGTATATAATAAACTTTACCTAAAAGGAAAAATATTATATTTAGATAAGCTAGTAGCTATAGTATATCTAGCTTTTATAGTCTAGTAAAAAACTAGTTAAAAAGAAAAAGAAGAGTTATAATTAATATAAGACTACTTAATAATATAGCTATGCTAGATATATACCTATTACTAAACTAAAGTAATATTATAGATAACACTTATAGTAAGAAGGTTTTTACTTTTTAATAAAATAGGATTTTCCACTAACTACTAGTTAGGAGAGACTATTAAGCCTATATAGTAGTTATATTAAATTAAGGCCTTAAAGCATTAAATATAGCGTTAATAGGATTTAAAAATTCTCTTACTTTTACCTAATGGTTTATAGACTAGCTATTTTAGAAGTATAAGTATTTTATTTAAGTATATATTAATAATATTATTATATTTTCTAATAGCTTAGAAGAGCATTTAGATTACCTTAATATTATACTTAAAATCCTTAAAGAAAATAGGATAATAATTACTATAAAGAAGTTATTTATTAGTTATCTTACTATCTAGCTACTTAGTTTTATTATTAATAGTAATAGAATTATTAATACTAATAACTAGTTAAAAGCTTTTAGAAGATAATTTTTCTAAGTAATCTATTTAGTCTTAAAACCTTTATTAAAATAGCTAGATTTCTCTATAATAGAATCCTATAGTTTAATATATAAATTTAACTCTTATAGGTATAAAAAACAGCGCTATTAAAGGAATTTTATAAAGGGAATAAAAAAATCACTAGTATCTTAAAGCTAGTATAAAAGAGAAAGATATAATAAAAGATATTTTTACTAACTAAGGAGGAGAAAAGGGCTTTTAAAGATATTAAGGCATTCTTAAGTAAGAAATAAACCTTATAGTATTATAATTTAAAGAGACTACTTTTCCTTAAAATTAATACCTATAAGGAAGGTTTTAGTTTATATACCTTCTAATTATAAGAGAAATAGGATAGTTAAAGTATTCCTAAGAAAGATATTAAGAATAACTAAATATAGCTAATCCTATTTCTCTTAAAGGTAATATTAAGTATTAAGAAATAATATAGTTTAACTAAAGTAAAAGTAGCTATAATTACTTAGAGTATTAGGAAGCTTTAGAAAATAGTCTAATCTAATAGCGCTATAGTTAATATTTTAACTAACTATTTACTAGTAAAGGGTATTATTAAATATACCTTACTATTAATAATAAATCTAGATAAAGCTAACTTAAAATTAGCTAAAGTTATAAATTATCTATTATAATTTAATCTAAAGGTAATATATATACTAGGAGTGCTAAATATTATACTAAATACACTCTTTAAACTACTAGTAAAGGTTACTTATAGAGAAGTAGCGTAGAAAAGCTAGTATAATAAATTAAATATAAGCATGTTTTTACTACTAAGAAATATATTATAACTATAATAATAGATAATAACCTTAAGGCTAGAATTATCTAAGGATATTAGTTTAATTAAAAGTTTAGCTAAATTATTATAGCTATAAGAGCTTACTAAGAAAGGTAAGTAGTAAAGAATGCTAGGATTAGACTAAAAATTCCTTTATATAAATAGGATTTATATAAGGATAGTTTACTATATTATTATAGTAAGGATAGATTTTTCTATCTTTATATTCTAATAGTAAAGGTTAAATCTATATTATAATTAGTTTATAATAAGTAGTAATACTTTAGTATTACTAGGATAGTAGTAAAGCTTTAATTAGTGTGTTTCCTATATATAAGCTAGTAAATTTATAATTATATAGCTTATTATACTATATATTAGGAAAATATAATTAATTATTTAAAACCACTAGAAAAGCTATAACCTTTATAGCTAAAGCCTATGCCTTTTTATATAATTTTACTTAATTTTATTATAGATATACTAGAAGTATTAGCTATAAATATAATATAGTAAATAAAAGGATATATAATATATAATTCTTTATATCTAGTGAATTACTTATTTAGTAAAAGGACCCTTCTAATACTAGGACACACTATATATATAGTAAAAATCTAGGTAAAATTACTCCTTTATACTCTATATATTATAGACTAGGGATTACTAAGATAAATTATTAGTAATAGAGACCTAAAGTTTATATCTAATATATAGAAGGAGATATTTAGGTATATAAAAGTTAAACTTCTAATAGGTATAGTATATTACCCTTAGATAAATAAAATAGTGGAAAGGAAAAACTAAATAGTTATAATTATAATATAATACTATATAGTAATAGACCTAGATATAGCATAGATATTACTACTCCTAGTACTATAGTATTAATTAAATAATACTATAGTAATAAGTATAAGGTAAGCCCTTAATAAGCTATTATATAGTTTCTATTTATTAAGTATTATTAATCTTCTCTCTCTAAATAATATAACTAACACTAGAGCTAGCGTAAATAATATAGTAGTATTATAAAAACTTTACTAGTATAAGGCCTAATTAGTAATTATAATAATAGCTATGTACCTATTATAGGTTTTATTTATTACTGTGGCTATAAGTATTCGGATGTTAATTGTTTTACTAGCTAGGTATTGCTAGCAATAATTGTATGTTATAATAAATCAGATGCATTGGCTATAACCAATGACGCAAAAAATTTTAAAAATCAATAATAAAGGTATTAAAGAAAGTATAAGCCTAAGTAATAACTATTAAAAGTCTTATAAAAGATTAAAAAGAACTAAAAGAGAATATAAAGAAAATATAAAGAAAATAAAATTAGCCCTAGTAAGGCTAATTCTAGTAGTAAAATCCCTAGAGCTATAGGCATAGCTATAGGTAATACTAGTTCCTATAACTCTAGTCTTAGTAATACTAGGCTTAGGTAAAACTAGTAAGTAATAAGGTAAATTACACTAGGAAACACTAAAAATAAGTAAAAGTATCTATAAGATAAAATAAACTTACTAGTAATGCTAAGTAAAAGGCCTAAGTTACCTAGAAAGTCTAGTCTAAATATAAAGGTAGCTTAAATAGTTTCTTAATAAGCTATACTAAATACACTAGTATTATTAAGAAAATAAATAAAGATAGTAAGAACTAAGAGATAAATAGCATTACTAATAATATAAGTACTAGTTATTAAGGTAATAAAACTATAGACTAAGGAGAAAGATAAATTTACTAGATTACTAAACTAAGGGGATAAATTTAGACTTTAAAAAAGGAATTAAATTTTATTAAGTAATAAGGTAAGAATCTAGAATTAGACTAGAATAACATTAGAAAGGGTAGTTAAATAGTAGGATTTAATAACTTACTAGAGAAAAGAATATAGAGAAATTATTATTTAATATAATAATTCTATTAGTATAATTAAGGATATATATTACTAGAAGGAATTATAGAATTAAGTAATTTTACGTAATAGTAACTATAAATATAGTAGTAAACACGCTAAATACGTTTTTCTTTTATATAACCTAAGTAATTAAATAATTTTTAATTTACTTAGCTAGATAAAGGATAAATCTAGTTATATTTTAGCTACTTATAACTAGGATAGTTATCTTTTAAGGTATACCTAGCACTTATTATATAGTAAAATAAAGAAGGCTAATAAAAGACTAGGTTTAGATATTAATAGTAGAATTTAACTTACTTCTTATATTATACACTACCCTAATAGTAGCTTTTATAAGTGAACTTAGCATGAATTACGACCTGTTAGATCCGTTAGCCTCTCTAACGGATTTGACTCCTTATCGTGTATAACTAGCACGTAACAACTATATAAGTAAGGCTATATTCCTATTAATTATCTCTTATCTTTATAACTAAAATATTAACTATCTTATTTAAGTATTAATTATATTAATATTTAAATCTATAATAATATAGTTATCTCTCTATTTATTTCTTATTTACTATACTATTTCTATATTTCTATTAACTATAGCTTTTAATACCTTTATTATAATTATATTTCTCTCTAAAGTATTATTTATTTACTTACCCTAAGCTATTTATACTTATTTATCTTTATTATTACTTAATTAAGATTCCCTTAGAGAATTATTTTATCCTAGGCTTAGAGAAATTAAAACCCTAGCTCTTAATACTAATAATAATACCTTTATACTTCCTAACTCTAGTAAGGGTATAAAGGATTATATACTATTTTTACTAAGTATAGTAATTATCTTACTTTAGCTCCTATTAGTAATAGTATAAGATATTCTAGTATAATTACGCTCTATTATAGTATTATAAAGGTTAGTAAGTTTAGTGTTCTTTATCTATTAATTAAAGTAAAGATTAATTTACTTAAAATAGTTATTAGTAAGTTTAGTGCCCTTTATTTATTAGTTAGAGTAAAGGGTAATATTAAAATACTTAGTATTTAAGGCACTATTTAAGGCTAATCTAATAATCCCTTTAGTATTACTATATTTTTCCTTTTTTACTTAAGGTAGCTAGTTATTATTTTAAAGTATTTAAGTCTATTAGGCAAGTAATAACTAGTAATTAGTCTAAAATTTCCTTATAAGGGCTACTATTAGATTTATATATACTATTTCCCTTATATATTAACTTTCCTAAATAACTCTAGCTAATACTAGTATTACTAGTGCTTTTCCTAGGTTTTAATTAGTATTACTTACCTTTTTTATTAAGCTATAATTTAATGCCTATAAGGTTATTTTTAAGAATATAAGAAACTCTTTAATAAATTTATTATTATATAATTTTACCCTTACTTTAATTAGTATATATTCCTAGTAATTTACTTTAAAGTGTTAAGCTATATAATAAAACTCCTTCTCTTTTACTATTTATTTAACCTTTTATACCTATTCCTAAGCTTCTTTAGTTATTATTATATTCTCTATTAGATAATTATTAACTAAATAACTATTTTATAATAACTATTCTATTTACTAAATAATTATATATAAATTAGACTAATTAAAGGGTATATAAGCTAAGGAAATATAAGAAGTAAAGAAAGTATAGAAAGTAAAGGATATAGAATAAGTAAAAAAGTAAAGAAAGTTAAAACTAAAAGTTAAAACTCCTAAGTTATAAGCATTCCCTTACCTATAGCTATAATAGCTATTATTATTTACTATAATAAATTATATTCTTTACTTATAGTTTATATCTTAATAGTATATAAGCTATTTATTAATCTAGTAACTACTACTAGTAGTAGCTATTAGTTATATATTAGAGTTAAATTTTTAAATTTAACTAAATACTTTATATTTCCTTTCTCCTTATTCTAGGTAAGAATTATCTTTACTTTATAATTTACTAATTAAATTAGTGCTATTACTCTAAGTTACTTATTAAATATGTTCTTATAAAATTATTCTAGATAGTTAACTAAGATAACTAGATAAATTCGCTAATTATCTAGTATATCTAGCTTATATGCTAATCTTCTTACGTGTTATAGTACTTAAAATAGTCTAGCGAATTTTAGTCTATACTTTAGACTTATTTGTCTTAGAATTATATACGCCTAGTTATCTAATTTAATTACTCCTTATTGTAAATTTTCTTTTCTTCTTTTCTTTTACAAGATAAAGCTAGCGCAAGCTAACAACAAACACCTACGACTAGCCACACACCAAGCGGCACAGGCCTAGATTAGGGCTAGTGCTAATACTATAACAGATGTCAGGGGTTTTCTTCCCTTCTGAAGGGTTTTCCTCTTAATTAACCAATTGGAGTACTAGTACTAGCCTACATAGAGCTAGCTAGCGTACAAAATAATAATAATAATATCTAATTTAATTAATACTTAGTTACTAAGCTTAAAAACTTGCTTATATGTTTTTAATTATAATATATCTTTATCTAGATTATTACTAATATAATTATATTGTATGCTTGTAGTTATTCTAATAGTTTATTTAATATCTTTAGTTCCTTTAGGTATAGTAATAAAATAATATTATTAGGAGAGAATCCTATAATAATCTAGTTAGGTAACTATCCTATTGTTTTAATTACTATATTATTAAATTTAAACTATAATTATAGCAATATCTATTACTATAACTAATTATTATCTAGCTATATAAAGTACATTTAGATAGCTAATTTAATTATCTATATAGTTTATTCTATCTGCCTGTCTATTTGCGGATAATATACTATTAAATATAGTAATTTTATCCTAAATAAATCCTAGAATACTTTCTATATTATTATTTTATTTTTATTTATTTACCCTAGTTAGCTATCTATATAGCTATTGCTAGTACTCCTGCTACTCCATTAAGAAGGAAAACCCTTAAGTAAGAAGAAAAACCCTCTTATATCTATGATTAGGTTAGCATCAGCCCTGTCTCAGGCCTGCGCCGCTTCGTGCGTAGCCAGTCGTAGGTGTTTGTTGCCAGCTTGCGCTAGCCTTATCCTAACTTCGGCTCGGGCGCGGTTCGCTGCCTGGTAGGCTACGGCCTTGGTGATGCGCCACACTTGGGCGACTTTGTCACTAGGGATAAGGCTAGCGATTTCTTCGTAGTATTTCGTATCTTCTGGGTGTTCGAATTGGATCCGATCCGTCGTCGGGTCGTTATCGTTTCTCTGGACGTTAAACTGTCCCATGCCGGCGTTGGGGTGGTGGCAGCTCTGTGCCAGCCCCCAATACTTTCTATAATACTACTAGAAATCTTTAATTATAATTACTTATTATAACCTTAAGTATCCCCTAATTAGATATTAGTAGTTAATTATATAATTTTCTTATATAAGTTACTGCTATAATGTTATTTTAATAAGGTTTTAATATAGTTTATTTACTAAATTTATTAATAATTATTGATTGATTTTTAAAAAAATTTGCGTCATTAGTTATAGCTAATGTATCTAATTTATTATAACACATAATTATTACTAGTAATACCTAGCTAGTAAGATAATTAATATCTAAATACTTATAGCTATAGTAATAAATAAAACCTATAATTAGTATAAGCTCTAAGGTTATAAATATAAGGGGCTATAAGGTTAGAGTAAAGTTTATAATAAACTTTATAGCTATATTAGCGTAAGAGTTATAATTTATAACTATAGTTAAACTTAAATTTATTTAAGTTTTACTTATAGTATAAATTAATATAATTCCCCTTCCTCTATAACTATGCTTATTTTATCTCTCTTACTTATGCTTTAAAGCTCTAAGGCAAACTAAACATAACTTATCCTCACTTATCTCTAATTTAATTCGCTGGAGATAATTAATAGCATTTATAACATAAGGGAAAAAATGCTAAAAAGCAAAGGCAATATAAATAATAAGATTTGTAAGGTAGATAAGAAGAAGATAAAAGAATGGGGTATTAGGCTGTAAAATACTAAGCAGTTTTACCTCGTGCTCAGGAGGGTTATTAATAATTATAAGCATAGAATTATTGCCCTTTACTAATATAGGTAGAGATAATAGGAAATTAATTAAGATTATATAATATAGTGCTAGTGGTGCTAATAGTAGCTACAAATTACTATATTATAGGTGTTTTCTTAGTTAATAAATTTAATATAATAGGTAAGTTTTTAAGTAGTTTTATAATTTACATAATCTATAAGGTATATAAAATTATTATATAATCTCGCTTAGTTTTAGATAACCTATATAATTACTATTATATATACTATTATATAAGTCTTTAATCACGGATTTAGGTATATATAATTATAGTTAAAATCCTAGAGTTATCTTCTATAATAATCTATTCTCCTAGCTAAATAGTAACTTTACCTAGTTTTCTATAGGTAATTAGGCATTACCTTCTAGCACTATTTTAATATATTACTAAGTTAAGTCCTAATTATATCCTAATTATATTAACTTTTTAAAATTAGGCAATATCCTTACTAATAATACTATTAGCCTTTTTACTATAAGTATAGTAAATTATAGTACTAGCGCTATAACTAGATTATATTTAATATATTATATTACTTAAGAATTATAAAGCGTTTTCTAATACTCTAGTTTATTATCTAGTATATTATCTAATTATCCTAGAGCATTATTATTATATGTTTTCTCTATTATTTTTAACTTACTTAAGGTATTTAGCACTAGATAATCCTTACCTAGCTTATAGATTAGCTTAATATTAAATTAGCTAATATACTCTATTACTTATATTAATTTTTTATTTACTATATATTTACTTATTATATTAGTAATATTTAATTATTAACCTATATTAATAATTAAGTAATAATCTATAAAATATATTACTAGTAGTAGCTAAGTTACCTTAATTTACTATCTAGACTTTTAAAGCATTTATATATAGCTATAGACTTTAAGCTCTATTAACTAGTATCTTTTTTTATATTTAATAAGGTTTTAGAAAGAAATATAATTAGCTAGATTACTATATAAGGGGGTATTTAATAATTATTCTATTTACCCTTAATATTAGGATTATTTTATTCTTTATATAATATACTATAACACTAATGCTAACTTCTAATATATTAAAGTCTATAAATAATTACTAGTTTAAAGAGAATAGTGTTAGTATAATATATTTTATTAATACTACCTTTAATATATTAAATACCTTAATTTCCCTTCTAGAAGGTAATAGTATATTAATACTCTTTACCTAATTATATTACGCTAGCTTAGATGTTTTTCCCTTTATTTTATTATCTTTATTTATTTTAATTACTTAATATACTTAGAGTAAGTTTATTTTATAGTCTTATAATAGTTTAATAATTAAGGTATATCCTAGAATATAATATCTTAGGGCTCTTATAAATCCTAATAAATATTCTAATACTTATAATATCTTTAGAAATTTAAGACACCTTATTACTACTAATTTTTTAGCTAGTATTACTATTCCTAAGGAATTAATAAGTCTTCCTAATACTTTAGCTATTAGGTAAGCTATAAATATTTTCTTTAGACTAATTAAGATATTATTAAATATTAAATATTAAAAAGTTTATTATAAGTCTATAATATATTACTTAAACCTAATTAAGATAATAATAATATTATTATAGTATACTATTACTCCTATACCTTATAATATATTATCTATCTATCTCTAGATATATATATTAAATCCCTTATATCCTATAATTAGGATATTAAATATAAATTATCTATTATATATAATAACTAATAGTGCCTATTATAAATCTAGGTAAACTATCTATTAATAATAAAAAGATATAGCATTAATAACTATAATATATATAGTATTAGTAATTCCTATAATAACTTCTTCTTACTACCTTATTAGATATATATCTAGTATTATTATTATATTTAATCCTTATATATTAACCACTATATATCCCTTTTAATTATCTCCTATTCCTATTTATACTATAAAGATAGGAAATATAAATAGCATTTATAATATTATATAAATAACTTTCCTTACTATTAGTAATTCCTTTATTATTTTCTTAATAATTATTTAATTATCTAGGCTTACTAGATAAATCTTATACTTCTTTAGAACTAAATCCTACTAGCCTAGTTTTATTTATAATTATATTTATTCTTTCTAAGGAACTATAGTAAATCCTTTATTATAGAATAAATTTATATAATCCCCTAGGAGTTTTTATATCTCTTATTATTTATTCTTATTATAGGGGTTAAAGTAATTTACTTATATAGCTATATAAACTATAGTTTATAATTCTATTATAATTTACTTTATAGTTAATAACTATTTCTTAATATATAATTCTATTACTATTACTAAATCTATAGCTAATAATTATTTTTCTAGATTAACTAAGTATACCCTTATAGTAAGGTTAATAGACTTAAATCTTCCTAATTCTTATTTTCTATTAATTATAACTTGTTTTCTCTAAGATTATAAATAATAATATATTATATTAATCTATCTATAATTAATATATAAACACCTAGATTTAGTAGTTATTTAGGTTTAAATAGTGCTTTATTATCTTTATTAAGTTAATAGTTAATTAGAACTAATATTATTATTCTAGGTTATAGGACTACTAAATTAACTACTTTTACTAGTATATTTACCTTAGGGTAATTATACTATACTACTATAGGAATAGTAATATTCCTATATATTTTAATAATAGCTTTTCCTTTACTTACTATAATATTAATTTATTATAGTATAATATAGTCTATACCTAATAGCATATTTACTCTTAATAACTTAACTATTAAGACTTCTCTAATAAATAAAGTAATTATAGGTTACTTATCTAGTGTTATACCTAAAAAGTTTATTAGTAATAATATATATTTATTAGTAAAATAGGTATTTACGCTAATTCCCTTTATATTAATTAGTGCTACTCTTATTTAAATCTTAATATTTAAATACTATTTAGCTACTTAATTTATATTTACTAAAGTAATTAAACACCTAGTGTTATAATAAATATTAACCTAACTATTTAGATTATCTAGATTTAGATAAATCTAGAATCATAAATATATCTATAATTAAAATACATAGCTTACACTTATATTATATTATATATTAACTATTAATTAAAAAATTAGGATTTAAATACTTACTCTTAACTTAACCTTTATTCTATCTAATAGTTATAGTCTATTTACTACTAATTTTATTTATATTTATATATTATCTATTATAACATTTAAATAATCTTAATTACTATATATTTAGGATAAAGAATAAGATTCTAAAATTTTATTATAAGCTACTTTACCTCTAATTATTCTATTATGTAGTAAACTATATATATATATTTATTTATTTATTTACCTAGTTAGCTATCTATATAGCTATTACTAGTACTCCTACTACTTTATTAAGAAGAAAAACCCTTAAGTAAAAAGAAAAACCCTCTTATATTTATAATTAAGTTAGTATTAGCCTTATCTTAGGCTTATATTACTTTATATATAGCTAGTTATAAGTATTTATTACTAGCTTATACTAGCCTTATTTTATAATAATAAAAGAAAAGAAAGAAAATACTATAATAAAAGTCTTTAGCTTCTTTTTAGTATAAGTCTAAGCTTACTATATACTTACCCTAAGCCTTTTTACTTTATTTTATAGTATAATAAATTTAGGTTTACTATAATACTTTACTTTTTATTTACTTTTATACTAATATATTTAGTGCCTTACTTTTTAGCTATTTTTAACTTATTTTTAGCTTATAGTTATTATAAAGCCTAAGTACTTAGTTTTATTTAAGTACTATAAGGGAAAGGTAATCTTAGCTTAAGCCTTATATAAGCCTAAGTTTAAATTACTCTTAGATTATTTATTTAGTAGTTTTTAATATACTTTATTTTTTAATTTATAGTTATAACTTACTTCTCTCTCTCTTTAGTAAGTATAAGAGAGTTTCTCTCCCTTAGGGATTTAAACCTCTTTTCTCTTTCTTTATTAAACTTCCTATAAGTTCTTTTCCTTTTAAAGCTATTTAAGGCTATTTTAGGCTAGTTTTAGGTTAGATACTAATATTCTTACTATAGGATAATATATAAAATAACACTAATACTAGATCCTATAAGTATACTAATTTCTATGTGTTTCTAGCTTTAATCCGCCTAGGAGAACGTTACTTTAAAGCGCTTCCTAGGAAGTCTCTTACTACGAAGTAGTTAGCGTAGGAGTAAACTATATATAGTATTTAAATAGCTAAAGAGCGTGTTATTTAATGCAAATTAAGCAAAACATATTTAGCATATATAAATTATATTATTAATACTAATAAACTAGACTTACTTTGCTTAGTTATTATTCTATAGGACTCCTTCCTAATTATCCTAAGGGTATAATTCCTACTATTTTATATTTAGGTATAGAATATAAGTATTTATATCTTCCTATTTTAGTTATAAATAACTATTTTCTTATCCTATATTATTTATTTATTTATCTTATTAGTAATTATTCTAATCTTTATCTCTTACTTAATTTAATTTATTTACCTAATATACTACTTATAAACGCTATAGCACTATTACTAGCTTATTTAGTGGCTTTATTATATTACTAAATAGGGTAGTTTTATTAGCTACTAGCCTATTATATTATAGGCTTAGATTTCTATATAGCTACTATTAATTCTAGTAGTATAGTTAATTACTAAACTATTATTCTTAATTATTATAATATAGTCTTTATTATCTATATTACTACTATTAATTAGGATTATAGTATAGTAAATTACTATTATAATTTTAATTACTATTCTAGTAATTATTTTAATAACCTTTAATTTATAGCCTAGCTATACTATTATATAGTTAGTATCCCTTACGCTAGCCTTAAGAATTATATTCTTTATATATATTTAATCCTTATTAAATATCTCTAAACTATTAATTAGTAATCTATTAGTATTTATCTTATACTTAACTTATAATTATTAACTCCCTCTCCTTAATTTATATTAGAAATTAATTAATTATTATATTTACTAATAGTAAGGTAATAATTATCTAGATCTTTAAATTAAAGGCCTAGTAAACTATTTATAATTATATAATATTATCCTAATAATATACTCTTATATCTTATAGTAAATTATATATAAAGATTATAATATTTTCTTTATTATAATACTTCTATAATAAGTATTATATATTCTTAATTTTATTTAGTACTATAAATTATAGTTCTTAGAACCTCTTAATAAGGTATATATAAATAGTTTTTAATAATACTTCTTAAAGTAATTTATATTCTAATAGTATTAATAAATAACTATACTAATTAAGAGCTTACTCTCTTAGATATAATATCTATATATCTTTTACTAATTTCTTTAATTAACTAGTTACTATATTTTCTAATTATTATATATATACTAATATATACTTATAGATTATTATTATAAACTTAGTATTTACTATAATCCCTTAACCTTTATTATCCTTAATACCTAGATTAAAAAACCTAATATTTACTACTCTTAATAATAACTATATTATAGGTATTACTTCTATTTATTAAGTAAGTAATTACTATACTTATCCTTACTAAATATACTATAGTAAGGTATAATTTATATTAGTATTTTCTTTAAATAAATAATATATTATTTATATTATATTAGCTAGGGGTTATTAGCTTAATAATATATATTAATTTAATAATTAGCGTTAATCTAGTAGTAGCTATTATTTTACTAATAATAGATATTAGTTTATTATACCTTAATCTTATAATACCTAATTATATAATTTTAATAATAATCTAGATTTTATAGAATATTAGTAGTTTATATTTAATAACTAATAGGATAGGAAATTATTAAGGGGAATTATTAAGTAATATAATAAGTAGTAATTTATATATTATAGGGCTATTCTTTCTTAATTCTAGGGATAATATTACTAATTACTAAATTATAGGTAATTTTATATAAGAGGTCTTATCTAGCTAAATATCTAGCTTAGAATTATACCTAATATACTTATTTAGCTAAAGATTAAGCTTATAATTATATAACTTAAGATAAAACTTCTTTAGCTATTTTACTATTACTATAATAAGATAGTTTATTAGTATAGTATTAATTAATTTTACTATAACTTTACTTTAAGTTTACTTAAACTATATTAGTTTAAATCTAAGACTCTAAGAATTATACTTTTAATAACCTATTACCTAGGTTATAAGCTAGGAATCCTTTACTATCTTACTAATTATTAGATTAATTAAAGAGGTAAATTATTTAGCTTTCTATAACTATTTACTTAGAAATTAATAAAATCTTAATCTTTATTTAGCTTATTTAACTAGGTAATTATATATTTACCCCTTATTAAATAGGGAGAAATTTATTACTAAATAATATACTAATTACCTCTAGTTATTAGGGATTTCTAGCCTAACTATATTAATATATTATTAGAGGCATTATCTCTTTATAATTAGTCTTTTATCTAGTATTTCTTTTAATATTTAATAATAGTAAAAATTTAAAAATCTAGTTCTAGTTTTAGTTTTAATTTATAGCGTGTAATTACTACTAACTATAAGTAATTATAGTAAAGGTTAGTTTTATTAAGCTAGTCTGCGCCCTGCGTGGCGTTATATATATAATAGTGCCATCGTGCACGTGACACTCATCCAGCTACAGTCAGTAGTTTAGAACAGATCATTATGCCTTGCTATGAACATTTTTCAATTATGCTTATGCTAATAGACAGGAACTGCTTTTGGTGCACGCCATCTGTGAACATCCTACTGCCATGTTTTCCGCTGATCTTCGCCAGAATTTTTAAAAAAATAAAATAAAGATAAAGTGGTATCGAGTCCTGGTATGCTGCCTATTTTCTTTTCTCATCAATGGGAATACCCTCTTTCATGCTTTTTGGAAATAACTACACCCAGAACTCCATGTGCAAGAAGATGGAGAAAAGAAATGGAAGGGAAAAGGGGGAATTGGATGAGATGAGATGCTTTTGTCATACAATGCTGAAGTCAAATGTCGCCTGAACAGACGGGCCAAAATCGCCACGAAAACAAAATCGCTGGTTGTTGCCAAGATCCGTCAAATTCGTCGCCCAAACATGAATGAACCGTACATTCCTCCAACTTCTGCCATCGCAACGGGGACTTTCCTCATTCCCCAGCTCTCGGCGCCCATTTTCCACCAGCGGGCACCATTGTCTCTGGTAGTTCCGTCTGAGTTCATGCGAACGAGCCAGTAGCGGCTGCCGAATTCTTTGGCCACCCAGCCGACTCGTTGAAGATTCTTGTTCACCTTGGCAGCTTTCTCATAAGCTCGTTCTTCAATCTCAATTACATGAAGTGGAGCGGAGGCTGGCGCAAGTAAAGTGCTGGCGCTGCCGATGATGCTATCGATATCAGAGATATCGAGATAGCGGAGGTTGTGCGCGAGCCACTGCTGGTCTTGGTAAAACAGTTTGTGAATGTCGCTCATATCCAGACCGCGTCCCACAGCGAGCTCTTCCAAGGAATTTGTCAAACGCATTAGCTCAGGAAGATGAGATTCATGCATTCTGCTACCGCGGAGGCTGAGTGACTTCAAAGTCTTTGGGAGGCATGGCAAAAGTTGATCGAGATCTTCTTTTCCGAGAAGAAGGTGGTGAGTGGGATCGGTAGCTAAACTCAAGAAGACCAAAGAATCTTTGGTGGCCGGATGGGTCGTTACAAACTTGATCACCACTTCTGCAGATAGCTCCTTGCACTTGGCCAAGTTAAGGTGAGTTAACTTTGCAGTAGCGGGGATGGACTCCAAAGCTTTGTTGGTGATACGCGTTCCGGCGACATCCAGATGAGTAAGATTGCCCAATCGAGGCAGAACCTTTTCGAAGACAGCGGACGGAAGACCGAGGCACTTATGGAGGAGAGTTTGGAAATAGAGAGCATCTCTGGCCAAGTTTCCTGCAGAATTGTGTTGAAGGAATTTTTGAAAACCGTCGAGGAGCAACCGCAAAAGTCAAGTGCCTGCAGCTTTGGCATGTCGAAGAACAGCTTTCGGAGCACGGGAGGGCCGAGGTCAATGTCCACATACTCCTGAGCGAGAAATTCCTGCAGGTAAGGAGTAAGCTCAAGGCATTGGGCCAGTGTCTCGGTGGTGAGGTTCTGCGTCTTGGCGCGCTCACTGGCCGTGGAAAAGAGCATGGAGGGGTTGAAGTGGCTGAAGTCAAGTCGTCGTACAATGGTGGCTAGGGTGGGATATTCCGTGATGGTGTTGAGAAATTTGCGGAAAATTCGCGAGTGCGGAATGGTGATGTGTCGATACAAAGTGGTGAGAGTAGTGGCGTGGATAGATCGTGAGGTGAGAAGCAAAGCCATCAAATCAGTGTTGCGTGTGGTCAGGCCATTTGGCGGTATTTCTTCGACCAACAAATCGATGATCTCGCCTGAGCAGCTAGTCAGCTATGGTTCCATTGCGTGGTGAGAAGGAGAGCACACATGGCATGTCTATACGTACCTAGAACTTCGCTCGGAAACTTTTCCAGAGGCGAGTTGCCGATGCCATGAACACCGGCGGGCTTCTCCATGGGTAGGGGAGATACTGGAGGAGACTCCCAAGTCATGCACAGCTTACGCAGATCCTCAGAGCTGCGACTGGCCGCCTTGCCCTTGATAGGAATCTCTTTCCATCCTTTGTAGCTGTCAGATGGGAACCAAAAGCCAAGGAGCCTGCTGTGCGGCTGGGTCAATGGTGCTTGGAACGACAACTGGGGATTTCCGAGATAGGCGACTCGTCAAAAACGTCTTCGGGAGCCTCAATGTACGAGGATACCTTGGAGCGAGTAAAAGTCTGAGCGAGGCCGTCGTCATTCTCTCGAACGGAAGAGAAGGAAGATCGTGAACCGGCATCAGATGGAGAAATCGCGCGGGCCGTACTGGATTCCACCAAAACAGAGGTGTCGAAGTCAAGCACCCTTCGGTGCCCGGCTCCGTTGGGTACGGCCATGTAATAGGTTGAAAGGTAGGCGGGGAGGAAACAATTAGAAGCGCTGAGGGCCCTTTTGCGGGATGGATGAGGTTCTTCGTCACACAGATTCCAAAGTGGACGATGTCGAATCGCAGGTTGCCGTGGTTTGGGTTCGGGTTCGAGGTCGAGTCAGAGATACGCAGGACGGCGGCTCGGATCGGCTGGCCAGGTTTGACGTCACAGATGGCAAGATCTTGTCAGTCGTGATGCGTTGGCTCTGGTTTGCTTTGCCGTTGAGAGTCACGGAGGAGAGCGGGAACCTGTCGGGGATATGAAGAACGGAGAAGAAAGAGGAAGAGAAGAAAAAAACCTCAACAAAGGTAGTGTTCTCAAGGTGGGCACGGGGGCACGGTGGGGTTCACGTCGTCGGTGTTTTGAGAGTTGTGAATGTACAACATACATATGTATGTATGTGAGTCCCGGAAAACGAGACTTGCCTCTTGGCAGCTGTGGACGCACGCGGTGGCAGGCACCCGTGGAGCTTATTAGTGAAGCTAGAAGGGCTTCTGCAAGCTTTTCCAGGCCCCGTTCTCGCCCCAATCTGCCCAATCTGTGGCCAAATGGAGACGTTGCGCCACCGGGACTCCCTCGACCGACGCACACTAACCGAAGGCATCTTGGCGCGCCATTAGCTTAACATGGGCGGTATTGGGTAATGAAAAGGTAATGGAAATCGACGACTGGATGACCAAGCAGCACTGGGGTCGCTAGGAAGGGTCATGAGACTTGTTCGCGACTGTGTCATGTCATGTCATGCCAACAAGCCATGTCAATATGTCGTGCTAATTATGAACTGGTCTGTGCCCTGCCAGAATCATCCCCTGCCAGAATCCCCTGCCCGCCTGCCCGCCTGCCCGCCCGCAGCTGCATCGCATCAGCAGCAGCGTTATTAAAAAGACGGCGCACGCACCACACACAACACACCACACACCATACACCACCATTTCAACCTGACCCACCCCTCCTCATTCGGCGGCTGGACGTTTCGATGTGGTAATGAAAACCCCAGCCGCCTCTCCACCATACACGCAATTTTTCTTTTTCTTCCAATCCCATGCGCCACCTTCTACGGAGCAACGATCCCCTTTGTTTCCTTTTTCTTTGGCCGTACGGAGAACTGATATCACTTGACCACGTCTGTGCTGCCATACTAATACGTATATACTCCGCACTCTGTACAACAGACGCTTGTTAACATCCCTAGACGTCAGGGCCTGCAGTGATCAGCGTGGCCTACATGCTACATGTATACCGTCCTGTGCAGCGCGCGTTATTAGTAAGTTAGGCAAACAACGATCAGGTCTTCATGTGGTACAATCCCTTTATGTAAATAATGAGTGTGCGGAAATCTCAGGCGGAGCACGGAGAGGATTGGGGCCATGATAATGAAATGCAACGATGGATTACGTCTGGCCTCGGCCCTCATGACGGCCAGCGCAGTGCCCCGGATCCAGCAACGACGTCGTGTAACCGAATCGACCGAGTCCATTTGTTGATTTCAAAAAGCATTGTTGGGCAGACTCAAGTGGCGCGGTTCAATACAAGTGAGTGATGTCACAGCAATTGGACCATCTGTCATCTCCAATGCCGATAAGTCGTTCCGGTAACGCAAAGGTTTTCTTTTTTTTTTTTTTTTTCAACGTCTTTTGATATCATGACAATGCTACCGCACCGACCGTATTGAGCCCGTTGGCTTTCAATACGTGGCCTCTGCGAAGCTGCGAGCGAGACTTGTTGTCTCCTGTCTCGATTCTGTTCTAATACTCTGTACATGTATGGACGAATGGACACGGCCCCGTGGTCGTAGTCCGTCGTGCTTAATGCCTGCCGATCCCCTGCCTTAGATTAGAAGCTAAGAAAATCTTGCGAGGCGCGTTGGTGGTAGTAGCCGAGGGTGCCTCCGAGACAAGCAAGTTGGCAAGGGCAAGGTCTTTGGCCCGAAGCCAGCCGTCCCCGTTTTATAGTGGTTTGCGGGGTAAGAAATGGGACGCAACCGTGAAGATGCCCCTTTTGGAATAGTTATCGAATGCTTGCTGTGCTGACGAGAAGCTTTACTTACCATCGCATCGTATCATATAGGTATTGTGAAGACCTGCCTCACCTTCACGACGAGCTAGAATGACACCCCTGGCTGCGAAACAAATGTCGCGGTTTGCATGCCTAATCTGTCACACATCGCGTGCGGTGCACTACTCCGTACGGATTCGTAGAGACTGACGGTCCCAAGCCGTGCACTCCCCGCCCCCTGGCCCTTGAGCTTTCGCATGCACCGGCATCTCTGGAGGCTGCAGCCGCAGCGTCGAGGAGGTTGCGAACTACTCCGTACTCCGTAGGAACCTGGCCAATTAGAATACATGCGGTATGCAATACATACAGGCCGATACCTTACTAAGCCTGGTTTCTCTGCCAGATTTACTCCGTAGGTGCCAGGTACTTCGTAGCTTGTGCGAAAATGTTGGGTCCAGTATGTACATCGCTGAGGTTCCTCGCACGGAAGTGTTGAAGGACTTTCCTATTTCTGCGTGGCTTGTCTCGAGACTCATACACAACACGCGTTGCTCATTGCTCGATGAACCCCCAACAGCTACCCAGCCTTCGACATATCGCAGAACGTCACGTCGATGCGCAAAGAACAGATACGTCTGACGATGCTAGTCTTTTACATCAAGGACAACTTTCATGCATCCTCAGACCAGGGGCATGCGCCACATCTGCCGGGTAGGCAAAGACTCTCGACAACTTTACCACTTGGTGCTAGCGAAAGAATAAACCAACGTAACCCATCCTACAATCTTGTTGGAAATAGCCTACTAATCATGAAGTGTTAAAAGGCATCCCGAATGTCGAGTCTCCTGTCTTTTGAAAAGCAACATGAAGCCAGCGAGGGGCATTCATGGTGTCAACTTATGACGAAATAGCTTATCAGTGACAAGACAAGGTTCCTGTGATCCGTACGGACTACGGGGCCGGCGATTCTATTTTCCCCCTCGGGCCAATCGCATCAGCGGGCAGAGCCCCTCGGGCCAAGCACATTGGTCCAGCGTACGGAGTAGTGCAACCAAAAGCACCCACATCTGCATCCTCTGCATGCCGCGCTCGCCAACCTTTTCCCAAAACCCGACCCCTCGACCCTACCGCCCTCTACGCGTGTTTTTACTCAGCAATCTTTGATGTAGCTCTACAATCAACAATGGTCTAGAGCTGTACTTTCTTGAGGGACTCGTCAAAAAGTCGTCTTAATCCTCCCCTCGCTTCTCTCCTTTGCCTCGTGGCTGCCCGCGGCCGAAAGACATTGCGTCGTCCCTCGAGCAGCCAGCCAGCCAGCCAGCCAGCCATCGCTGTCACTGCACTGCACCGCTCGAAAACCTCGGTTTCCTTCAGCACAGCTCATCAGTCGCCCCCGTCCCGAAACTCGTACATTATATCTACCATGAAGCCAGCCAAACCCGCGGCCGTGGGCGCACCATCGCATCGGAGGTCACAGCCCTCACGGCAAGCACGAACGAACCCTTCACGAAGCTCTGCCAATGCTGGACGACCTGGCGATAGTAGAAATGCCGCCAATGGCCGTCCCTTGAGTAATCGGCCCGTGGATATCTTCCCTGCCATTACTCATTTCGCAGACGCCATGTCCGCGCTCCCCAAAGAGCTCGTACGGCACTTCACTCTGCTCAAGGAAGTAGACGCCAAGATTTTCGCTCCCGAGGAACAGCTCTTCAAACTCGTCGCAGCGACTACAGAATCATCTGTAACTGAGCCTCGAGCCACTTGCGATGCATCTAGTACTGCGCCACCGGGTTCCGCGCCCATGAGCGCCCAGAACAGCCCCAGCGGCATGGCCCTGAATCGAGCGCCTCCATCGTCGGCCCCTTCAATCTCGAGTGCAACAGCTGCGCCTACCAGTGTCTTCGATCCCTCCAACATCCCTCGCCGACAAATTTTTCGACGGACTGCTTTCAAGATCCAGGAAATGCTCGTCTCGCTCGAAGAGAAGAATCATGTGCTTTCCACAGCCAACGAAGCTTTACAACGGCAGCTGGCGCGAGTCGAAGATGTGTGGCCGCACCTGGAGAATGAGTTCAGCGACGAAGCAAAATGGGGCAGCACTACACATTGGGCATATCCGGAGAACAGGGCTGTTGGAAAAGTTTCCCAGACGGAGAGAATCCGTCGTGACGGCGCCGCAGCCATCTCCGCCGCAGCCCAAGCCCTTGCTGAAGAGGCAGCCGCTAGAAGCGACGCCCGCAAGCAAGCTGTACAGGCTAAGAAAAACTTGAAGAATCAGCACCAAGACTCGGATGCCGATGATGTTGAGAAGCGGCAGAAAGAGGCGCCCAAGAAGACGGCCAAGTCGCGGAAAACAGCTGCCATCGAGGCCAACAGTGTTGGCTTAGGTATCTCGGCGTCCACGACAAACGGGAATCATCCTCCCAAGAGGAGAAAAGTGGAAAAGACTGCCAATGGCGAGAAAGCGACCAGTGCTGCTGCCGTCGCCGCCACCACGACTGCCGCCACAAGTGCCACTGCCGTTCCCGCCGCTTCCTCCGCCAGCACCAGCACCAGCACCAGCACCAGCACCACCAGCACTACATATAATGCTGCTGGAACTGGACTTGACGCTGGAGTTGCGGCTGCGTTCATGAGCATGGTATTCGGCAACAATGCGCCGAAGCCCAAGACGAGTAGCCCCAGAGGGACACCAGCTCCGGACGGACAAAAGAAGCGCAAAGCTCTACCAACCGGTAGCGTGCAGGCAAAGAACAAGTAAGTTGTATTAAAGATCCCCGAGACCCTGGCCTTGGTCGACATTGGTATTCGGCATCACACGTCTCTTTTGATCGCGCAAAGTAACATTTTCGCTACAGAAACGGCATGTCCCCCTCGACGACTTCATCTCCCGTCATGGGGCCCTTCCCCGACCCCAAAGTCCCGGCTCGAGCATCTCCTGCACCCGGCAGCGCACCACGTCCAGCATCGTCCCGCGCCCGACAGAACTCTATACAATCCAACGTGGATAATGGCAAGGCCCGGCCGTCATCTTCAGCCGCTGCCAACAAGACTAACGGCAACGGAGCCAACACACCCGAACCGGCTTCCACAGCTACATTGCCCAAGCCAGGACAGGACAGCAAGCCCACCAAGGAAGCAAGCGGGCCTATAAAGACGGAGCTCATAAAGAAAGAAACCGAGAAGCCCGAAAGCGCATCTACCACGACTGCAACGTCGACGAGTTCCATTCACAAGAAAGATGGCAAGCCCGAAGAAGCGGACCAAAAGAGCGAGTCTGTCCCAGCACCCGTCCCTCCGCCGGTCACCACGAAATCCGGCCGTGCCAGCAAACCATCCACCCCCGCGCTAGCCACCTTCCAAGAAGCAGCAGCAGCAGCAGCCAGTAGATCAAGGCCGTCCCGCGCAGAAGGCACCAACAGTCGCAAGAGCCACAAGAAGTCGGGCTCCGTCGCACAGCAGCCCCTCATCCAGAAAGTCCAGGCGGCAGACACAGACGCAAGCAGCAGCATGCAAGGGGACGACGAAGAGGGGATATCGATGCCGACGAGCCAACCTACTGCTACTGCAACAGCGTAAGCTACGGCGAAATGGTGGCGTGCGACGCAGAACGGCTGCGAAAGAGAATGGTTCCACCTAGCGTGTGTAGGGTTAAAAGTTGCTCCTGGCTCAAAGAGTGAGTAATACTTGCCTCCTCCCGACGGGCCTGTCGTCCTCATCCCCTCAACCTTTTTTTTTTTCTTTGTCATTCATCGCTAACGCACGACCCCCCTTCTAGCAAAATGGTACTGCGAAGACTGCAAAGACCGTTTAAAAATTGGCAACAAAAAGGCTGGACGGTAGACACCGGCTCTTCCTTGGTACAATTTTGAAAAAACAATGCTCGTGTAACATTGAATGCTTTCGTACCTAATGACGGCGTTTAACATGGCTGGGCTTCGGTTTTGGGAAAGACGGCTGTTTTCTTCTCTCTCTTCTGGCTTTTCTTCTTCTTCCTCATCTGGGGAGCGGCTCGTGGGTAGGGAGGGCATCAATGTAGATGAATAGGATATCAGTACATTGTATGCTGGCGTTGGCCCGAGATTTTGGAGCAATTTTCGGATGGCACGGCAAAGCGATGTTATTTCAGTGGGCCTTTGCTCGTGGAACGTGGGTGGTCCGTACTCCGTAGAAATGACTATTAGATGGCGGTTGATGTTCGAGGATCATGGCACGTAGAGCAAGCACTATCTGTGATAAAGCGCACGTACAACATGACACGATTCCAAAGTTGAGAAAATATCCATGTTGAAACACTAATGTACAGACGTGAGGAAATACGAGTACATGAAGAAAGGTAGGACGACGCTGTGATTAAACGAGCTAGGAGCTTTCCCCGACTCGAGCCCGGGTAGAGGAGATGATGAACAGATTGAAAAGAAAAGGGATGCGATGCGATGCGGCTCAATCCACCGGCCGTCTATTCTTGGCCCCGGCCCTCAGGGGCGTCGCGGCGTCGTCCCTGTCCTTCTGCTTGCGTCTCCACTGCCACTCGAGCATGACCCATATGAAGTGCTGCAGGTCAAAGTCGGGCCAGAGGCAGTCGATGAAGAAGATTTGCGTGTCCTGATGACACTGCCAGAGCATGAAGTCGCTTAGTCGCTCCACACCGCTTGTGCGGATGAACAGCTCCAGGGGCGGGTCCGAAGCCGTGTACATGTGGTCGCTGAGCGTGGCCGTCGTGATGCTCTCTGGGCTGGGCAGGCTGGATGAGCCGTACGAGGTGCCGCGGAGACGGCGCTCCGGCGTGTCGGGGGAAGTGTGGTCGAGGAAGAGACGTCGCCGGCGTCGTCGTCGTCTTCATCATCATCATCCCCGGCAGACAGGGCGGGCGTGTCCTCGATGGCTTCGTCTGGGATCGTAGGGAGCGGCTCCTTGCCGTCGAGCTGCGTGGACATGATTTTTGGCGTATGCGCGAGGGCGAGAACAGGGCGTTCCTGGGGAGGCGGGTCGAGGAAGTCCTCGACTGTGTTGCGGATGGCCGTTGTGATTTCGGCGCGGGATGTATACAGGAAGCATATGTTGAGGACGGTCCTGTTTGAACGTTCCAAGGTCAGCTTTTCTTGAGTTTGAGAAAGGGGGAATAAAATGGATAACGGCGGAGTCGAGTTCTTGTCGACAGAAAGAGCCGGGGGCCATACTTGTTGTTATGCTTGGTTCGAGCGACAGCCTTGTCTACCACCTTCAGGACATCTTCGCGGATCATTTCCGTCTGGCCCAGAACACGCACGCAGGCTCCGTATCGGTCCAAGATGTCGCCGTAGGTGGTCAGCTGCTCGAGCTTGACCTTGGCCAGCTGCATAAGCCCTTCGACCTCGTGTTTGGGCCGGTTGTAGTTCTCGACGCTGAATGCGTAGACGGTAATGACCTTGACGCCGCATTTGTAGCAGATTTCCATGATCTAATGCAATGGAAGATCAGTATAGCAAAACCGACAAGACGCTCCCGGATTTCAAAGGTGGTGAGTAGTCTATTGCGAGAAACAAATATTTTGTTGACGCACCCTGGCGAGAGCTTCAAACCCACGATGATGTCCCTCTACAGTTTCCATGCGATGACTCTTGGCATACCGCCTGTTGCCGTCCATTTCAAAAGCCACATGCTGTGGCACGGGGCCCTGGCGCAAGGCTCCGATGAGAAGCTCGCGAAGGCGATTGAGCGCCCATTCTCCCGGCGGGGACTCGAGCACCAGGCGGCGCAGCAGGGACACAATGTCCGACATGACGGGGTGTTTGTGGGCGTCGTGGGGCGCCGGGGTCGTCGTGATGTTTCCACGGTCGCGTGGGATGCTCAGGATGCTCAGGATGCTCAATATCGAGGGCTGTGACTGCCACTGACGATGGAGAGGAAGAGGACAAGGGGCCAGTCGATCAACACATAAACTCAAGGAACAGGACGAGACGCAAACATGACGGGCTGTGGGGATGCGACGACGAGGATGGATTGGGGAACCCTGGGCGGCTGTGGGGCTGAATCGTTACCAAAAATGATTGGAATGATGAGGGCACGCAAGCTCTGGAGGGGCCATCACTATTATCGGGCCATGGATAAAGCTCTGGCCGACGAGAAACAGTTCTTTGGCCTAGAATCGTAGAATTGGTACAGGTATTGATTATTCATCTCCTTGGCTAGATATAAACAGTAATAAGATGTTGCTAAATATTTCATGTATGCAGCTGAACCCATTCCGACTCGCTCAAGAACTCTTCTTCAATGACAACAGAGCTTAGTATGGCACCTATACCGCCCAAGAGATACAGCAGCGGGGTACTCAGTGCCAGCGAATACGAGAGCGGAATGGATACAAATGCTTCAACCACCTCGCTGGCTACATGACAACGGGCATCAACGCTGGCCCTGCCAGCTGCGAGCAAAACCATTCGTAAGAGCTGCAAACTGCCAGTCATGTTGGCAGCCTGGAAAGCAAAGCGGTCTCTGCTTGGGTCAAAAGTCATTGGGGCGTCTCCTTGTAGCAGGTTGTCAGGTTATGATACTTTGCAAGTACGCGCCGCCCGACAGAGGCCTCGGTCGGGTATGTCGAGTCGTTGAAAATATCGCATGATAGGGGATAGAGCGGATCGCGACGAGCCTCTCGGAGCCGCGACAAGGCGTGCTCAAGGATGCGATAAATGTCTGCAATGAATTTCCAGCCCGAAAGCCAAAAGTCGGGGAAATCCGAGACGAATGGTCGCATGGCGTGGGGACAATGACGGCTTCTCCGAGCATCGGCGGGTTCAAGACATCTTTGTCGGATACCATTTCATCGTCTATTTCGAGGGCGTAGGCAACGTTGGACTGCTTCTCTCGACATCGAATAATCCCACCCCACACCACAGCGGCGTACAAGTCAAGCATGTACATCGACCAAAACTAAGAGCACATGAAACAGTCAGTCTCCCTCTGTCAAACTTCAGGCGGAAGCAGGTGGCATACAAGCCTTCTCCTCTCTTCCCGCTCAATGTTTCCAATGTCAGGGGCCAGTGGCCTTCGTCATGTAGTGAATCAGTGGCCACCAACGTGTGATATATTCCCATATGAGCCGCATCAAAAGTATCGGGGAAGATAGTTCGGAAATAAGAAAGATCTCATCGAGGGTTGTTGACAGTGCCGTCGCAAACCCGGCTGCTCACCAACGAGCACAATGCCATGGTGGCGGCAAACAACGTCCTGTCATTTTGATATTCTGCTCATCCTATCATCGTAGTGAAGGATGGCTGATGGAAGAAGGGAAGGAGGGTAGATGATCTCAAAATAGAAATCTACCAAGTCGACGATGACGGCTTGGCTGGCAACATATGAGGCCTTCCAGACATTGCTCGGCCCTGGCTCCTGGACGGGGGCCAGCCAAGTACTTGAGACGAGGGAAACGGGGATTTGGCGAGTCGGAGTGCGTGCTCGAGCTTGAATGAAAGGCAGAACATGTTGTGGCATCAGCCTTGCTATTTTCTGGGTTGGTAGCACGTGGTGGAACACCTCGGCGGCGAGGTTTTCGATTGTACGTGTAAGGTTGGTTAAAGTCGTGACATTTCTTGCAGCTTCTGCCATCACCGTCACTCAGTGGTCCGCATTTTATGCTGCGCTTGTGACGGAAGTCGCAGGCTTGTGTGACGCGGCGTTGCTTCACTTTGGAGCTGGCCCGGCTTTCCTGTTTCATTGACTGGTGGAGGCAAATCTGAGCTCGAAGTAGCAGTAGTGATGAGATGCTGACCATGCTGGTCGTGTGAATCCTTCATCGTCACCCGAAGCTCCTCGAGACAGGAAAAGAGTCTGCTGGTCCCGTCAGTGCATCGTAGGATGATGCCGAGTCTCAGTTGCAAGTACGGAGTATCGAGCCACGGTTGTAATATGTTGTACGAGGTAGAAAGGACCCACAGGCTGTTTGTTTGTCGTCGACGATGTTCTTGACCTGTCAAACCCGTCCGCGATTTGGAGTTGTGCATGTGTGGTGCCCACCGTCGAGGCGCCAGCCAAAGACGTTGGGCCTTCCAGTTGACAGCGGGCCGTGTGCTCGTAACGACAGACTGTAGCGCACCATGTCGGCTTCCCGAAACGGGAACCAGCCAGACCACGTTGGGTAGCCCGAAGGGTGTCTCAGCGAAACGTGCAGACTTGCCGCCATTGGCTCCGTGTGGTTTGCATTTGGTTGACGTCAATGCAGACGCCTGATTCCCAGTCAATTTTGGCAACAACGACCAGGTTCTTACTACTGAATTTCTGCAGGGAAGCGTCCAACACACGCTGAAAAAGATACAAGGCCATCGTCAAAGAAATGGCAAATGTAGTAGCAGGGCCTCAAAAAGAGGAGGTACCTCCTTTGTATATTTTTCTTCCATCATATATAAAGATATCCACATGCGTTCCATCGCAGCAGGCCTTGACTGACCAAGGTTAATATGTACATATGTAGTCCGTACATACGGAGTACGGAGTACTGGGCTTCATGACGACCTTGTCCAGCGCCCGTCAACGTGAATGGTCCGATAAGAGCCCCGCCAACTTGGAACGTGCCCCACGTTAGACCGTCCTCGAGCAGATTCGGCGCAGGAAAGCGATGACGAGAAGTGATGGAGCTAAAGCTACCAGCATTAAGCTCCAAACTGGTGGCGGCGGCGGAATCTTTCCCGAAGCACTCAATCGCCTCTCGTCCTCTCGTCCTCTCGCAACGAAGGCTTTCTTCCCAAAATTTGCCCCATTTTCTGTCGTCGTCTTTGAGGACATCTTCTGCTAGCCTTTTGTTTTGGCCTCGTTTTGCCAACCCTTCAACACTGTGTGACGTCTCTTTACCCCCGCCCCGCTGTTCAATTGAGCTGTTTGTACCGCCCAGTGCCTGCCCTGGGACTGACGATCCAGCATGGTTGTCTTTGACGGTCACGAATACCTCACCGAGGAGGAGAGGCGCCTCAAGGAGGATCGCGAGAGAACAAAATATTGGAAGAAATGGGGTCCCTACGTCGCTGAGCGCCAATGGGCTACGGGTGGGCTTGCATCGTTCCATCAATGGCCTTCCTTGACACAAATACTGACATGCTCCCAGTACGAGAGGATTATAGCGCTGACGGAGACGCTTGGAGTCGTACGTACCTCCTGACGCTTCACGTAATTTCAACGCGGGAATTCTGACTTGTGCACAGATTTCCCTCACGATCACGCCCGATCCAGAGCTTTCAGGTGGGGTGAAGACGGTATTGCTGGTGTTTCCGACACGCATGGCTTCCAGAACATCGCCTTTAGCTTTTGGAACGAAGAGGAGTATGTACTTCCCGACGCCGCCATTCTAAAGAGCTTCTATCTGATTTCCTACGCAGCCCTTTTCTCAAAGAACGTCTTTTTGGTCTGTCCAATCCTCAAGGCAACCACGGTGAAGGTGTTAAAGAAGCACACTTCCACGTCGACAACACTCCTGTAAGCTTTCCAGCATGGTGAACTTGTGTGTGTGTGTGTGTGTGTGTGTGTGTGACTATAACTAACAACGAAATAGACTGTAAGAATCCTACGGGTCTAATCCATGAACGCTTATACTAACGGGTGCAGCACTCGTACATGAAGTTTCTCTACAAATACCCTCAAAAGAAGTTCCCATACGAAGATTTGCTTAAAGAAAATGCTCGAAGGGGTAAAGAGGACAAGGAATATCAAATTGTTGACACTGGGATATTCAACGAGAATAGATATTGGGATATATTTATCGAAACCGCCAAAGAATCGAACGATCCGGACGAGCTTTTATTTCGAGTCACGGCATGGAATCGAGGTCCTGACCCAGCGCCCTCCACATCATACCCCACGTATGGTTTCGCAACACCTGGAGCTGGGGTCGTGAAGCCGAAGACATGAAGCCTTCCATTGCGGCCGAGTCTGAGCTCTCGGTGAAATCGAAGCATCATAGTCTTGGTCATCGTTATGTGCATTACTCACCGTCTCCGGGAGTTGGCTCGAGTGGCCAGGATGTTATGCCGCAGCATATGTTCACGGAGAACGATACCAATTTCAGATCACTATACCGCCAGGAGAACAGGCAACCGTATGTCAAAGATGCATTCCACAGATACATCGTCGATGGACAAAAATCAGCCATCAACCCAGCAATGACGGGGACCAAGTCGGCTGCTTGGTTCAATTTCAACGAAGATGGTGGCGTGAACCCTGGCGAATGTGCAGGTAAGCTTGAGTCGCTTGTCCTTTTAGCTTACGTGAGGCTAACGTTTGTAGTTGTCCGATTTCGCTTCAGCAAGAAGAACATGACGTATCTGGACGAAGAAGTCTTTGACGATATCGTGGAGAAACGACGGGAAGAAGCGGACGAATTCTATTATCGACTGAGCCCTCTGCCCATGACGGACGATCTGCGCAACATTCAGAGGCAAGCATTCTCCGGAATGATGTGGACAAAGCAGCACTATCATTTCATCTGGGATCAATGGGCCAAAGGTGACCCAGCCACGCCACCACCGCCTCCCGGTCGACTGGGTGTACGCAATTCGCAATGGAAGCACATGCACTGTGACGACATTCTGTCGATGCCAGATTCTTGGGAATATCCTTTTTCGCTGCTTGGGACAGTGCTTTTCACTGCATTCCCTTGGCCATGATTGATCCCGACTTCGCCAAGAAGCAGCTTGACTTATTCACGAGAGAGTGGTACTGTCATCCCAATGGGCAGCTTCCAGCGTATGAAAGTCCCCTTTAACACATGGAGAGTGAACCTGGAAATACTAATGGTTTTATCCCTCTCCAGATACGAATGGAATTTTGGAGATGTCAACCCTCCTGTCCACGCGTGGGCGACATTTCGGACCTTCAAGATCGAGAGGAAAATGTATGGGCGCCAGGACATTGACTTTCTGGAACGAGTTTTCCAAAAGCTGCTGCTCAATTTCACCTGGTGGGTGAATCGAAAAGACGCCGATGGAAAGAACATCTTCGAAGGAGGCTTCCTCGGACTTGACAACATTGGTTTGTTCAATCGATCAGAGCCGCTGCCCACGGGTGGTGTTTTAGAGCAAGCAGACAGCACTGGGTGGATGGCATTTTACTGTTTGTCGATGCTCAACATTGCACTCGAGCTTGCAAAGCATCGCCGTATTTATGAAGACATCGCCTCCAAATTCTTTGAGCACTTCATTTTCATCAGCGACGCCATGACTTTCAGAACGGGTCACAAGGACGAAAAGTCTCTGTGGAACGAGCAAGACGGCTTCTACTACGATGCCATCTCCTGGGGTGGCCCTTGGATCCAACAGTTGCCTGTAAGATCCTTGGTAGGACTCATCCCCTATACGCTACTACAACCCTGGAGCCCGAGCTGCTCAACAAACTTCCATCGTTTCGAAAACGGGTCGAGTGGTTTGTCCACAACAGAGAGGATTTGGCGGAGAGAAATATGGCAAGCATCCGGAGGAGAGGCAAAGGCAACCGCTTGCTACTGTCAATCGTCAGTAAAGACCGGCTAGAGCAGATTCTGAAACGCATGTTGGACGAGGACGAGTTCTTCAGTGACCATGGCATCCGGTCTCTATCAAAATATCATAAAGACCACCCGTTCTCCATGGAGGTTAATGGCCAGGAGTTCAAAGTTGGGTACGTTCCCGGCGACTCAGACAGTGGATTGTTTGGAGGCAACAGCAACTGGAGAGGCCCCATCTGGCTCTGCGTCAACTTCTTGCTCGTCGAATCTCTCCAGCGGTACTACCTATTCTACGGCCCAGAGTTCCAGGTCGAGTGTCCAACCGGCAGTGGTGAGTACATGCATCTCGGCAAGGTTGCGGAGGAGATCCAACACCGGCTCCAACATCTCTTTGCACGAACCGACGACGGTAGACGTAGCATCAATGCAAAGGATGACCTTCTCGACTTTGATGAGCACTGGAAAGACTATCTATGGTTCCACGAGTTCTTTGACGGCGATACTGGTCGTGGCCTAGGTGCTACGCATCAGTGCGGCTGGACCGGTCTTATTGCACGAATGATTCACGACACCGGGTAAGTCCACCAATGAAGCTTAAAACCTCTTGACGATCGTAGAAGCAATTGATTGACTAACAACTTACCTTTTACCCCACAGTGTCACCTGCCGTCTCCCGCAAACACCACGAACGCCATCTGTAGGCATGGCGCACTACTTTGACGACATCTTCCAGCGAACTCTGGACACTGGAAATCCAAGATCACCCGAGGCACGCAGGCATTTGCGTCGCTCATCTACTGCCCGATCTATCGGCGCCCGAAGCGACTTTGACGCCTCTCTGAACGGTGCGGACGATGATGACGCTCGTTCCACGACCGACTCTGTGTTTCAAGATGACCCGGAGAAGAGCAAGGAAAAGGTAGAGGCAGACTTGCATATGCATCAGTACGTGTCCGATCAGTTGAATCGGTACAAAGACGGGACTCTGAACGGGCAAAATCATGAAGACGAATTCGAAACCAAGGCTTAATCGAAAGAGAGATAGATGGGCGCTAGTTGGCGAGATGGGCGTTTCCCATGGATCGGTAATACAATGCCAGTCCATAAAATAGACTTAGATGGATGATGACTTTTCTTCAACCTTGTCCTGTTGTGAACATGCTCGTACATGTGTTGTGTACGCTCAAGTACAAGCTGTCCCTTGAAACTTGTCAGCCACGGGCCAACGTTTCGTGAAATGTAGCGCAGCACTTGCCAGTACGACTTGACGATGACAGAATCCAGTTCATTAGTCGAGCCCATGGCACCAATCACACCAATTGAGTTTCAAGAAAGCTTCTATTCCACTACAAGTCCTCTCATGATCCTCACAAGACCACCGGACCCAACCCACCAAAAGCTCTCTACGTTCCCGCTCTCCCCGATCCTCTATACACGCATCCCCAGGCATGGTCTTTCCCACCTCAGTAGTACAGGAGTCATACCGGAAGTAACTGCATCAGAAAAAAAGGTATACGGGATCAAAGGAATTCCCCAAGACGTGACGGTTTCCATTGTTTTCTCGAGTACAAAGGAAAATGCAATAAAATATAATAAATGGCTAATAGTCGCGTAGTGTAAACATTGTATTTCCCCCTTTTTTACAAAGCATCATTGAGGAGCTTGTTCATCTTGGCGATGCGCGAAGAGACGCTGAGATCGATAGTGCGGTCGCCGACCTCGACGACGAGTCCGCCGATGATGTCGGGGTTGACTTCGTTGGTGACCTTGAGCTTCTTGCCGTGGCCTACGTACTGGGACTTGGAGATGGCGGCTTCGAGACGAGAAAGGGTCTTGTTGTCGAGGGACTGATTTTGGGGGTACGAGTGGTTCTGATTAGCGGTTTATTTTGGAACTCCCCTTTCGGAATTCGCCTGGTGGATATGGGATAGTAAGTGGTCGGATGTTAAATGAGACTCACCTGGGCGGAAGTAACCTTGAGCTCGACCTCGCCGCGGGCAGCGCTCATGATGTCGCCGAACTTGACGCAAACATCCTTTAGCAATCCGAGGCGGTTGTTCTCGGCGAGCGTGTCGAGGAAGTTCTTGACGGTCTCGGCACCGGCACCGGCCTGCTTGGCCAGCTCGGCGACGACAGCTGACTTGTCCTTGGCGGTCAAGCTGGGGGCGTGGAGGATCTGGTCCAGCTTGGGGTCCTTCTCGACGAGAGCGTTGAGCGTGCTGATGGCCTTGGCGGTGGGTTCAAGGGTGGACGACTTCGCGGCGGCAGTGTACTGGAAATTGACGCATCATGTTAGCCCCAATCATGGCGGAATCTCATCAATTGCGTCGTGTCATGTCGTCTTTGTTTTGTTTTTTCGGCCTCGCGCATGTGCAAATGGCAGGCAGGACGGGTCATACCAGAGCAGAGGCGTAGGTGCCATCGAGACCGAATACAGCAATGGGGGCTGGCTCTCGGTAGAAGCGGCGGCGGCGGCGGCGAAAGATCGCACAGGCGTGGCGCGCAGAGTCACGGCGCGCTGGGGAGCAGCGGCACGGACGGTGCGGAAGACTTGTCGAGAGAACATGATGAAGATGTTGACGGAAGAAGAGGGGCGGGAGATGGAGTTCGACGGGCGAGGGTGATATCTCGTGGAGCTTCGGTTTTCGTGATGAGGTTTCTCTGGTCGGCAATTTCGGAAGTTGCTGCCTTGTTTTATGGTGAGGCACCAACATTTGCGGTCTTGCATAACCACCCACTTTTTGGGTCAAAGGAAGGCCTTCTTAAGTCGGCTATTCCCGTGTGGTCGGCCTCGACAAAAAAAGATACAAAAACGCAAAAAAAAAAAAAAAAAAAAGATCATCAAGTGCAGCCGACGAGAACTAATGGGCTACTTATACTCGTGCTATCGATTCGTGCTCTTAAAGTCTATGGTTCTACAGAGGCATCGATCGCAGTGATAATGTGACCCAAAGAAGCGCAACAGCTCAAACTCAACAATCGAATTTGTCAAGACCGTGTCCCAAATCCATCCATCCATCCATGCTCAATACCGTGCCGGTGAAATTCCTGAACGCCTCAATGATCATACATGTTACACAGGCCCTTCCTGGCGCTCGATTGCGGCGCTTAATCGCTCTTCAGCATGCTGTCAACAAGATCACCCAGCGGGCCCCAATAATCTCTCCCACTGGCCAAGCTATGCTCGTCAATGAAAAGCACATACTGCTTGAAACTGGTGTTCAAGTGCGGCTCCAGACCGAGCTCCCGGATCACAGGGTAGTGATGGCAGTAGATGTGGGCGTACACTCGATACATACGCTTGAAGATTTGCCGAACAAGCGCAGGGAATGATTTGGGAAAGGGAACGCCTGCGTACCATATGAGCATGCTATTTCACCACGGGAATACTTGCGTGCAACGTACCAATTTTGCTAGGGAGTACAGATTCGTTGTCAATGTTCGACTGCACCCAAGTCATGAGCTGTTCGATATAGGCCGGAGCCGGCATCTTGGTTGGTCGCTTATAATTTTCGTTGTCTTGCCAAAGATACTCGAACCTGACTTCGGTCAGCCATGTCCGTAGCCATGTCCGTCACCAGACAAGTGCACACACAATGCACGCCATTTCGCCAACGTACTCATCTGTGGCCTTCATTTCGGGGCATGATTGAGGAGAGCAGAACTCGGTGATTGCTCCATACAACAAATTGATTTGGTTGTAGAAATCGACCACTGCGGCAAAAGGTTATGATGCTGTTCATCAAAAGGAGAGAAGACCTATTTGTGCGAGAAACCCACTGTTTACAGCCAGCCACTCGTTTTCATCCTCGCCTTCTGGCAGCTTCACCACCTTTCTCAAACTGCCACCTCCAAGTGTCACCTCGGCATACTGCCGGAGCTGGTAGCTGGTGGCACCGCCTTTGCCCACGCGAGGACGGAACTGGTTCTTAGTCCGCTGGTTACTGCTCGTGGTAAGCACGTCAGCGATCATAATCTCGGTAGCTGGTAATGTGGGAGATTCCGGGTCGTCCTCGAGAACGGAGATGATGGTATGGTCCAGTCGCGACATGGTTGTGACGGATTTGGGGCTCAGGTAACGAAAAGCAGCGGAAGCCATTTTGACGATGTTGATGCGGATGAAGATGGGAGAAAGACTAACACGGTGGTCAAGAACTGAGCCATGGCGACGATGCCCTCGGCTTCGTTGTCGTTGTTCAAGAAATGTTTGCGAAGACTGGGCATTCCAGCGGTTAGCGGGGCAATGGCAAAGACATAGGACGATTCAGACAAACCGGCTCCTCTTGTATGTCGCAAATGGGCCAAGAAATAGTGAGAGCGCCGTATACGAGTGTCGAATGGCCTGGACCTTTGAATCTCGTGGCGCCTGAACGGACGGTGACTGACAGTATTCGCAAGATAGAGATGATGATGGTTGAGAACGAACGCGCGGGCTCGGGCGCGGGCTCGGGCGCTGACGCAGTTGTTTACCAGACTTCCTGATTGGGCGTCGTTGCCAGGGGACAGCCACGCTGCGCTGCGCCCCTGGCGGCTGTAGGCTACGGATTACACCTGTCACTGTACGTCCGTAGCAGGTGCACGAATGAATGCTTGGACAGCCCCACCCACCGTCAAATCTCTCTTGATTTTGATTGCGCAGGGTAGCGACAACATCGCCGAACGAATTAGAGTGAGTGACGATAGATGACGACGAAACCGGCGTGGGCGTCTGCTCAGCGCATATGGTGGACGAAGTCTGGGCTTCAGGATTGATTCCGAATGCTCTTAGGCCGATATTATATGCGAAAGCCCATGCAAGTTAATTCGATTGTCTCCATGCGTGCACTGATGCACCGCAGAACATACAAATACAAATCCTCGTGAGTCGTCAGCTAGATAGGTCCTTGCAAATGTTCAAAGAATCGAACGACTATTGTCGTATCGGGTCAACTCCCTCTACCTCTGCCTCTGCCTCTTCCTCTGCCTCTGCCTCTGCCTATTCCTCCCCTGCCTCTATGTTGACCATCTCGCCCTCCACCTCGCCCCCACGACCTTGGAATTCTGAATGAGACGGCCCTCGAGTCTTTCGCTCCTGTCTTTCTTCTGGACTGGCGTCCCACAAATTATTCAGCCCCAGCAGCTCGCAGAAGGCAGCGGTTTGAGGATTGGTATATTCATCGGGCTGCTGCTGCACAATCTCAGGAGTACCGGGGATATGCGGAGGAGCCGTGATTTCGAAATTTTCCGGAACGGCAAGTTTGTCCTTGGCGACAATATGCTCTTCAACCCAGGCACGCTCGGCTTCGACCAATGGCAAGTAGTGTGCCTCACCAAGGTCCGGAGATGTCTGTGCCGACTTGTCACCAAAGGTAAGAGTGTCGTGGAAAACACGAGTGATGGCAAGCCATTCGGGATCATATTCCAAAGAGTATCGAGGATTCTTCTCTTGAGGGAAACTGTGGACGAGTCGGAGGGATTGCAAGGTTCAATGCAACATGTTTGAAGAAAGTGTCGACCTGGAAGACATTTATCCAGAGCTAGAAAACGAACTTCTTTGTTTGTGATGCCTGGTGGCACTGGCTGGCCGGGGTTCGGTTTTGGCGAGGTTGATGCTGGGGAGGTGCAAACGATGCGGGTAGCTGTGCTCGCAGTTCTTCTGGCACTTGATTTGTGTCACTTGCATTGCTTGGTTGTGATTCTGCCGCCGCTTCTCCCTTTTCATCTGTCGATTTTGAAGTAGGCTCTGGCTTCTGCTCCTCCTCCTCATCGTCCATATCTAGATCAATTTCATCGGGGTTCGCCTCCTTTCCCGGCTCGCCTTGGCTAGTACCCGTTTCTTTGATCAATTTCTGTGGTTCGGAAGCCGGGGTGCATCCTCGTATTTCTTGATTGCCGGGAATTTGATATGCATGTGTGCTGAGAACCAGTAGGGGGACGCAAACGATCCATGACATACTCTGCGGCAATACTGCCAAGTTGTCCTCTTTCAGCATCTGACCTGAAGGCGGGCTTCTTGCTAAACAGCCATCTTGAATCGCCATGATTTTCAATGTATCGCGGCCAATCGTGGCTGACACCAATGTCTATCTGCGTCCGCACCAAAAGCAGCTTCCGCACATCCACCTCTCTGACATGATAGAAGGATTTGACATCATCACCGTTGAAAGGGAGCCGCTCATGATGTGGTTTGCGGTAATCAAAGCCTTTCCAGATGCCAGACATGCCTGCTATCCTGAGGGGACCGAATCGCAAGATGTTGGCGGCACCCATGTAGTAGATATTGGGGCGACCCATCCTCCATAGTATAGCTCCCAAAGATGCGAACTTGCTTCGTGGTTGCCACCAACGAAGATGGTGAGGTAAGGCGCCTTGCGGGTACCGGCGTAGTAGTCTGGGAAGTCGCCCAGATGACGGTACTTTACAGGGCAGGACATGATACTGAGGTCTGCGGCATTGCGTACCGCCTGTGATTTTTGAGTCAGACAGCCAGTTAACTGGCAGGTTTAAGCAGTAGAAGCGTACCTGAAAATCACCTCCAATGATGAGGATATCTACACCATCCCAGCCGCGAACTCTGCAAGCTTCGCCGACGCTTTCGTAGATGGCATTGAGGGTTCCGTGGCCCTAGACATGGTCAGTTATTGAGACATGTCACCGGATGAAGACATGGTGCTTACGCATCCTTCAACGGCAACGCGAACACCGCTGGTTTCCATGGCGTTGGTAGCCATTTTTGGAACCTCGTGGCAGGACGCCGGCCGGACGCCAACGATGCAATGGTTGAGAGATTCCATGGAAGTGCTGGAAAGGGAAAGAACGTGTGGGCGCTGAAGTGAGACGACCCACAGCGCCGTGTCCGTGTACGTGTAGTCAAATGCGTCAAACGCTTTAATAGGACCACGAGCGGCCTGGCGAATCCCCGACCAGACTCTGCCGTCATTGTGTCGACCAGGAAGGAATCCTTTGCTCAGCCTTAAAGAGTGCTTATAAAGGGCTGGCGAGGCTCGACTGAGGGAGGCGGCGTCCCGGAAGCAGGGGACCGACATGCCATGAGTGACTCCAACATAATCCACCAATGAAAATAGGTCGTAAAAGTATAAATGAAAACGAGCGTGTATATATTTTACGCGTACAAGTAATTCAGGGGTGTAATCCGTATCATTGTACGCTCACCTATTGATTCATTCACAACTTCCACAAGTGCCAACCTTGAACCGGGCAACCCCCTCTTTTACCTTCTCTCGCGACACGTGTTCCAACTTCCACATGTTCCCAGCCTCGAACAGCAAAAATGCCCCGCTCCCTGGTCGTCATCGGCTCCGGCCCAGGCATTGGCGTCCACGTCGCCTCGCATTTTGCATCCAAGGGTTTCAGCAAGATTGCTCTTGTGGCGCGGAGCACGGAGCAATTGGAGAGAGACAGCGCGGCTGTGCAGAGCGACCACGGGCATGTAGATGTGAGGACGTATCCCGTCGATGTGACCGACTCGGCTGGGCTGCGTGCCGCGCTGGGCAGAATCACCGACGACTTGGGGCCACCAGAGGTGGTGTTTTTCAATGCGGCGCGCGTGAAGCCGAGTCTTCTGTTGGAGGTTGGTGATGAGGAGATGCTGTATGACTTCAAGGTATGTGCTATGGACGTCCCTCGTGGAACTGCGTCAAACATGTACACCTTGTTCAGAAAAGGACACACGATACACGATACACGATACACGATACACGATACACCCAACAAGTTGACATCTGCCCCAAGAGAACATGTGCTGACCCAAAAAAACCCACAGATCTCAGCAGTAGCCCTCCACCAAACCGCCAAATGGGCCATCCCCATCTCACCAAGCTAGCCAAACAAGACTCCTCCGCCAAGCCCTCCCTCCTCGTCACATCATCGCACCTCCCCAGTCCCCGAGCCAGACGTGTTCGTCCTATCGCTGACCAAAGCCGCGCAACGGAACCTGGCAGAGTCCCTGGCCAAGGTGTACCAGCCCCAGGGCGTGCACGTCGGCCTCGTCATCGTGGCAGGTTCCGTGGCACCAGAGAAGACGGTCCTGAGCCCTGGGAATATTGCCAAGAAGACGTATGAGCTCTTTGCTCAGGAAAAGGGGGATGGACCCTGGAGACGTATCTGGAGGAGTAGATCTTCGCCAGCGGATAGTCAACATGCCTATGCTCAATATACTGCCTGTATTGAAAAAATCTGTCCTGACGGATGTTTCGCAAGAGTCCAGGCCATGCGGCCAGCGGTCAAGCAGCCAACGGCTTCTGTGCATACACGATATACCTGAAATCATAAGCAGACCACCTACAAGATCCAGAACGACAGCAGAAAAGGTTCAAAAAGGGCACCAGAGATGTCAAAAACTCACATGTACTTGCAAAGACGCAAACTCGAGTCCCTCAAGTCCCTCCTCGCCGCCTCCTCCATCGCCCTCACCTCCTCCTCCTCCTCCTCCTCCTCCACAGCCAATCTCAGAAATCAACCCAGACAACCCACCAGCGCCAACTCGTTCCTCAGCATCATACCCCACAAGTCCTTCATTCGCCTTTCCACGCGTTGAGCGAGGTGCTCGAAGACCTGGCGTATGACGGAGGGGGTCGAGTCGAAGCAGCAGACCGTGAAGCGGAGGTGGATCTAGTCCAACTGAGGCTCGGGGAGGCCAGGCGTCCTTTTCGATGTCGTGCCGGAGGAAGGTGAACGTTGGGTGGCGGCCGGGGTCGTTGCATCACGGAGAGGTCCGTCCCGATGACCGTGGCAGGACGGGTTGGCGGTTGCTGATTGCCGTCGTCAGCTGAAAGGGGATTCTCTCCAACTATATATACCCCGACTTGGAGAGTGAAGGTTTCACGCCGCAAGATTGTTCGGTGGATCTCGGCAGCGGATGATAAACAACAACAACACATTACATACCGTTCTGAACGGCCCATATGCCCGCTCCGGTGGCAACGCCAAGCACGTCCCGGGCTCCTCGACCGGCGCGCGACCAAGTCTCCCATCCATGGTGAATAGATAGATCTCATGCTGGAAATCTTGCCGCGTGTCAGAGACCAACCAACCCGTCTGTCAACCTTGGGAGATTTGTCGACAACTGCACAAACCTAGACGATCCTGCTCCTCCTGCTACCGTGAGTATGATATACATGGCCCAAGTATCATCATGACTTACAGCATCAACTGGAAGCAGGTACGCTTTCACACGATTAGCAAGTCCACCCCTCCGATTGCAGCGAAGCTCGGTATGCCGTCCTACCTTCTTTCTGATCCTCTGCGCCACTTCGAACACGCCTGTTGGCATGGACACCGTCTGCAAGGGTTCCTTCGCTGCTGGTCCGTGGCTGGCATTAGTTCTTCCCGAGCCTTTCTTGCAGGAAATCTTCCAGTTTCCCTTCACGCTGGGCTACTCTCAACTTTCTCCCGAGTCACATCTGGGTCGGGCGCAAAGTTCTGTCCGAGGTTTTGGTATCACTGGTGTTTCAGCATGGCAGCGATGATCTGATGGCGTGCGCGTTTCCGTCTCAACTAATCACTAATCCGTGATGCTTATTAGTGAGATGTGGAAACGGCTGCCGGCATATATACATCTCACTCTCCCGCAACATAACACTACGAGATATTCCAATAAAGGCACATGTTATCAACAGTAACGATCGAGATATTCATAATCGTACCAGAATCGGACCATCGTGGCGGTCGAGGCAAATATATGAGGCTGCGCGAATGGATGCTGTGTCACCATCACCCAATATTGGCCACGCCACATTCCGCGTAGTATGCGATTCATGTTATACAGGAAGTCCCTCCACATATCGTGTGGCCAGAATCGTGACCTCTCAAGAGCTCTTTCTCTAGCTTCTGGGCCTCGATTTAATTGGCTTCGTTAGAATCGTCGGCTTCGTTGGATCAATTCGGCTATAATCGGATCCCTAGGCATGTGATCTAGCCTCCTAGTCACATGACTCTTAGCTAGATAAAACCCTTAGATTCCCTCTCTTTTCATAGAAACCCTCCCATTTCATGGAAAATCAATTCTCCCTTTGTTGCCTTTGGCTTGGATTGTTCACTTGAGATTCTGACTTAAATTAAGAAGTACGAGGTTTTTGCCTAGCTATTTAGCTATGGCCCTTCAAATTAACCGCTTGGATATTCGCGATAGATCGAAAACATTGCTGCTTTCGAGGTTGCTTCTGGGGTTATTAACCTCTTCGGACAACATCATCATCATCATCGTCAAATTCGTTATCAATGTCGTAATTTTCGGGTGGTTGTTTTCTTCCGACAAAATGATATTGACGATATTGATAATGTCTGCGCACATCGAAGAGGTCAATAACCTCAAAAGCAGCGATATTTTCGATCTATCGCGAAGATTTAAGCGGTCATCTAGTCGGGCCATAGCTGGATAGCTGGGCGAAAACACCATATCTTCAAGTCATAATATCAAGTGAACAATCCAAGCCAAAGGTAACGAAGGAGAGTTGATTTTCTATGAAATAGGAGGGTTCGTATGAAATAGGAGGAATCTAGGGTTTCATCTAGCTAAAAGTCATGTAATTAGGGGGCTAGATCACATGCCTAGTTAATCCGACAAAGCTGATGATTCCAACGAAGCTAATTGAACCGAGGCCTAGAAGCTAGAGAGAGCTCTTGAGAGGTCACAATTCTAGCCACACAATATGAAGCACATATAAAGGTACGTGTTCCGTTTTGGGTTCAGGTGCTGATGGATGCGCGTTCGTAATCCGTCGCCCCGCGTTTGCTCCGTAGTACTCGTCATTGACGCAACAATGGACATGGCGTGTATCCTTCCTTGAGTGGGGAGTTGTTGCTCTGGACTGGGTATGTTGCAGCGTCATCGTCTGACTACACATCCCGTCCGGGCAGAGTGATCGGAAGTCGGTTCAAATGATTGTCAGATCATCCACGAGGCAACATCACATCACACTTTCGTCGTCATCAATTCTCATGAAAATTCACCGAAATGTGTCCCTACAGAAAAAGCGAAAACTCAATGCTCAACTAAGCCACGCAGAGTGAGAGGGATACATCAATCTTCCATCTCTTATAGACGTTCGACCCACGGAGGAGTTGAAGAGCAGAACGCATATGCTGAAATGGGACAAACACAATGGTTTGTCAAGTGTCCAACGACTCGAGGTATGACTAGCGAAGCAAGTTGTAGTCATCAACACAGTTATCGATCCGCATGCCAGAAATATTCCGTGATTCATGACATGCTCATGTAAATTGACTGGCAATTATTACCCAAGCAGCATCAACCACAACCGCCCAAAACTCCCAAACCGGTGCGATTCCCAAACATCACTTCATGTTCATGTTCGCCCTGGATTGATGACATTAGAATGCGTGCTCGCATGTCCATGTCAGTGTCAGATCATGAGAAAGAGCCTTACTGGTCCAAGCCCAAGTAGTCGGAAGCCGCCAAAAGCTCAAGACACAGCTCTACGGGGATTTCCATGTCGGGAACGTCGTCGCTATTTCGATACAAGTACCAATAGTGGAAGTACTCGACCACTTTGTCGAGAACCATGCCACTATACCCGAGAGGAAGGAAAAGAAAATGTCAGCTGCCGGTTCGTTCAACAGCGCAGCAGGGTGTCACAGGGGAGACCCATGGCCGACGAGCAGAGGGCGCACGGCATCGTCAGGGTCAGTTCAAGTGTAGTTGGAATAATCAAGCAGCCCGACCAGCTCGGAGCGGCGTTCTGTCATGGGCACACGAAAGATTCTCATTGCACCACAGTTGCTTTGTCTTCATTCCTCGGGAGACCATGTGTGCTCGGAAGCGACCAGTCCAGGCGAATCCGGATCCGAGCAATGGAGCTTACCTCATTTCTTGAAATACACAGCGTGCGTCTTTAGCCTCGGCAAATTGGCCTGCACTGTTGTGAGTTGAGTTGAACCTGGGACGTGGCTGGGATGGCAAAGCAGAGCAGAGCAAGGCAAGATGAAGATGGCGCTCACGCACTCCTCACGTCGAGCATGCCCTTGATGATGGGGCTGACCAGTGCCGCCTCGCGCAAGACAACAAACTCGAAGCCATCGCCGGAAACGAGCGTGACGTATTTGCTCGGAGTCTGCGGCATCGCCATGGCGGAAGGCGAGCGGGAGGCCGATCAATCGTGCGCGCTGTCGAGTGGGAGTGTGGAAAAAGACAAAAGAGAAAAGCGTGGGGAAACTTGGTGGAGTTTACTCAAATTTGCAGAGCTTGTGTGCACGGACCAGCTGCTGTAGGCGAGCCCTAAAATCCGTACACTCTGTATTACAATCTAACACAGTTGAATTCTTGTTTCGAGCCTACATCGGTACGCGGCTTTGGTCTTGTTGGACGAACCACTTGAACGCAGGTGGTGACAAAACAGTTGTCAACGATGTCTAGTAACCCATCATTTTGTCACCCTCGTCCGCGAGCAGTTGGTCGATCATGGCGTGGCAGACTGCTTACTGCCAACCTGCAGCACGATATCATGAAGGCCCCGGGTACTTTTACCAAGTTATTAGTCTCGGCTCTGGCTTTCCTTCCGTCACCTCACACGGCGAACGTGATGGCTGGGCCAACCTTATCAGTGAAGGGTTCTCGTGGTGATTGATTTGACCAACTATCTGATGCGTGCACGGTATTACAGCAGAGCCATGATATATAAATCGATCTGGAGGATCAAACGCCTTGTTGTGCCGCCCCACCCTGGGCCACCCATCAATACCCCGTGGCCCACTTCAGCACCAAGCTTTCAAGCTCGCATAAGCCGGCTGGGCGCTGTCATTGGTCATCCCCAATGCGTTGCCTAGCCAACCTATTTGCTTGATCTGTTTCGCCTTGAGTGCCCCGGCGTCTGGCCGCCATCCCACTTGCACTTTGTTGCCCTGCCGAGTGAGACGAAGGAGAAGCACGAGACTCAAAGAGCCATCCTGCACACCGTTTTCCCTCCAGATCATTCTTCACAAACACCAGCACTGACCGTCCAGTCATCATCGCTACGAGTATCTTCATCCACGAACCCGACAGCGTGGACTCAGAATCCAAAGCGAGCATTGGCATTTCTGAGCGCCCTCGTCACGCCCTTGTCAACACAGACCACCAGTTCTTGCTGCCGGCTGGTGAGCAACATTTTGACGGCTGTAACTGTCCGACGCGGACTCGAGACTCCTCAGCCGGTAACTGAATCGAGCTTTGCAAACGACGACTCTTTGTTGCTTCCTCGTACAACTTTGCCACTTCGCACATACCACTCGCCATGGCTTCACAATATCGCAATTCATACTACACACCAGCCACCCATGAGCAGTCTCGCCGTCAGCAGCGCACGCGCTCAAGCGATGGTACCGTCAGCACCACAATGAGCTCGTCGTCTGGTCGAGAATCTGCTGCGACACATGTCACCGACGTTCCTTCCTTCTCCAAGAAGATAGTGGTGGTTGGAGACGGTGGCTGCGGCAAGACTTGCTTGCTGATAAGCTACAGCCAGGGCTACTTTCAGAGGTAAGCATCTCTGCATACACGCGGCGTTGTCTGTCCCAACTAACCATTGCCAGAAATATGTCCCGACTGTATTTGAAAACTACATCACCTATCCCACGCACAGTCCAACCGGGAAGACCGTCGAGCTGGCGTTGTGGGACACGGCCGGTCAAGAGGAATACGACCGTTTGCGGCCCCTATCCTATCCTGAGACTGACTTGATCTTTGTTTGCTTTGCAATTGACTGTCCCAACTCATTGGATAATGTTTTAGACAAGGTAGGATTCTGACAGCCGTTGCGTTCTCTCGCAACGAATGAAGATCAAAAAGGCTAATAACCCAACAGTGGTATCCCGAAGTCCTCCACTTCTGCCCCTACACTCCTCTCATCTTGGTCGGTCTCAAATCAGATCTGCGATACAAAAAGACTTGCATCGAGATGCTCAAGACGCAGGGTCTCACACCAGTCACCACGGAACAAGGACTTGCCGTCGCCGATAAGATGCATGCCCAGTACATGGAATGCAGTAGTAAAGAGATGCTGGGTGTCGACGAGATTTTTGAGCATGCGATTTTGACCGTCGTTTCTAACGACAGGAAGAACCAGGACGCAATGGCCGTCAACTTCAGCAGTGACAATAACTCGGCCATGCCTGGAATGAAGCTCCCCAAGAAGAGGAGGAGAAGGTGCCAGATTCTGTAATCGGGTCTTTTTGGAGACTGTTTCTCATCCTTGAGAGCCCAGCCGCGACAATGGCTGTTTTGCTGTATACAGGATTGTAATGACCATGGCATGAGATCTCTTCGCCCTACTTGAACACATTTTTTTTTTTACGATTGCACTTATTACGAACAACACAGACAGAGACACACACACTCTGCCTTGGAGGGGAGAACAGGGCACAATGGTGGATAGGACAGGTATCCTTGGAGCTGATTCTTGCTGCGCCCCTCTGGAGCAATTTTGCTTGGTACATAATGCGTCTAGAGAGGACGCGAGTTGTGGGAGAAGCATGATGGGGATGATAGTGGGAGTCGTGGGAGTTACCTCGATCGGGATTGGAAACGGGTAAATTTTCGATGTTATTGATTCATGGTTTTTATTGTTGTATTTTTCCCCTCTTCCTCTTGGAACTTTGCTCGTTTCATTTGTACAATGGCCTGTTGAGTTGCTTGGTTTGGGTAGGATATTGCAAAGAAATATTCTCAATTATGAAGAAGCTCCTCCGCTCGTGAATGTACGCCGTCAAGCAACTGCACGAGGCACGAGTCCAGTTCATGCGTATGGATTCCGTTTTCATTTCGATCTCGTCTGTCTCATAACCGGGTATCATCAAACATGTCGCTCGTGGTCCTCACTCTCCGCTTGTTGACCCCGTCCGCCTGCGCCTGCTGTCCATGTTTCGGCTCTTCTTCCTTGGCCATGACATTCTCGAACTGCGACCAGAGGGCCTCGACGGAGGAGAAATCGTTACCCATCTGTAGGCTGTTAGTGCGCGAACCCTTGCTTCGTGTGGAAGCCCATTTACCTTGATGACTTCCTCGAGGAGCGGTTCAATTTATTTATGTTGCCGAGGACGTGCTCGAAGCTCTGTTCAGTCAGTCGGGGTCGTGCGACGTGGGACAAAGCTCGAGTGGACGACTGACCATTGCGATGTCGGAGATGAGTGCTTCGCGCTGTGATTCAAAGTATGTCTTTTCGCGGTCCGGCTCGGATGTTCGCTGGCGCTTAGCCATTGTTGGTGGGAGTGGGCGTGGTGGTCGAGATTTGAAGGACATTCGCGTTGTGAACGCGTGGTTGCGTGGTGGGGGGGGTGTTGCTGATGGATGACGATCTCCAGTGGAAGTGGATCTCTATCTACAACTTCAAGGGTCCAACCTTTACTACTGGGTACGGAATGGTACAGTCGTAGTTTGACGAGAATGGATGGGGGTGAAAACCTGTGTTTTACACAGCCGGTGAATTCATAGTTTCATCCAGGCCAGCCCGGCCATGCAGCCATTATGTACAAGTACAGCTAAGTATAACAGCCATCGACGTGATTCTTCGTCTTTTTCAGTCCGAGCATACTTTGTAATGAAACCCGCCATGCAATGATTAACCAAGTCAACAGGTTTTTCATCCGTCCAGCCATCATGGATGGAGCGTTATACATTTGTCCAGTTTTGTTGACCCAACGCCGGTCCCTGAAGATGTTGCGAGATTATTGTTTTCTAAGACATCTCTCGTGAATAGTAGTAGTACATGTCATGCGTTTTGTCCACAGCCGCATGAACTGATGGTATATGATATAGTTGCTGAAGGGTGTAAGATGTAGGATACAGGATATGTGGTTTGGAAATAGTTTTTCTCGGGGAGATGAGGGAGATGAGAGTATTGGTGTGAGAGTGGCATCCTATGTGTTTTTGACGACGCCGACCTTGGCGGCACGCAAGACGCGGCCGTTGAGCTTGAAGCCCTTTTGCTGCACGTGGAAGACGTGGTTGTTCTCCTTGTCGGGCTGGGGAGCCATAAAGGTGGCCTCGTGCTCGTTTGGGTTGAACTTTTCGCCTTCGGGGCTGAGACGTTCCAGGCCGTGCTTGGC